>BSBK01003613.1:2935000-3482500 GCA_027943335.1 Chamaecyparis obtusa | reverse complement strand
TCCTCTTTGTAAACATATAAGGGAGCTCTTTCACAAAAATATTAATAACTTTTGCATATGAGCTCCAATTTTGACGATTTGAAAAGCGCCAGAAAGAAGATTCGGGCCTCTATCCAGATCTGCAAACAATTTGATCATATTCCTCATAAAAAATCAAGTGCACTCATTTAAAGTCAGCCCTTCTTTTCAACTTCAAACACTCTTGGGCATTAAAAATCATTTTTCAATAATTTTTCTTTAAATTCATCATAAAAATGCAAGGAATATGATTTTGTAATTAATTTTAGCCTAATACATTTTGTTTGAAGTGTTTTCCACACATTTTCAAATGGGGATTAAAATAAACCTTTCACATTTGGGTTTGGAATTAAAAAGAACAAGTGTCTTTTAAACCCCAAGGTCATGTACGTATTCTCTCCTCTTGCGCCTTCAGGTGATCTTGAGTGCACAAGAAATATGCGATCTTGTTTTCTTTTTAGGAGGCCTGCTTGGGGATTTGATCACCTCAAGGGACGACCTCAACTCCTGTGTTCCAGTAGAGTATAAATAACGGGAGGTGAATCCAAAGACACCTCTCTTGGTATTGGCTAAGCCCCAATGAACTTTATACCTTTGGGAAGTGAAGGTGGAGATTTGGGTCACCGTTTCCTCCTGGCTGTGTGGCATTATTCTCTTTCATCTATGGATTTGGGCCTCATGTACCTTGTGTATATCGAGGACATCCCCTAGTTGAGCTTGTACATCCTAGTTGAAGCCTCAATAGGATTGTTGGTGTGTTGATGTGCTTGAATGTTTAAAACCTTCTCCATTTGCAGCCAAAAGGGGACACACCATGCAAATTAATCCTTAGCAATTGTGCTTGTCTATAATTTCATTTGGTTGCTTTGCATTTTAAAATAAAAAATCCAAGAAAAAGCATAAACTATCAAAATCCAAAAACATCAAAAACTTCAAAATCCAAAAAAAATATAAAGTTTGAAAACCCAAAAACAATACAAAATTAAATAACTAAAAAAAATCATTTCAAAAATAACAAAAACATTTTGTTAAGTTAGTTGTCTTTAGTCAAGCTTTCCACATCATCTCCACATCACTTCTTTCATCTATCAACTTCATCATCTCCACATCACTTCTTTCATCTATCAACTTCATCATCTTCTTCATACTTTCTTATCCTTATCAACTTCTTAATCATTCCAACTCATTCCTCCAATTGTAATCTCTCCTAATCATCCTATTCATTCCTCTATTCTAATCATTTTAGTCAACATCTCCTAATTATCCATAATGTCCTTAGTCATCTTCTTAGTCCAATTCAATCATCCTTAATCATTCCTCCATATCCTAATCATCCTTCCTCTTCATCTCTTAATCATCCTACCTATCTTCCTTCTTAATCATTCCCATTATCCTAATCAATTCTTCCAAGTCACTCCTATTCTATTCCTAATCACTTCTTCTAATCTTCCTAATCACTTCTTCTAATCTTCCTAATCACTTCTTCTAATCCTCCTAATCACTTCTTCTAAGTCAACTTTATCATTCTTCTTAATCATTCTAGTCATTATTCTAATCTAATCATCCTTCTAAGTCATCTTTATCCTATTCCTAATCATTCAATCAAAGTCATAATCTGCATCTTGGTAATCCTTCATAAATCACATCTACTTTCTTAATCCAATTTCATTATTCATTTTCCTTCTAATCTAATCACATCATTACCTTTCTAATTCAATCCACTTGTCAATCTTATATCATTATAATCCAATCCTAATTCAATCTATTTAAATTCCTCCAAATATCCCTCATTTATCTTCTAAATTCATTTCATTCTAAATTTCCATCTCTATCCACATCATCTTCTAATCCAAATTTTTATAAAATCTTCTACTTTGAACTTGGGAGCAAAATCATCGTTTGGACTTTAATCAAATCTTGTCTTGATTGACCCATATCCAAGCATAATCAATACTAATCAAATCAAAATCTCATCTATCATTCCTTAATCAATCTTAGGTTGAAAGATTTTAATCAAAAGTGTTACATAGACCCTCATCATTAGCAAACACATCTAATCAAATTATTGCTTTGAGAACATCAGTCTATCTCAAGTAATTAATTCGATTAATCCTATCCTATTTGACTTGGTATCACAAGTCCATATCCAAGTAGAAGAAGATCATCATTCAAATTAATCCTTTTTTTACACCATCGTAGGGTCTTATTCCACCTAGGTTTGTCTCAAACCTTCAAATCCAAATCCAAATCAAATCCAATCAATCTAATCCTTGAGGCCCTACCCTCACAATCAATCAAATCCATAATCCAATCAAATCAAATCCTTGAGGCCCTGCCCTCTTAATCAATCCAAATCCAAATCCACATCAAATCAAATCAAAGTCCTTGAGGCCCTGCCCTCTCAAATCAAAAACAAAGTCCAAACTTGCTCCTAGTCCTAAGTTCATATTTCATCCATCCTCAAATATCTCAGTTCATCTACTTCTAATTCAAATCTTCATTAACATCTTCTTCTAATCCAAATCCAAGCCTTCATTCCAACATCATGGATAAAGATTGGCTTTGCACAAATCCAATCTCACATTCATCCAACTCACATATTCACCAAAACAATTTGACTCCCACTTACCAAGACAATCCCATATCCCTGTCTATTCCACCTCAACATGCCATATCCAATCCCAATACATCTCACATTTATTCTTCTTCCTCTACCTTTGACAAGGGAAGTCCATATCATCCTCCCACATTTACTCAAATCCATAATCCCCATCTCTCATCCAAAACCATACTTTTCTTTGCATGGATTGACGAGATAGCAGAGAAGTATAGACCCCCACCTCTAAATCCAGCTACCCAATCTCCACAATTCATACACTCACCTCCATTCCCTCCAAGTCAAGATACACCTAAATCTTCTAAGTCTCACAAGTCCTTCATATCTCCATCTGCTCAAGTTGAAGCTTCCACTTACTCCATCCCATCACTCTCCCAAGTCCAAACATTTCAAGACCTTGTTCCAAAGCATTCTACTATGGATTCTTCTCCTCCTCTAGATCTTAGCATCTCTCCATTCCATGCTTCCAATCCATCTCAAGATCCATTTATCCCTCTTAATACACTTCATGATCCAAATCCTAATCAAGATCAAGACATCCCTATTATCCCATCCATTAATGAATCCCATTTGTATCATGAACCCATCCCCTCTACCCCATCCAATGATCCCCCTCCCACTCAAGCCTTAACATCCACTTATCCTCCACTTCATGCAAATAGTCCTTCTCTCCCATCCACTAATTCCCCTCCATGTCAAGATCAAATCAATCCATCTCATGATTCCCTCCCCTCCATTCCATTGTATGATCTTCTTCCCTCTCAAGATCCCATTATTCCTTATACTCCACCACCTAATTCTCTCCAAAGTCAAGATCAAAGTACCCTGTCATGATTTTCAGCCATCTCACACTCTTATTTTCCCTCCTAATCCATCCCAAGATCCTATAATCTCCACTAATCCCCCTCATGATCCTAATCCTCCACAAAATCCCATCACACCTATCCAATCCATACATAAACTCCATAGACCTAGACTCGCATCTTGTGTTGCAAATACTAAGTATCCCATTGAAGAATGAACATCTCAATATGTTGGCACCCCTCCTACTCCTTCCAAATACCAAATTACTCGATCCAAATATACACTTAAATATTCCCATCACTCGTATTCCAAATCCATTTTGGGCCCTTATGTCCAAACCTCTATCCCCCCACCCTCCAAATCCATTTTGGGCCCCTATGTCCAAAACTCCCCCTTCCTCAAACACATCCATTTTGGGTTCTTATGTTCCCAAACCTAATCCTTCATCCCTTCCCTCCATTTTAGGTCCTTACATACATTCATCCTCCATAGCTAAGTTCCCCTCACCTCCCTAAGAAAGATCCACAAAGGCACACATCCTTGAATTCTTTCCAATATTCATCCTCCGTAATTCCCTCCATAAACTCTTTAAACCATTCATCCTGATGCACCCATACCATGGCTAATGGAAGCAAGTTGGATGCCAAAGTCAAAAAAATAAATAATAAAATATGCATCAAGCCACAAATCCACACAAACAAATTGAAGGATCAACATGTCCCATCTAAAAGACATGTTCAAGAAAAGAAAAATATGATCCAAAAGGATGAAAAGTTCAAAAGGCCACAAAGGCTTCAAAATAAAAAAATGAAAAATCATGTGGATTTTAGAGCTACTCAATTCCAAAATGCATCTCAATTCAAAATCCAAATTGGCATCCAACCTTGCTCATCCAAAAGCTTCCTCCTAAATCATCCCTCTAAAAATCCTCTACTTTCCAACTCTGCCTCCTTCATCTATTTTGGGTCCTTATATCCCAAATCCAACTTTTTTTTCCTACATCTCCTCCAAAATATCCACCTCCGCCTCTTCACCACTGTTAGAGTTTTAGGTGACTCTACAACACACCTAGGATCAAATGCAAGACCAAGATAACTTCCATAGGAGATTGGCAAGACAATTGCATTAAGATGCAAGAATGATATTATTGATCATGGACATGATTAAAATGTACATAATAGGCCTCCTTATATAGGAAAGGAGATAAGAGACAATGATAAGGAGCTGATAAGCTATTACCTATGCTAGGTGTAATCACATGTCCACCAAATGTGGATCATCCTCCATTATGCAATAAAGTATGTGCAATGGATTAGGATGATAATGTGATAGGAGCATGAAAGGTGGATCTCACACACAAAGTGGAATTTCTCCTACACCATGTGCTTAATGGAGTGCACACTCCTAGGTGTCTCAATCACAAACTACTATGCAATGCATTATCCTAAGTAAGATTAAGTAAAGTGTAATTAGGAATATTTAATTACACCAACACCCCCCTTAAGTGCAACTTAGAGGAATGCACTTAAACTCACAATGCAATATGGGTCCCAGCAACTAGGCCATGTTAGGTACCCAGGTACAAAATGCAATACATGAAATGCATAACTCTCATAAAGTGGAGAAAGAGGGAAAACCTCATGGGAAAAACCCTCCCCCAAAAAGAGAGAAGAAAACAAGATGCATGGATGGATGGAGTGCTCAAGACCCCCCAAGAACTATATACATCATGTATATACAAATAATTATCCCTCCCATAAGAAGGATAGTTGGAGACATGATATCCCCCCCATAATGAAGAATCTCCTACAAAAATGGTGAGTGCTGGAAGACAAAGTATATTCCAATGACTATAAACAACATTTCTCCCCTTGGGAAGAAGATATACCAAGTACAAATGTAGGTGTGGTTCCCATTCTGGATAGGAACTAGGAAGTGGATTCCAAATGAAGTATGACGATGATGCCATGAACCAATCCATATCCAAATGAAATAAGAAAGAAGGTCTCCAAATATGCATCTTTGAAGACTGAATAAGCCTCTCCAATCTCAAAGAATCTATCACATCATGTGACAAACCAAGTGAAGAAGAAGAATCAAGAATGTCAATCTCCAAAGAATGTGAAGAAGTATCTCCAACTGTAATGAAACCATCATCAAAGAGAAGAGAAACCCCCTCAAGTATGTCTCCCAAATCTAAAATATGAGACTCCACAAATAATGAACCAATATCTGGCAAGTAAGAATCCCAATCAGGAAGACAAATAGATATCTCTTGCAATGACTCACTAGAACCACCAACAAAAGATGATTGTGTGATCTCAATTGGAGAAGTAGGAGCTACAAGAGGAGCCACTGGATCATCCTTGCTCTTAATTGTTGCAAAATCTTCAATCTCATCTAAGGTATAATCATCATAGGGAATGTTATCTGCATCATCAAGAGGAATGAGGCAATCTGAAGAAAGATCATCTGGAAATGGAGGAACATGTGGATCACCAAAAATCTCCCAAATGATTGTCCAAATAATGTGTGGAAATTGAACACCTCTAAATTTGGGGTAGATGTCATAGAAGAGACACAAAATGATGCTACCAATAATCAAATTTATAATATGAGCATTTTTTTCTCCCCAAACATATTTCTTCCCTTGTGACTTTGGCTCAGGAATGAGTCCATAAAGATGAGGCAAGAGATTAAGCCATCTACAATGTGTGATGATTCCTTTTGCCCATGACTCATAATTATCCTTAGTCAAAAGTACTACTGCAGGATGTGTTTCATAACCCATGATTACATTAATGATACACTTCTCTCATTACAAATTGAGATCAACAAATTATTACACTCCACAATCAGGCTATAATAGACTTAGATCACTATGCAAAAGACCAAGCTAAGGCTTATGCATTACAAATGAAAAAACTAAGCCAATTTTTGAAAGTATAATTTCTGATCACAGTCACTGAAATCTGATTTCAGATCTAGAAAATACAGATAAAATTATGCACTTTCAAAAAAAAATTGCACCTAAAGAGGAGTTCATATGAGCTCAAACGAGGCCTTGAAAGTTGCAAAAATTGAGATTTGCAATTTTTAGAAAAATTCAAAAATAGAGATTAGAAACCACCTAAACCATTGTGTAGATTGTGAAATTCTACCCCAAAACAAAAAAAATTGCTCGAAAAAAGGAGTCCAGATGACTGAGATATCGATGTTTGAAAATTGTCTTTGAAATTATTTTTTCTGAATCATCGCCGCCACACTTCCAAAATTCAATTAGCTCTAGATTTGGCCTCGGGTGTCTGATTTGGATGAAACAAAATTTGATTTAGGGGTTTTTGGACCTCCTTAATATGATGCCAACCTCTGATTTACACCAACAAGCACCAATATTGACCTGCAATAGAAAGCCACAAAATACAAAACCCTAAATTTTTTCCAAATAGACTATGCAATGGTGATGTCCAAATACTTTTATTCTACACCCACAATTGAATCAAGCCAAGATTGCACTTCTTGAGAAGAGGTCTTCACACCTTGAGAGCTATGATATCATGTTAGAGTTTTAGGTGACTCTACAACACCCCCAAGATCAAATGCAAGACCAAGATAACTTCCATAAGAGGTTGGCAAGACAATTGCATTAAGATGCAAGAATGATATTATTGATCATGGACATGATTAAAATATACATAATAGGCCTCCTTATATAGTAAAGGAGATAAGAGACAATGATAAGGAGCTGATAAGCTATTACCTATGCTAGGTGTAATCACATGTCCACCAAATGTGGATCATCCTCCATTGTGTAATAAAGTATGTGCAATAGATTAGGATGATAATGTGATAGGAGCATGAAAGGTGGATCTCACACACAAAGTGGAATTTCTCCTACACCATGTGCTTAATGGAGTGCACACTCCTAGGTGTCTCAATTACAAACTACTATGCAATGCATTATCCTAAGTAAGATTAAGTAAAGTGTAATTACGAATATTTAATTACACCAACAACCACCCTTCAAGGTGTGTGCCAATGGTGATATTTTCATCTCTCCCATCCATTTATGTTCAAATCTTCCATCCTTTCATCCATTATTCCCCAATCCTTCCATCCTCCACTACTTTCATGCAATATTTTGTATAAGTCATTACTCTCCTTCCCCTAGTCCATTTCCTCTACCATCTACCTGTCCTACCAACATCTATGAGAACATATCCAAAATGCCT
Source organism: Chamaecyparis obtusa (assembly GCA_027943335.1). NCBI lineage: Eukaryota > Viridiplantae > Streptophyta > Pinopsida > Cupressales > Cupressaceae > Chamaecyparis > Chamaecyparis obtusa. The sequence goes on along the minus strand of BSBK01003613.1, from coordinate 3,474,829 downwards.
TGATATAAAACACATTGCGTAATATCATGACACTCAATGCTTGAGTCCCTCCCTCCATCTCCCTATCACATATCTATTATCTTCTAAAGTTCACCTCATCCATCCATTCACTTATCCTCATCCCCTTGTACCCTATACTTGGGGGCAAGCTCCATCCATCCTATGCTACCATATATGTTGTCCATCTCTCATATCCACCATCCATCCTCCTATCTAAGTCTATCCTCATCCTTTATTATCTTTGATCTTGACTATCCTATTTATTCCATCCATCCATATACACCATCCATTTCCCTTGTTATCCATCTCCTCTTCATTACCCTACATATGTCCATCCACTTGTTCATATTTGATCTTGACATCCTATCCATATCCTCCATCTCATAATCCTTGTCATATTCACTTCCTCCATCCTCCATCCATAATCCTATAAAGCTCCATCCTCCTTTCTATGCCGTTGATCTTGATTATCCCATGCATTCCCTCAATCCCATTGTATTCTTCTATCCACATCCTCCCTACATTATACATTGTCAGTTTCCATCTATATCCTCCTTATCATTATCCTCTATCTTATTCATGCCCCTCATCCTATCCATCCACCTCCCACTTTCATCCCTTTTCCTTTATAAACCTAGACACACCAAATCACACATAAACAAGAATGATATCCTTGCATGCTTTGGCACATCCCTTCCTTCATTCTCTCCATGCATATTCATACCCGTCACATTAATTTCATATATCCTTTACCCACCATCTTTTTGTTCCTTCTCCTACCTCTTGTGTGGGGAATTTAACTCATTTTCCACATCATCCTTGGATCCTCATCCCTCTTTTCCCCACCTTTTAATCACCCATATCCTATCATTATCCATTCCCTCCATCTACCTTTCATCCATGAACTACATTTGTTCCTCTTTCTTCTATCATTCCTCGGTTCTCCCTTGTCATTGGTCCCGATCCATTCCATCCTATTATCTATCTTCCACCCTCACCCTTTAACATCCATTTTTCCTCTCCATCTCATGTCTAATCCATTTATCTTTCTTCTATCCTATTCAATCCACTTTATCTTCTACTCTTTGTCCATCCCATCCATTTCTATTCTAATATACTCCATTTATACCCCTTCTATTCCTTGTCCATCTTTCAATTCAATCCCTTTATCTAATCCTTTCATTTCCAATTCATTTCCCTTCTCCTATAATCAATTTCCCTTCTTCTTATATTCTTCAATCAAATTCCTTTATCTTCTAATTCCACTAAATCAAATTCATCTATCTTCTAATCTAATCAATTTCCCATCTTCTAATCTTCTCAATTTCCCTCCTTCCTATCATCTTAAATCCAATTCCTTTCTCCTCTATTATCTTCTCCAAATCTTCCAATCCAATCCCAATCATCTTTCCCTTCACTATCCAATCGATTCATTAATCAATCAAAAAATCCATAAATAAAATAAATAAATAAAATCCCAAACTAGTCCAATCAAGTGCAATCAATACTAATCCAATCAATCCAATCTTGTAATCTTTTACATCGATCCTTAATCAACCCATCATCTTGACCCGACTCAGCTGATAATTTATTGAAATCTTTTAATCAAATCATCATCATGAGATGTATCCTTCCCAAATCCTTTGGATGTGCATTTTTCTTATTGTTAACTTTTCCATCCTCAATCAATCATCATCAATCAATCCATCAATTGCTTTTCAGCTTGACTAGGGGCAACATTTTGGTTTGCATTTGGTTTATTGTGCATGCTTACTTGTTGCTTGTTTGTATTATCAATTTTTGCATTTATAATGGTCTTTGCATCCTATTGTCACAATGGCATCATGGTCTTCCATATCATGGTGTCATAGGCATATGGTTGCATTTGACCCCTTTTTTCTCACATACTTGACACATTGGCATCTTGGTTCCTCATACCTTGGTGCATAGTGTCAAATACAATATCAAACTTAGGTTGCTCACACCATTGCAACATGACTTTATCTATTATTCCTTCGTCATCCATAACATTTTCCCCTTCCTTCCATACTCTTATTCTTTTCAAGAGCACACCCATGTTCTCCAAACCCACATGTCCTCTCGAGGGGGCATACCACTCCTTCCTCATCCTTCCATGACCGGGGCATCATGCTACTAGTCTTATCCCTTTTATCCACTATGTTTTAATCTTCTTTGATCTAACATCACTTCGTGATGCTACATCAAAGAGGGGCAAAATTTAGACACCTAAAATTGTCCTAACAATTACCCTTATCTTAGCCAATTAAATAGATATTTATCATTTATTTAATTTTAGTCTTATTCTACCTTAATTAATTAAATTCACATTTATTTAATTACACTCCTCTTTATCCCTTATCTGTGATTAAATAAATTTACATTTATTTAATTTTAACCTTTTACCATATCCTTGATTAAATAAATTTACAATTATTAAATTTCATTTCCCCTCATCCTAATCCTTCACTTAATTAAGTAAATGACATGGTTTATTTAATTAATCCCCTCTTACCCCACTTGTAATTAAATATTGAATTTAATTCTATTTGCGCACATGGCTCCTAAATTTAACCCTCACCTAACCTCACTTTCATAACCTAACCCATCCTTCTAACCCAAGTCAAACCACTTTCCCACTAATTAATCATAATCTTCCACCTAATCAATCCCTAATTGTTTGCGCAACCTTAAGTCACCTATGAATCTTACACACCCTTACACACATGTCTCCCACATGTCATTGACATGTCACTTTCTAAAACCTTGGTTCTCTCTCTCTTCTACCTTTTGAGCAACCTTGGTTCTCTCATCCTCTTACATATCTTGACCTTTGTCATTGAGCCATCACTTTTTCAAGTTTCTCACACGTGTGAGCAACTTTGAATCTCTTACACACTCTTACACATTCTTGCAATTTGTCATGGACATGTCACTTTCAAAATTTTCTCACACATGTGTGAGAATCTTTCCCTCTTTGAATGGTCAAACCCTAATCCACATGTCATCTACATGGCATCTACTTGGCCTCCGCCTCATGACCACCTCATTGATTCTAAAGAATCCTGGCCCTTCATCCAACTTTGAATCCAAACTATCAATTTCCCTCAAAATCCTATAAATTGAGAGCTTTTCTCCTCTTTCAACAAGCCTTTTTTACACATTGTCATGTTGTAGGATTTGTGAGCAACCACAACCCAAATCATCAACACTTGGTCATTTGGAGGTTTGAATTTGTGTTGAGTAGATTAAACTAGTTTATTAGTTTATATTTTCATGTTTACATGCTTATTTCCATAGTATTTTGAGGTTTGCATGAATATGTTAGGATAAGCTTAGTTTATTTAAGTTTGTTCTTTTGTTACATTTTTATGCAATACATAATTGTATTAGGATGCAAGAATGATATTAATAGTAATGGACATTCAATTATTGATTGAATAAAATATACATAATAGGACTCCTTATATAGGAAAGGCGATAAAAGACAATGATAAGAAGATGATAAGCTATCACCTATCCAAGATGTAATCATATGTCCACCAAATGTGGATCATCTTCCATTATGCAATGAAGTATGTGTCACAACGAGGATGATAATGTGATATGTGCACTAAAGGTGTAGTGCCTCTCCCATAGTTTTCTTTTCAGTTTTATTGCCAAACTCTTTTAGGCCACTTTCATGTGTGTGTTATTTATTTCAGGGATATTTGAGGTTTATGAATGTATGACATTTTATTGAATAATCATGAATTAGATGCTTTTAAATTATTTTCATGTTGATCAAATGCAAATGATGATGTTATTTATATATGATGGTTATTTCATTTTGATGATTTATATGTTAGGCTATCAAGAATGCTTATGGTTTTACTGACCCCATACTTGCATGTGTATGGTTGATATATTTGTTTTATATTCATGTTTGACGTGCCTGATGTGGTTGAGGGACTGAGTCGTAGTTTCTTTCTTGCAAGATCGACATGATCGGCCAATCCCCGCCATTGCTTGTTTATATTTATACATGTATGTACATGCTTGTCTTTTATGCAGGTTTGCAGGTATCGAACATCGACTTCCCTAAATTTTCAGGATGAGCATGTGCTATCGCAAAATCTCAATGGTAAGAGAGGGGAGATAACATATAAATCTGAATCCCAACCCCAGCCATTGATTGTCCTAAATATTGGGCAAGTATCTATTTCTATTGATCTGAATTTGTCAAAGTGACGTGAATTCATGAGCCCTTCCTTGGTGTTTGTTTGTTATAGAGTTAGTTGATTTTTTAGATTTTGGGAGTCAAGTGAATTTGTTTGTGTGAATTATTTGATTCAAATAATTAAGTTAGGAGTAATTTTGAGATTTGAATTTTATACTTTATGAATGTGGTAATATTAGTTATAGAGTATATTTAATTATTAAGGGTAATTAGATACATTTGTTAATTAAATGATTAAAATTAAAAGATTTAAAATTGGGAATTAAAGGGTTTAATTGATCATTAAATTCTAATATAAATTAAAGGGCATAGTTGATTTCTTTAATATTTTAATTTATTAGTTTGCATAGTTAATTATGTGCAAAAGTATTTATTGTTTAATTAAATAATTATATACAATTTAAGTTGCACATTTGATTTAAGTGGAAATTGAATTATAGTTAAAGTTAAAAGTTGAGTTAGAATTTTATTTAAGAGTGTATTATTTATTATTGAGTTATTTTATCATGCAAAGAGAGAGAGAGAGAGAGAGAGAGAGAGAGAGAGAGAGAGAGATGCTTTAGGGTTTGCATGTTTTAGAAACCCTAGGAGGGATAGGTTTTCTTTATGTAGGGTTTTTGGGTATTATTTTCATTATGTCTACAAGGTTTTGGAGGAGCTCTGGAAGAATTGGAAGATTTTTTGGGAAAACTTGTTTTGGTGGGCATTATTTTGTGATTATTTGAAAGCTTGGATTTGGAAGGTTGGTTTGGATCTTTCTTGGCTTTCGATTTTTAAACGTTGGTTGAGGTAGGGTTTGAAACCCTATTTTTGTAAATTCTTCTTTTGGAAAAGATTGTATACTTCGTGTCTGGGATTTTTATGTGATTGATTTGAAATTGGCTTCTATTTTAATTAATTTTGGGTTATTGTTGTGAAAATTTGGATTAAATTGATGTTACTTTGATCTGGTATTTCGTTTCAAGTTTTTTGAAAACCCTAGAGTAAATCTTAGGGAATTGGGAGAGTTTTCTCAATTAGGGTATTTACCCAGGGAAATTAATATCTTGTTCTCTATATGTTGCAAAAGACTTAAATAAGAAATTGCATGTGAAATCTAAATCATTAGATATTAGTTTTGTCAAAAGAAAACCCTAGTTTCTATTGAAGAAAATCAATTGTAATTATATGTTTTGCATGTCTGAGTGTAGAAGGGTTGGATTTAAATTTATTATTTAATTTAAAAATATATATATGATATTCTGGTGTTGGCAGCCTGTTTGAGATTTATTTTCTGGTGTTTTTGTTTTAAATAAAATTATTAAAAAAATAAAAATAAAAATAATTTAAAAAAAATATATTATATATGTTTAAAGGGGTAGAGACCCCATCCCCTACCCCATGGCAGTTATAGCTGCAACCAAAGCCATGGCTTGCGACCAACAACATGGTTATTGCCGCAAGCATGGGTGCGACTAGCAGTCGCTGCCCATAGGAAAGGGGCGTGGGGAGGGCACGACCCCCCACCCCAAATCATAATTTGATTTTTTATTTTTTTTAAATTAAATTTATTTTATTATTATTAAATTTTAATCTATATTTATTTATTTTATTTTATTAATTGTTAATTAATATTTAATTTATTTTTAATTAGTATATTTAATTTATTTATCTTCATTTTATTTTACTAAATTTTTTTATTGATTTTTTTATTTAATTTTAATTTAGTCTAATTAACGTTTAGTTTAATTAGATTATTTAAGAGTATTATTTGTATTATTGATTATTGGTTAAGTATTATTATTGTTTTAAATTTAATGTTTTGTTTGTACATATAAATATTTTATTTATTTTTATGGATAGTTAAGTTTCATGGGGAAAGTTGTTAAACCAGAGGTCTTGAGAAGTGATTGTCATCTCTTTGGAGTTTGTTTACATTCTATCAAAGGACTATTTTAGAGATTGCATAGTTATGGTTGCACATATTTTTTAAGTGTATTGTTTATGATGTTTTGATTTGGGGCCACTAGTACATTTGAGACCTTTTTCTAATGTCAAGTCGTCTGAATTGGGACGGTTAATCGTCGATATAACGACACCACCTGACGTCGCAGTTTTGTAGTCAGAAAAACTAATGGTTTTGATTAGCGTCATAATTATGATGATAATGGATGTCGCAAGAAGGGGGTGCCAACAAGGTGAACTTGGCATCGGACCTATTTGTGGCCGTCCTAATTGTGATGCCTATCCGTCGCAAAAAAATAAAAATGATGGCGACTCGTCAGAATCATCTGACGGGTTACCGTCATTTGTAATTTGTGTGCTGACAGAGATGTTGTTAGTGTGACAGATATCCGTCGAAAATGTGCGATGAATATACGTCATTTGTAATTTTTAATGACATCGATGTTGTGCATCTAATGGAGACCCATCAAAATTTTACGATGACTATCTGTCGTTTATAGTTTTTTAATGACAATGATGTTGTACATGTGACGACTGGATATCAGATTATTTTGATAGATAGCCGTCATTGTTTTATGGCTGTTTTGAATGTGACGTTAATCAATTTTATATATATATATATATATATATATATATATATATATATATATATATATATATATATATATATATATATATATATATATATATATATATACATATATATATATATATATATATATACATATATATATATATATATATATATACATATATATATATATATATATATATACATATATGTATATATATATATACATATAGATATATATATATACATATATACATATATATATACATATATATATATATATATATATATGTGTATATATATATATATATACATATATATATATATACATATATATATATATATATATATATATATATATATATATATATATATATATATATATATATATATATATATATATATTTGTCGATCGAGCTGGTATCGATTTAGAAGGGTGTTCTTGCAGATTTGGTTCCTGCTTGTGATTTGGTTATGGATCATTCAGAGATGACTTTGTAGTAGATTTGATAGTGGCTTGTGGATTATTGAGTTAGATGTGATGTCGAGAGAGCGACATGCAGAACTTGCACATTTGAGATTCATAGATCATTATGGTGTCTGTGATGAGTTAGGAGAAGTCTTCTTCTTAGTGAACCAAGCTGAGAGACTTAGATTACAGAAAGTGGGTCATTTGATATGACTTATGAGACATTGGATGCCTCTTCACAGTGGGTTCGCAGTGCGGTCTGTGGTGTTTCTTTGCGACTGGGTTTGTTGATTTGGTAGCCATTGAGATAGATCGATATATTTGTCGTATGTGGATTGAGATCTTAAATTATTGAGCTTCTTTTTGTTTCAAGAATAGTTTAACATTCTCTACTTAATAGGGCCAACCACGTGAAGGTGGAAGCTCATTTGACTCCTCCTAGGATCCTCTTATGACCCTTTATGACATTTTAAGACCTCTAAGATGTATTCTTAGGGATTGTAAAGGGTCATAAGGGGTCCTGGGACACAACAGCTGAGAAACATAAATGTAGGCATCATGGTCACAATTTTTTTGGATATCTACATTTATTTTTCTCAGCTATTGTGATATCTACATTTATGTTTCTCATTTGTCGTGTTTATGTGCATGTTCTTTATGTGTGTCATTGTGTTGAGGTAAAAAAGAAATTGGATCACTCGGTTATCGATGGTGAAGAATTAGAATACCCTATGGGAGTAGTGGTTGTAATTGGTACATGGCTTAGATGATATGCTATGAAGAACCCTAGGTTGTGGTTGTTGAGGATTGGGAGAAACACATAAAGAAAAATTATGACTGCGCATCCCTTTGCTCATCTCTTTAATTTTTTTTTTCATAGATTCCACCATCTGACGTTCCTTTTCAATAAGAGATGGATGGAAATGTTCTTGACTCTCGGAAGAATGGCCTGCATACAAATAAAAACTTGTGGTTATTCAAATAGTAAGTTCAAAGTTTCCCATAATTTGGGAGAAATGAGTTTGGAAAGACTTCAATCTTTCAATGAGGGAGAGGATTTTACTTACGTTGAGAAGAAACCTTCAGTTTTTTCACTTCATTTTCAGCATCTTCTGTTGATTTTCTTTTCAACTCAACAGATAATTTTATGTTCTTCAAGTGATCAGAACTCGTCAGAAAAGCACTTTTGGAAGGATTGGGGCATTTCCTCTATGACTCAAAATCACTCTGGATCTTCTCAGAATGAAAAATAGAAATATCTTTTTTCACAGCCATCTCTTACCGAAAAGGAACGTCAAATGGTGAAATCTATGAAAATAAAAAATGAAGAGATGAGCAGAGGGATGCATAGTCATAATGTTTCTAGTAGACGTCCTGTTAATGCAACAAAAAAGAAAATGACCCTGGACGCTGCTAAGTCTTTCAAATCAAAAAACCCCTTTGGCTTAGTAATTATGAGGCCATATAGTGATATATCGACATTTTAGGCTTGTAAGATTTTTTGGCCTCTCTTTATGCTCATTAGGAGCACTGGAAGAACAAAATGGTGAATGAGTGTATTTGACAAAGATAAACATGACACATTTTGTTGGGCTGAATGGGTTGGCCTAGTACCATTTACATGGCCTATTTTATTATCAATGTCCCTATTTATATCTTTTCATCAAATGACCCAAAAACATCAAGAATGGTCCTATATGGTCACTAATAGCCAACTTTCAGAAGAATATGAATGAATTCAAACATACATAAGTGGATGAACATAAATAATGAAGGTACTAGACATTGCCTGAAGTAATGAAGTGTTGACCCGGGGTTCAATCCAATATGCTCTTGTATGATCCAAAACTTGCAAGGAAGGAAAAGATGGGGTTAGATCCAAAGGATCTAAGCAATGCCTGGCACCAAATTACTGATCATCATCTATACATTACAAGCATGTGCATAGTCAAGCCATACACAGACTCAACAACATGATAACATTAATCCAATAACAAAAAATACATTATAAATGCCAAGCTCACGGTCTCAATGAAATAAATAATGTATAAAATAATATATGGTGCACAACAACAACAAGCATGCAATGACATCAATAACATTGCATGATGTCCAAGCTCAAATTCAAAATAGTAAGTGTATTAATGTATATTTGCATGATGTCAGATATTAAACAGTGAGCTCATGAACAATGTATGATGTCCTAGCTTGCAGCTCACGAGCCATCAAGACATTTCCTCACGAAATGATCATAAACGGGGAGTACCACATAGTGAATATCAACAACAACAAAAAAAGAGAGATCAAACACTTCACATAATGCCTTGAACATAATAGCAACAATGCCCTAGCTCTCAAAGCTCGCGTGTCATCGAGCATTCCAAATGCTAAGATATAAACAATGCGCACTATTAACATTCATATTGTGCCATTAAATCAACAAATGCCATCAAAATGAAATTGAGTTAATAAGAAGACAAAGCTCGAATGCCTACCCCAAGTGCCAGTGCCCTCTTCCCACATGGTGTCAGTCTCTTCGCGCATGCCAAACTCGAATTCTCTCTTCACGCCATGCAAAGTGCAGTGTCATCTTCGCAACAACTCTTCGAATTCACAAAAATTACAAATAACACTTTCTTTTTCAAAATTACAAAAATTTCATTGGTTCAAAGCACATAGAAATTCAAAATAGTAGGATATCTTAATCTTTATGAGCTCAAATTCAAAATAGTAAGTGTATTATTTTATTACTGATGTCCCTATTTGATCTAATAGCATCAATATAACAAACAGAGCACCGACCAATCAAATAGGGACATGAAGTGCTCAAACAATGAGCTCATAAAACAATATATTTAGTCTTAATAAAATCTTATAAAACAACATATATTGTGTGAAGTGTTTAATATCTCTTTATTTATTTCGTTGTTGATATTCACTATGTGGTACTCCCTGTTTATGATCATTTAATGAGGAAATGTCTTGATGGATTGCGGGCTACAAGCTAAGGCATCATGCATTATTTATGAGCTCACTGTTTGAGCACTGACCAATCAAATAGGGACATGAGGTGCTCAAACAATGAGCTCATAAGCAATATATTTAATCTTAATAAAATCTTATAAAACAACATATATTGTGTGAAGTGTTTGATCTCTCTTTATTTGTTTTGTTGTTGATGTTCACTATGTGGTACTCCCTGTTTATGATCATTTCACGAGAAAATGTCTTGATGGATTGTGGGTTGCAAGCTAGGGCATCATGCATTATTTATGAGCTCACTATTTGAGCATCGACCAATCAAATAGGGACATGAGGTGCCCAAATAGTGAGCTCATAAACAATGCATGATGCCCTAGTTGTAGGTAGTTATATCTTCTATAATGATTAAGGACTGAAAGGTAATGATCAATGAGGTTGCTGATATTAGATCATGCATTAATACACTTATTGTTTTGAATTTGAGCTTGGGCATCATGCAATGTTATTGATTTCATTGCATGCTTGTTGTTGTTGTGCACCATATATTGTTTTATACACATAAAACAATAGGTTTGGAGACTTAGACTTATATTCAATCCTTAGTAATGGTTTGGGAAACTAATTACTAGATGAGTGACTACAGTACCCTAGTTTTCATTATTAGATGATCTTGTTTAATTTATGTTCATTTCATGCAAAGATACATGTAAAGAAAAAGAAATTTTTGCATCTAAAGATTACATATATATATATATATATATATATATATATATATATATATATATATATATATATATATATATATATATATATCTGTGTGTGTGTGTGTGTGTGTGTGTGAAGAAAAAACTTGTATATACTACACAAGAAAAATAACTTTCAGAAGAAAATGCAAGATTACAGGCATACATAAGAGGATGAACATAAATAATAAGGGTGCCAGACATTGCCTGAAGTGATGAATTTTTGACCCGGGTATGAATCTAGTGTGCCCTTGTGTGATCCAAAACCTGCAAAGAAAAGAGAGATGGGGGTTAAATAAAAAATATCTAAGAAATGAATGGCATCCTATTACTGATCCTCATCTACAATTATGCATGTGCATAGTCAAGCCTTACACTTGTGAAAGAAAAACCAAGCTCACAGTCTCAATGAAATAAACAGTGTATAAAACAATATATGGTGCACAACAGCAACAAGCATGCAATGACAACAATCCCTATTTTATTACTAATGTCCCTATTTACATATTTTCATCAAATGACCCAAAAACATCAAGAATGGTCATATATGGTCGCTAATAGCCAACTTTTAGAAGAATATAAATGAATACAAACATACATAAGTGGATGAACATAAATAATGAAGGTCCTATATGGATGGTTCTAATGCTTTTCCATTATAACAATTGAGCATTCATCATTTGGTATATGAACAGGTGAAAAACATGCAGACATCCAGACATGTATACTGTGAGCTTTCCTGCAACAAATGGACTTGTGATGATTTTCACAATAGTACATGTGTTAACAAGAAAGCTCAAAGTACTGCTTAGGAATATATGAATGTTCATCACCTGTGCATATTAGAGTTTATCAAAGAAGGTATATGCACAACAAAACAAATAAAGAGAGATCAAACACTTCACACAATGCCTTGAAGGTAATAGAAATGATCAAACACTTAAAAATAGGGACATTAGTAATAAAATAGGGACATCAATAATAAAATAATACACTTACTATTTTGAATTTGAGCTCATAAAGATTAAGATATCCCTATTTTATTACTGATGTCCATATTTACATCTTTTCATCAAATGACCCAAAAATATCAACAATGGTCCTATATGGTCACTAATAGCCAACTTTCAGAAGAATATGAATGAATGCAAACATACATAAGTGGATGAACATAAATAATGAAGGTACCAAACATTGCCTAAAGTAATGAAGTGTTGACCTGGGGTTCAATCTAGTATGCTCTTGTATGATCCAAAACCTGCAAGGAAGGAAAAGATGGGGTTAGATCCAAAGGATCTAAGCAATGCCTGGCACCATATTATTGATCATCATCTATACATTACAAACATGTGCATATTCAAGCCATATATAGACTCAACAACATGACAGCATTAATCCAATAACAAAAAATACATTACAAATGCCAATCTCACGGTCTCAATGAAATAAACAGTGTATAAAACAATATATGGTGCACAATAGCAACAAGCATGCAATGATAGCAATAACATTGCATGATGCTTGAGCTCAAATTCAAAATAGTAAGTGTATTAATGTATGTTTGCATGGTGCCAGATATTAAACAGTGAGCTCATGAACAATGCCAATATTAAATAGTGAGCTCATGAACAATGTATGATGCCCTAGCTTGTAGCCTGCGAGCCATCAAGATATTTCCTCATGAAATGATCATAAATGGGCAGTACCACATAGTGAATATCAACAAAAAAATAAATAAAGAGAGATCAAACACTTCACACAATGCCTTGAAGGTAATAGCAACGATGTCCTAGCTCTCAAAGCTCATGTGTCATCAAGCATTCCAAATGCTAAGATGTAAACAATGCACACTATTAACATTCATATTGTTCCATTAAATCAACAAATACAATCAAAATGAAATTGAGTTAATGATAAGACAAAGCTTGAATGCCTACCTTAAGTGCCAGTGCCCTCTTCTCACACGGTGTCGGCCTCTTCACGCACGCCAAACTCAAATTCTCTTTTCATGCCATGCAAAAGTACAGTGTCGTCTTCGCGACGACTCTTCAAATTCACAAAAATTACAAATGACACTTCCTTTTTCAAAATTACAAAAATTTCATTGGCTCAAAGCACATAGAAATTCAAAATAGTAGGATATCTTAATCTTTGTGAGCTCAAATTTAAAACAGTAAGTGTATTATTTTATTACTGATGTCCCTATTTGATCTAATAGCATCAATATAACAAGCAGAGCACTGACCAATAAAATAGGGGCATGAGGTGCTCAAATAGTGAGCTCATAAAACAATATATTTAGTCTTAATAAAATTTTATAAAACAACATATATTGTGTGAAGTGTTTGATCTCTCTTTATTTGTTTTGTTGTTGATATTCACTATGTGGTACTCCCTGTTTATGATCATTTCATGAGGAAATATTTTGATGACTTGCGGGTTGCAAGCTAGGGCATCATGCATTATTTATGAGCTCACTATTTGAGCACCGACCAATCAAATAGAGAAATGAGGTGCTCAAATAGTGAGCTCATAAAAAATATATTTAGTCTTAATAAAATTTTATAAAACAACATATATTGTGTGAAGTGTTTGATCTTTCTTTATTTGTTTTGTTGTTGATCTTCACTATGTGGTACTCCCCGTTTATGATCATTTCATGAGGAAATGTCTTGATGACTTGCGGGCTGCAAGTTAGGGCATCATGCATTATTTATGAGCTCACTATTTGAGCACTGACCAATCAAACAAGGACATGAGGTGCTCAAACAGTGAGCTCATAAATAATGCATGATGCCCTAGTTGTAGGTAGTTATCTCTTCTATAATGATGGAGGACTGAAAGGTAATGATCAATGAGGTTGTTGATATTAGATCATACATTAATACACTTACTATTTTGAATTTGAGCTCGGGCATCATGCAATGTTATTGTTGTCATTGCATGCTTGCTATTGTTGTGCACCATATATTATTTTATACACGTAGAACAATAGGTTTGGGAACTTAGAATTATGTTCAATCCTTAGTAATGGTTTGGGGAACTAATTACTAGATGAGTGACTACAGTACCCTAGTTTGCATTATTAGATAATCTTGTTTAATTTGTGTTCATTTCATGCAAAGATACATGTAAAGGAAAATAAATTTTTGCATCTAAATATTACATGTATATATATGAAAAATAACTTGTATATACTATACAAGGAAAATAACTTTCTGAAGAAAATGCAAGATTACAGGCATACATAAGAGGATGAACATAAATAATAAGGGTGCCAAACATTGCCTGAAGTGATGAATTTTTTACTCGGGTATGAATCTAGTGTGCCCCTGTGTGATCCAGAACCTTCAAAGAAAAGAGAGATGGGGGTTAGATAAAAAATATCTAAGCAATAAATGACATCCTATTACTGATCCTCATCTATAATTATGCATGTGCATAGTCAAGCCATACATTTTTGAAAGAAAAACCAAGCTCACAGTCTCAATGAAATAAACAATGTATAAAACAATATATGGTGCACAATAGCAACAAGCATGCAATGACAACAATCCCTATTTTATTACTGATATCCATATTTAAATCTTTTCATCAAATGACCCAAAAACATCAAGAGTGGTCCTATATGGTCGCTAATAGCTAACTTTTAGAAGAATATAAATGAATTCAAACATACATGAGTGGATGAACATAAATAATGAATGTCATATATGGACGGTTCTAATGCTTTTCCATTACAACAATTGAGCATTCATCATTTGGTATATGAACAGGTGAAAAACATGCAGACATCCAAACATGTGTACTGTGAGATTTCTTGCAACAAATGGACTTGCGATGATTTTCACAATAGTACATGTGTTGGCAGGAAAGCTCAAAGTACTGCTTAGGAAAATATGAATTTTCATCACCTGTGCATATCAGAGTTGATCAGAGAAGGTATATCCACAACAAAACAAATAAAGAGAGATCAAACACTTCACACAATGCCTTGAAGATAATAGAAATGATCAAACACTTCAAAATAGGGACATTAGTAATAAAATAATACACTTATTGTTTTGAATTTGAGCTCATAAAGATTAAGATATCCCTATTTTATTATTGATGTCCCTATTTACATATTTTCATCAAATGACCCAAAAACATCAACAATGGTCCTATATGGTCACTAATAGCCAACTTTCAGAAGAATATGAATGAATGCAAATATACATAAGTGGATGAACATAAATAATGAAGGTACCAAACATTGATTGAAGTAATGAAGTGTTGACCCGGGGTTCAATCCAGTATGCTCTTGTATGATCCAAAACCTACAAGGAAGAAAAATATGGCGTTAGATCCAAAGGATATAAGCAATGTTTGGCACCATATTACTAATCCTCATCTACAATTATGCATGTGCATATTCAAGTCATACACTTCTAAAATGAACTATGCTACAAAACATGTGCACTCAGGAAACATATGCATGCAGTGAGTAAATCAAGACCAAAATAGAGCAAAAAGTATGATGTCAAATGTGTTATCAAGCAACATCTCATGGGCTGTGAGTCAACATGGTATATATGTTGTTTATGCAAGATCAGTAAAAGGAGATCTACAACCTCAACAACATGGCAATATTAATCCAATAACAGGAAATACATTACAAATGTCAAGCTCACAGTCTCAATGAAATAAATAGTGTATAAAATAATATATGATGCCCGAGCTCAAATTCAAAATAATAAGTGTATTAATATATGTATGATCTAATAGTAGAAAACTCATTGATCATTACCTTTAACTCCTCCATCATTATAGAAGAGATAACCACCTACAACTATATTTCATAATTCCTCCTTTGAAGTCATAGGTTAGTTTAAAATGGAGAAAGTATACAAACTCACCAATTTAATCCCAAAATTTCATAACATTGCATTCTTGTTGTTGTTATGGTGCATAGCAGTAGCAAGCATACAATGAAAACAATAACATTGCATGATGCCTGAGCTCAAATTCAAAATAGTAAGTGTATTATTTTATTTGCATGATATCCCTATTTGATGTCCTTATTTTATTACTGATAAATTTTGGGGTAAAACCTTGCAAGTCTTACACAGACTCAACAACATGGTAGCATTGATCCAATAACAAAAAATATATTACAAATGCCAAGCTCACGGTCTCAATGAAATAAATAGTGTATAAAAAAATATATGGTGCACAACAACAGCAAGCATGCAATGACAGAAATAACATTGCATGATGCCCGAGCTCAAATTCAAAATAGTAAGTGTATTAATGTATGTTTGCATGATGCCAGATATTAAATAGTGAGCTCATGAATAATGTATGATGCCCTAGCTTGTAGCCCACGAGCTATCAAGATATTTCCTCATGAAATGATCATAAACGGGGAGTACCACATTGTGAATATCAACAACAAAATAAATAAAGAGATATCAAACACTTCATACAATGCCTTGAAAGCAATAGAAACGATGCCCTAGCTCTCAAAGCTCATGGGTCATTGAGTATTCCAAATGAAAAGATGTAAACAATGCCAGTATTAAACAATGAGCTCATGAACAATGTATGATACCCTAGCTTGCAGCCCACGAGCCATCAAGACATTTCCTCATGAAATGATCATAAACGGGGAGTACCACATAGTGAATATCAACAACAAAACAAATAAAAAGAGATCAAACACTTCACACAATGTCTTGTTGAAGGTAATAGAAACAATGCCCTAGCTCTCAAAGCTCACAGGTCATCAAGCATTCCAAATGAAAAGATGTAAACAATGTCATTATTAAATAGTGAGCTCATGAAAAATGTATGATTCCCTAGCTTGCAACCCGCAAGCCATCAAGACATTTCCTCATGAAATAATCATAAACAAGGAGTACCACATAGTGAATATCAACAACAAAACAAATAAAGAGAGATCAAACACTTCACACAATGCCTTGAAGGTAATAGCAACGATGCCCTAGCTCTCAAAGCTCATGGGTCATCAAGCATTTCAAATGAAAAGATGTAAATAATGTCAGTATTAAACAATGAGCTCATAAACAATGTATGATGCCCTAGCTTGTAGCCTGCGAGCCATCAAGACATTTCCTCATGAAATGATCATAAACAGGGAGTACCACATAGTGAATATCAACAGCCAAACAAATAAAGAGAGATCAAACACTTCACACAATGCCTTGAAGGTAATAGAAATGATGCCCTAGTTCTCAAAGCTCTTGGGTCATCGAGCATTCCAAATGAAAAGATATAAACAATGCCAGTATTAAACAGTGAGCTCATGAACAATGTATGATGCCCTAGCTTGCAACCTATGAGCCATCAAGATATTTCCTCATGAAATGATCATAAGCATGGAGTACCACACAGTGAATATCAACAACAAAATAAATAAAGAGAGATCAAACACTTCACACAATGCCTTGAAGGTAATAGCAACGATGCCCTAGCTCTCAAAACTCACGGGTCATTGAGCATTCCAAATGCAAAGATGTAAACAATGCTAGTATTAACATTCATATTTTGCCATTAAATCAAAAAATTCCATCAAAATGAAATTGATTTAATGAGAAGACAAAGCTCAAATGCCTACCTCAAGTCATGGCTGTCATATAAAGATCAAATGCTAAGGAACTATGTTATAAAATTTCATGCCAAATTTCAAGACATGAAATTTTATAACTATACATATATTTTCTTCTACTCCCTGGCACATTGTAAACTCAATGCTAAGGAGAAAAAAGTATGTTGTCAAAAAGTATGAAATTTCATGCCTTGAAATTTAATAACATAATTCCTTAGCAGCTGCCATATGAAGAGCAGTGCAAGGTGGCAACTTTCCCATTTTACCACAGTTAGACCCCTCTTTTACCATGCTTTATGAGCTTTGTGTTTTTTTTTAAAGTGAAGACAAAGATTATCTTAATTTGTTATCTTTAAATTTTATTCATTTTATGATTTAAAAAATTGAAATAAAAAATATTAACTTTTAAGAAACTTTTACATATTTTCATCAAATGACCCAAAAACATCAAGAATCGTTATACATGGTCTCTAATAGCCAACTTTCAGAAGAATATGAATGAATACAAACATACATAAGTGGATGAACATAAATAATGAAGGTACTAGACATTGCTTGATGTAATGAAGTGTTGACCGGGTTTCCATCCAGTATGCTCTTGTATGATCCAAAACCTGCAAGGAAGGAAAAGATGGGGTTAGATCCAAAGGATCTAAGAAATGCCTGGCACCCTATTACTGATCCTCATCTACAATTATGCATGTGCATAGTCAAGCCATACACTTCTAAAATGAACTATGCTACAGAACATGGGTGTGTGTTAATGTGATTCAAAAGCTATTATGCAAGATTGTTTTATTATTGAGATAAGGATATCTTAATTCTATAAGAATAAATGTTTTGATAAATATTTGAATTTCATTTTGACAATAACATGAGGAGTGATATATTTCAAACTTCATCGAGACTTCATACCATGCAGTGTTTGTAGATTACGTTCAATGCGTCATTTACGCTTGTATTGGTGGGAAAACTCTTGAAAACACGCAAAAGAGATTGCATTCAACCATGTTGTTTACATGACACATGTAGTTTACCTCCAGCCTAAATCAGGGTTGTGTACAAATCTGCGGACAATGCATGGTATGAAGCCTCACCGAAGCTTGAAAATGATAAGCATTATGATGTTGAGGTATGGTGTGGTAAGCACAATTATAGTTTCTTGTAAGCTGCTATTGGTATAGTTTTTTTTTTCAATAGTTGCAGAATCCAGCTTCTCCTATACTTACACGTATGTATACATTTTGGGCTTGGCTTTAATGTCATGTAAATTTGAGTGAAATGGTAATAATATTTAAGAGCAACAAGTATGGTATTTTAAACAAGTATGCATATACATTTTATAACAAGATGAGTGATATATTTTAATGGCAACACTTAATGAGAAGGATGCCTATATAATAGGAGGAGTGATATATTTTAATGGCAGTGGACATAGAAATTGCAGTGAAACTCTATAATTTATCATGGCTCAGTGTTGTATATCCATAGTCAATGTCTATTTAAACTTTAGGATGATACTTATATGATGGCTTAAGTAAATTGTTCTTACCTTGAGACTAGTACACCATGGGATTAGAGGATGGTTGTTATAATAGCAATTGTGTGTCTGTGGGATACTTTTATATTTTGTATTAAATGATGATACATATGTGTTTCTTCCTTTTACAATAGTTTATATTCTAATACTTATATCTTGAATTGTCAAATGACCAATGAGTGATAATTTCAAAACTGTATCATAATTAAAGGCATGTGAATTCATATTATACTTAATTTGAATGCCACTATGTAAATTTTTTACTTACGATATAAATCTTAATATATCCCTATTAAGATATCCCTATTTACATCTTTTCATCAAATGACCCAAAAACATCAACAATGGTCCTATATGGTCACTAATAGCCAACTTTCAGAAGAATATGAATGAATGCAAACATATATAAGTGGATGAACATAATAAATGAAGGTACCAAACATTGCCTAAAGTAATGAAGTGTTGACTCGGGGTTCAATCCAGTATGCTCTTGTATGATCCAAAACCTGCAAAGAAGGAAAAGATGGGGTTAGATCCAAAGGATCTAAGCAATACCTGACACCATATTACTAATCCCCATCTACAATTATGCATGTGCATAGTCAATCCATACACAAAATCAACAACATGGTATCATTGATCCAATAACAAAAAATATATTACAAATGCCAAGCTCGCGGTCTCAATGAAATAAACAGTGTATAAAACAATATATGGTGCACAACAACGACAAGCATGCAATGACAGCAATAACATTGCATGATGGTCGAGCTCAAATTCAAAATAGTAAGTGTATTAATGTATGTTTGCATGATGCCAGATATTAAACAGTGAGCTCATGGACAATTTCAGTATTAAATAGTGAGCTCATGAACAATGTATGATGCCCTAGCTTGCAACCTGTGAACCATCAAGACATTTCCTCATGAAATGATCATAAACAGGGAGTACCACATAGTGAATATCAATAGCAAAACAAATAAAGAGAGATCAAACACTTCACACAATGCCTTGAAGGTAATAGAAATGATGCCCTAGCTCTCAAAGCTCGCAGGTCATCAAGCATTCCAAATGAAAAGATGTAAACAATGTCAGTATTAAATAGTGAGCTCATGAACAATGTATGATGCCCTAGCTTGTAGCTCATGAGCCATTGACACATTTCCTTGTGAAATGATCATAAACGGGGAGTACCACATAGTGAATATCAACAACAAAATAAATAAAGAGAGATCAAACACTTCACACAATGCCTTGAAGGTAATAGAACCAATGCCCTAGCTCTCAAAGCTCATGGGTCATCAAGCATTCCAAATGAAAAGATGTAAATAATGCTAGTATTAAACAGTGAGCTCATAAACAATGTATGATGCCCTAGCTTGCAGCCCGCGAGCCACCGAGACATTTTCTCATGAAATGATCATAAACAGGGAGTACCACATAGTGAATATCAACAACAAAACAAATAAAGAGAGATCAAACACTTCACACAATGCTTTGAAGGTAATAGCAATGATGTCCTAGCTCCCAAAGCTCACGGGTCATCGGGCATTCCAAATGCTAAGATGTAAACAATGCCACTATTAACATTCATATCGTGCCATTAAATCAACAAATGCCATCAAAATGAAATTGAGTTAATGAGAAGACAAAGCTCAAATGCCTACCTCAAGTGCCAGTTCCCTCTTCCCACACAGTGTCGGCCTCTTTGCGCAAACCAAACTCGAATGCCCTCTCTGTGCCATGCAAAAGTGCAGTGTCATCTTCGCGACAGCTGTTCGAACTCACAAAACTTACAAATGACACTTTCTTTTTCTTTTCTTTTTTGTTTATAACCAAATGGGTGTCGCAATTATGATGTCATCATTGCTATTATGACACCATCAGGAGCACTTGCAAAAAAAACATAAAAAGCAAACATAAATTGTAGTGGCATCACAAATTGGTGTCGAAATTTGACCCCGACCCCAAATATTGTAGTGGGCCAGTGTGTGTGTTCCTGATGTCTTTTATGGACCGAGATTTGATCATAATACTTTTCAAGAATCTATGTGGTTATTTTTTTTATTGTGATCCTAGAGGAGGTTAAATAGGAGCATCTTAAGGGAGTGGCTTACAATAGGGGTCTGGGCCCAAAGAGGGCAGTACCAGGGTAAACTATCGTAAGTTGATTAATAAATGATAACCTAATAATAAAACTTGGGGATAACATTGAATACAAGAATGATTATTGATGCCTTACATGTGCCTTGAGTACTTGTATAGGCTAAGGATGGGAATGAGATGATACCTAGGGAGTAGGTATGATTATAATTCCTCATCTTCATGAGATGGTGTTTTGATCCTGCATGGGTCATGTTGAGGGTATGGGGTCTAGAGTGGGCAATCTAGGGTAACTCAATCTGATAAATGCTTGAGGGTCTAGGGTCTAGAGAGACTAGTCCAGGGTAACTCAAGTAGTTATCCATGTGATGACACTCCCATGGTATGTAGCCTAAGTCTCCTCCATAGTTTATGCATTTGCCTCTGGTGGTGTATTTTTGTTGTCTCATTATTACTTGGTGTCCTATTTTTGTATTATTTAGTGATTGTATAAGTCTTCGATATTATGGTATTTGGTGTTTTGGTACGTGATGGTTATTTGATGTTCATTTATCTTTAGTTGGTGGTACCCTTGAGTTATAAATCCTTCAAGACCTTTGCTTAGTTATCTTTGATTGAGTTTTTTCTCCGAGTGGGGTTTGTTGTTATCTCCTCAGCACGGTGGGAGTGGACCTTTGGTTCCACGAGGTCGGGTGGTAGTGTTTTCTTTTACCATTTTAGATTTTGACATTCCTATAGCGGTGTTGGAGGATTCTCATTATTGTTACCTTATTCTTTTTATTCTTCATTGGAGGCTTGTGCATGTTAGAATGATTTTACAATAAATGAGAGAGGGGGTGAATCAATTATCCTCAGGACCAAATGTAAAAATTAAACTTTCAAACACTTTAGCAAACTTAGATCTATTCGGCAATTTACTTGGTCCCTATAGAATATATCAGTAACATAAAACTTGCAGTCCACTATCCAAAAGTAATCAACTTGCAAAATATAAAACTTTCAACAACATAACACATCAGATAACATTCACACAAGTATGACACCAAGATTTAACATGGAAACCCAATATGAGAAAATCCATCAGTAACATGCTACCAAATTTTCACTCTTCTGAAGTGAGCTATGTGAGAAGCCAATCATGTTAAAGGTTATAATACACACTGTTAAGTGTGACCCTGTTAAAAGATTTAATCACCCTCTTAGGAGTGGCCTGGTTAGAGGACTTAAGAACATTCCATTAGAATGTCACCTTGATTAAAGGGTTTACAAAATGATTGTTAGGTCAATCTTGATTAAAAGATTTTAACTGATATAATGGTTAGAAAGTAACAGTAGGTTCTGATCTGAAATATACAACTCACTTTCCAAATACATATCCAATACACTCATATGGTGATTTACTGATTGACCTTCATTACCATCTCCATCTCTGATCTGCTTGAAAATCCCCTCAAGTAATCATCTCAACACTGTTCAACTCTTCTTAGCCTTTTGCTTAGGTTCACCAATCAATAACATCAACCTCTTCTACTCTCTTATTAACCCATAATTAGGTCATCTTTATACCTCCTTAATTAGGTAGATTAATCTTTTGTTGCTTAATCATCTCCATAGATCTTAGGTTTATGTCAGATTCATCGAATCCTTCCATCATTTTGTTCTCCTCCTTATCCTTCTAGATACTTCTCAAAACTTCTCCTTGAATCCATAAGAAAATGGTTTATCATGCATTAATTGCTCTAGGTCATTCATTTTTAATGTCAACACATTTTACATATCCCAAGAATTCAACTATGTAAGTTGGGATTCTCAATTCCTTCACAAACTATAAATTATTGACACTCGGTCATTACTAAGTTCATCTACTTGGTCATCACTGAGTAACTCGGTCATTGCTAAAAAATTCTACTCGGCCAACACAGTCTTCGCTCGATTAATTCCCTGATACTCGACAATTACTGATGCTCGGTCAACACTAAAATTTACTCAGCTTATTCAAGCACTTCGTCGACACTAGCATCACTCGGCTTAAACTAAATTTCTTCTCTTTTGCTTGGTTAAGCCTATGCTTCAAATAAATTGACTCCTTCACTTAGTGTTAAAGATAAATAACACATTATCTTGCCAATGTTCCAACTAATCAAGTACCCATTTTATTATCACATAACTCAACCTTTCAATAGGTCCTCTTGTTATTTCCTCTTTTCAAATCATCTTCCTCAATTAAAAGATATGGTACTCTACTAGCTAGCAACTATCTTACCAGTTAAGGTTTGACATCAATGACAATATAACAATTATTTCAATTGTAGTTTCCAACAATCTCCCTCTTTGGCATTGATGGCAACACTTACGTGTTCTACTAAAAACTCCATATACATAGTCACCATACAATCCAAAAATTTATCTTTTAGTCTAACCAACAGTTTGCCTCATCTTATTCAATCTCTCCATCTTTGCTTAGGTTAACTTCTTCTGTATCTTTTTCTCAGGTTTACTAAATCTCTCCCTCTTTGACAACAATGCCAAAGACATTCATCTTCACCATATAGATATCTTCATGTCACTACTCTGGACTTTATTACTCCTTTTGTCATCTTAAATATGACTGATCAACATCTTGTGCTTGACTCTTCACAACTTTAGGAAACTCCTAAAGTGTGACCTCCTTTGCGTCAATTTGTCAGATATTCTAATTTTTTCTATTTGATGCAATGCTCATAAATGATTCTAGGTAGCCTCAATTAGGGGAATCACCCCTAATTTACCTCTTATATATTCATGAGCATCCTTAGGTAATTCCTTAGTGAATATATTTGTTAATTGTTCCTTTGTATTCACATATTCCAGTCTCACTTCTTTATCTTGAACTAGCTCTCTCAAGTAATGATACTCGATAGAAATATGCTTAGTCTTAGTTTGCATCACATGATTATTTGATATATTGATAGCACTTATGTTGTCACATAAAATAACAATTGACTCAGTAATTTCTTCCTTCATACCTTTTAACAATTGCTTGATCCACACTAAATTTGAACAATTCACTACTGCTATTACATATTCACCTTCTGTTGTAGATTTTGAAATGCAATTTTGTTTCTTGCTTGTCCAAGAGACTAATCTCTTTCCTAGAAAGAATGCGCCACCACTCGTACTCTTTCTATCATCCACATTTTCTGCCCAATTTGCATTAGTGTAAACTCTCAGTTCAAACTTGTCATTCTTCTTGTAATACAATCCATAGTCCTCTATTCCTTTTAGATATCTCAATATCCTTTTAACTATCATCATGTGACTTTCCTTAGGATTTGCAGAAAATCTTACAATAATCCCAACTACTAGTGCAGTATTTGGTCTACTATGAACAACATATTACATAAATTTCCAATCATAGACCTGTACAAGGTTTGATTCACTTCAGTTGTATCATCATTCTTTGACAATTTTTATCTAGTAGCCATGGGTGTACTTACTGGTCTAGAATCCTCCATACCAGAAGTTTTTAGTATCTCCTTAACATACTTAGATTGTGTAATATAGATACCTTTCTTCATCTGATAAACTTGCAAACCAATAGATAATTTGATCTCTCCATACATAGACATTTCAAATTTAGTTTGCATCTCTTTTGAAAATGTTTGACATAGGGCATCTTGTCCTCCAAATATGATATCATCAACAAAGATTTCAGCTAACAATATCCCTTTATCTTTTTTAGTCTTCGAATACATATTGTTGTTGTCATTTGTTCTTACAAATAAAATCTTTATCAAGTAGCTGTGCAATCTCTCATACCATGCTCTGGGGGCTTGTTTCAATCCATACAGTGCCTTGTGTAGTTTACAAAGCATGTTCTTCTTTCTTGGATCAACAAATCCTTTTGGTTGTTCAATGCATACTTCTTCTTCCAGCATTCCATTTAGAAATGCAGATTTGACATCCATTTGATACACTTTGAATCCTTTAAAAGATGCATATGCAAGTAGAGTTCTCACTCCTTCCAATATCGCAATTGGGGAAAAATTCTCCCCATAGTCAATGATTTCTTCTTGTTCATATCCCCTGCACACCAATCTAGCTTTATTACTAGTGACTTCTCCATGTTCATTTAGCTTATTTCTGAATACCCACTTTGTTCCAATAACATTCTTGTCTTCTAGTCTCAACACTAGTGTCCAAGTTTTTTTTCTTTTCTTTCTGCACAATTTCTTCATTCATGGCTTGAATCCAATCTTCATTCTAAAAATCATCTTTCACTATCTTAGGCTCAAATTCAAATTAACAAGCATGTTTGGTCTTTCAACTTACTTCTTGTCATGACTCTAGATTCTTTGGCTCCAATGATTTGTTTTGGCTTATGATGTCTTCTCACATATTGTGCTAATGTAGGCTCAAATTTCCTTTCTCCTTGTTCTTGATCTTTAAGTTCATCTTGTAGATTCTCTGCCTCGTCTTCTAATTGCTCGGAAGCATCCTTATGATGCTCAACATTTTCATGTTGTGACTTGGCAGGTTCATGATGTTGCTTGACATCTTTGTTTTCTGGTTCAGATATATTACTACCCTCTCCTTCTTCCTTGTATACAAAATATTTGTAATCATCAGGTTATTTCTTGCACTCAACTTCATTCCCTTCTGCATATTCATCAACTCTAACATTTTCACTTTCCACAACTTTTTTAGTGTTATAATTCAAACACTTGAAAGCTTTGCTCTTAGTGGAATATCCTAAGAATATGCCTTCATCACTTTTAGCATCAAGTTTTCCATTCCTATTATCCTTCAATATATAACATTTTCTTCCAAATAATTTAAAGTATTTCACATTAGGTGCATAACCATGCCATAATTTAAAAGGTGTAGCATTTGTACATTTCTTGATTTGTACTCGGTTTGAGATATAAAAAATTGTACTTACAGCTTCTCTCCAGTATTTTTGTGCAACATTCTTCTCTATCATCAGTGTTCTAGCACAATCCATAATTGATCTATTTTTTCTCTCTATTATACCATTATGTGGTGGTGTCCTTGGTGCAGACATTTATCTCTTTATTCCTCTATCATTGCAGAATAAGTTGAGTTGATTTGATATGAACTCTCCTCCTCTATCAAATCTCAGACATTTCAAGATTTTACTTGTCTCTTTCTCAACTTTTGCCAAATACCACTTAAACAACTAAAAGGCATTAGATTTTTCTTTCAAAAACATTACAGTCATAATTCTAGAATAGTCATCAACAAACATAATGAAATATTTATCACCACAATAACTTTGCACACCAATAGGCCCACAAAGGTTAGTATGAACCAATTCCAAAATATTATCAGAGGTATATGTCTTGCTCTTGAAACTAGACTTTGTCATTTTTCCCAATTAACATTGTTTACACATCACATTATCAGGTTTCTTCAATTAGGAAAATCCTATAACTTTCTTCATCTTACTAATATTTACCAAATTGTCAAAGTTCACATGACACAACCTCTTATGCCATAACCATACATCATCAAATTGTGAAAACAAACATGTTTCTTCAGATAGCCCTAGATAGAACAAATTACCTCTTGTTTGATCTCCACTTCCAACTAGTTCGCTAGTGGCATCAAATATTTTAGCCTTCTTGTGATTAAATTTAACTCTGAAACCAATACTGTTCAACTTTGCAACACTTAAAAAATTATATTTAAGACCTTCAACCCAATAAGCACTATCACATTTGATCTTATTAGTCAATCTTATTGATCCTTTTCCATTCACAAGACATGGTGCATCATTACCAAACTTAGCACTCCTACCTTTGTAATGATTTAGGATTACAAACTTACTTTTGTCACAAGTCATGTGATGTGAGCAACCACTATCAATAATCCATTTATCACATTTACTCACATATGAAATAAGTGTAGTTTTCTCATCTTCATCAGAATCATTTTTCATAGCAACATAAACAACTTCTACATCACAATCATTAGATTCACTAGTTTCACTATCAGTTTCTTCTTCAATAATATAACAAGACTTCTTACCATTATCTTTGTAGTCCTTGTACCTTCAATGATCTCTGTCATTCCTTTTGTCTTTATACTTGCTTTCCCTTATTTCATCCTTACCTTTCATGTCAGGGCATCTTGTTATAATATGGCCAACTTTGTTACATGAAAAACACATTATAGGAAGTTTACCTTTGAATTTTCCTTTTCCTCTCGATAGCCTTCTAGCCATAAGTGCCTCAAGATCATCTAGATCATCATCAAAAGTGGCATTGCCACTGTCACTATTACTGTTCACACATCTTTCTTTTCCTTTCTTAGAATTATGAAAAATCATTTGAGACTTGAATGCAAATTCAATATTATGAGTAGTGAAATTATCAAAGTTTGACAACTCAAAAGCAGTAAGCCTACCAACAAGACCTTCCAAAGTTAGGACGTTACCAAGAGCACATCTTGATTCTTGTATGGCATAAACTCTTATAGCATAGATAAGAAGTAGAGTTCTCAAAACTTTGCTAATAACAATTTCATCATCAATGTTCCCATTGGCTCCTCTAAAGCATTTACTCCCTCTTTAATTTTGCCACAGTATTGAACAATGTTTTCACCTTCTAACATTTTCATTTCATCAAACTTACCTCTCAAGCTTTCGAATTTGGCTCTCAGCACATTTGTTTCCCCACCATAGATAGCTGCCAGTGTGTCCCACATTTGCTTTGCATTCGTATAATTTTTGGTGTCTTCAAATTTCAGATAGCTTAAGGTTGATGCAATCTCCAACATTGCCTAGTTGTGTTCTTGCTTTTCCTTCATCTCCTCGGTTCTCATAAGTGCACCATCTGGTACATAATCATTTTCAACATAGTATTTTGCTGAATCACCAATTCCAGCTACGTGCAATTTCATCAAGCTCTGCCATGCAGGGAAGTTATCCTTGTTCAGCTTTGATACCTCTTTTTTGTACATCTTGATCATTAGCTTCAATTACCTTTAAACTTTCTCCTTACAAGCACAAACTACTCTAATACCAAGTGTTAGAATTATTTTAAAATAACTGAGGGGGGGGGGGGTGTGAATTAGTTATCCTTGGGTCTAGATGTACAAATTCAACTTTCAAACACTTCAACAAACTTAGATATATTCAACAATTTACTTGGTCTCTATAGAATATATCAGTAACATAAAACTTGCAGTCCATTGTCCAAAAGTAATCAACTTGCAGAATATACAACTTTCAACAACATAACAGATCAGATAACATTCACACTAGTATGACACCAGGCTTCAATGTGGAAACCCAATATGGGAAAAACCACCAATAACATGCTACCGAATTTCCACTCTTCTGAAGTGAGCTTTGTGAGAAGCCAACCCTGTTAAAGGTTACAATACACACTGTTAAGTGTGACCCTGTTAAAGGATTTAATCACCCTGTTAGGAGTGGCCTAGTTAGAGGACTTAAGAACATTCCATTAGAATGTGCCCTTGATTAAATAGTTTACAAAATGACTGTTAGGTCAACCTTGATTAAAGGATTTTAACTAATACAATGGTTAGAAAGTAATTGTAATATCCCCATTTTTAGACTTATGGGATTAGCTTGGTTTGGCAACCCTCATAGGCTAATCAGGCGATCAGAGGGCGTTAGATGGTGGAGCCAATGTTGGGATTCCATTCTGGAGGTTCCACTTATCAGGTCTGCTCTTCGTTCAGATCATTTTGGTCAACTTACTATTTTTAGTAAGTGGTATTTTGGGTATGGCCAGGATTAGCAGGGTGTTTGCACGGAGCATCAGATATCTCAAGATCGAGTTTCAAAGAATCTCAAGTTTGAGAGACTTACTATTTTTAGTAAGTTTATTTTTAGTAGTGGCTATTTTTGGCAGGGCAGTGCCTATTCCTAGCTGGGCAGTTGGACTTGGTGCTTTGTCAGAAGTTCGTTGATTGTAGTCAGATAGTTCAGTGGCTTATATTTTAAATGTGTTATTAAATTAAATTATTTTGATTTAATTTAATAACTTATGACTTTATAAATTTATGTTATTAAGTGAGATTATTTTTAAAGCTAATTTAGTGAAAATATTAAAAAGTGCTTTTTCCAAAAAGCCGATATATTCTACTCGAAAAAGCACTTTTCTCATATTATGCAATCATTATTATTTCTTGGAATTTGGGAAGAAGACAAAAACTTGGCTAGGGTTTCGAGGACTAATTCCTCTCTCATGATTTGAGCCATTGCCTATTAATGGTGAATTTCATAGCTGATTATTTCTGAGATCACAATTTGGTGCTGTTGTATATTGGATTGGTGGAAGTTTCAATTCTGAAATTTGAGTTTGCTGATGAGATTGTGTTTGTTAATTCAACACAATGAAGTTCTGAAATAATTTGTTTGGAGCTGATATATTTCTTCCTAGTTATCGAAAGTATTCACAAGAGGAGTTTTATCAAAATTGTTCTAAAGATCATTATGCAATCTTTCATGTTGCGTTAATACATTGGTGGGAGGCGCATTGTTGATAGTGAAACCCTTCTTTGTTGCGGCGTCAACTTCTATTTCACACGTTAGAGTGAAGAGGTTTGGCGGTAGCAGATTTTTGGTCATGTGAAGACTCCAGCATAGCCGCGGGACCATTCCTTAGGTTTGGATTTGCACAACAGGGTTGTGTGGGGTTTATCGAAGGCTGTTAACACAAATAGCAGCTTGCGTTCTATCTATAGTTTGTAGGCTTAGCATTCAAATACTAGGTGTGTGCTCTCAATATCGACTTCTACAGTAGCCACATCTCATAGACAAGCTTGCGTGAATGTTACTAGCTTGGAGATAATTATTCAATTATTGCATATGGAATAACATGTGCCAGATTAATGTCATTTGATTTATGTGAAGATTATAAATTAAGAGTATTATTTAATTCTGATATGGTGACTCATTGTTGTTAATTTCTGAATGTTATGAAGAAGAATTGTATTTCAAGAAATTAGAAATTAATTTGCTAAAGCTTAAGTATTTAGAATTATCAGTTTTCTTGAAGAATTGTCATTGTATGGATAAGAGCCACATAGGTTCTTCACAGTAATGGTAGGTTCTGATCTGAAATATACAACTCACTTTATAAATATAGATCCAATATGCTCATATGTTGATTTACTGACTGACCTTCATTACCATCTCCATCTCTAATCTGCTCGAAAATCCCTCCAAGAAATCACCTCAACTCTGTTAATCTCTTCATAGCTCTTCTTAGCCTTTTGCTTAGGTTCGCCAGTCAATAACATCAACCTCTTCCACTCTCTTCTTAACCCACAATTAGGTGATCCTTATACCTCCTTGATTAGGTAGATTAATCTTTTATTTCTTAATCATCTTCGTAAATCTTAGGTTTAGGTCAAATTCATCAAATCCTTCCATCATTTTGTTCTCATCCTTATCCTTCTAGATACTTCTCAAAACTTCTCCTTGAATCCATAAGAAAATGGTTTACCATGCATTAAATGATCCAAGTCATTCATTTTTAATGTCAACACTTTTTACATATCCCAAGAATTCAACTATGTTGGCTGGGATTCTCAATTCCTTCACAAACTGTAAATTACTAACACCCAGTCAATACTGAGTTCATCTACTCGGTCATCACTAAGTAACTCAGTCATCGCTAAAACTTTTCTACTCGGCCAACATAGTCTTCGCTTGGTTAATTCTCTGATACTCAACAATTACTGATGGTTGGTCGACACTAAAATTTACTCGGCTTATTCAGGCCCTTGGTCGACACTAGCATCACTCGACTTAAACAAAATTTCTTCTCTTTTGCTCAGTTAAGCCTATGCTTCAAATCAAATGACTTCTTCACTTATTATTAAATATAAACATCACATTATCCTTCCAATGTTCCAACTAATCAAGAACCCATTGTAGTATCACATAACTCAACCTTTCACTAGGTCCTCTTGTTATTTCCTCTTTTCAAATCATCTTCATCAATCAAAAGATATGGTACTCTACTAGATAGCAATTATCTTACCAGTTAAGGTTTGACATAATTAAAAATATAACAAAATTGTTTCAATTATAGAGTTCAATAGTTCATACCTATCTTTTGATGTTCATGATTAATCTTGTATTAGTGCTTTAGAGTTGCAGATATTGTAGTATATTTTGTATTGCTTTTTGTGACATGCCCTACGACTTGTGTAGATGATGTTGTATCATTATGTATACCTTATGGTATTGGATGTACTTGTTATTCATATGATTTAATTGTAATTATTCTTAATCTAAATATTTATTTTGTTTATGTAATTCTACGTCATGGGACCCTTGAGGATTCTTAACTGTAATTGAGTTTTGCTATGTACTTGTTTGTGTCTCATGGTTGTAGCGCTTTCGCATTGTTATCATCATTGTTTGTAAACACTTAAGAATTTTTTTTGTTTTGTGAACTTAGTGACATGTATTAGGTTAAATTCTTCGGGGTTCCCTGGTGGGGCATTACAAAAGGTGGATCTCACACCTTAAGTGGAATTTTTCCTACACCACGTGCTTAATTGAGGTACAAAATCCTAGGTGTCTCAATGGAAAACTACTATGCAATGCTTTATCCTAAGTAAGATTAAGTAAAGCATATTTATTAATAATTAATTACACCAACACCCCCCCCCCCTCCCCCCCCTTAAGTGCAATTTAGGGGAATGCACTTAAACTCACAATGCAAGATGGGTCCTAGCTACTAGGCCATGTTAGGTACCCATGTACAAGATGCAATGCAATCTCTCATAAAGCGGAGAAAGAGGGAAAACCTCATGGGAGAAACCCTCCCCCAAAAAGAGAGATGAAAACACAAGATGCATGGATGGATGAAGTACTCAAGAACCCCTAAGAACTACATACATCAAGTATATATAAAGAATTATCCCCCCATAAGAAGGATAGTTGGAGACATGATATCCCCCCCATAATGAAGAAGCTCCAATGTTGATGAAGAGTACCTACAAACAAAAGATTAACCAATGCCTACAGGAAACATGTCTCCCCTTAGGAAGAAATAAATACATCAAATGATGAAGAAGCTAATCCACATGCAAATGGAAGGAGGAAGAAGATGAAAGTCTCCATGTATACATCTTTGAAGACTGAATAGGTCTCTCCAAGCTCAAAGAATCTATCACATCATGTGACAAAACAAGTTAAGGAGAAGAATCGAGCATGTCAATCTCCAAAGAAGGTGAAGAAGTATCTCCAACTATGATGCCATCATCAAAGAGAAGAGAAACCCCTCTTGGATGTCTCCCAAATTTGCATTATGAGAATCAACAACAAATGTTGAAAAGGCATTCAAGTAGTCATCACATTCTGCAAAATCCGAAGCACTATGATCATCTTGCTGAATAGTAGAGCCCATGTCTGAAGAAGCAAGAGGTGGAGGAGTAGGAAGCTCAATGCTTGGATCAAGAACAAAATGATTCAAGTGTCCAAAGTTATCCTCACATACATAATTCACCCTTGGTAAAGGGGTCTATTCATCACAAATATCATCATCATCAACAACAAAATGTAAAAAATAATATAAGTGTGATGTGTGATCAACAACTCCCATAGCTATGACATCTCTAGTCTCCATGCCCCTAATGTAGACATAATCAGGAGTGAACTCAACAATTTTACCTTGTGCCCCATAAGTAATTTGGTAAATAGATAGAATATTAGTGGCCAAGGATGGCACACAAAGAACATCATTAAATGTCACCTCTCCAATAGGAATATAACCTTTCCCACAAACCCTCATCTATGTGTTGTTACCCATCAATATATTAGGAGAACTACAAGGCTCAATAGAAGAAAACATATCCATAGAAGATGCCATATGATGTGATGCACCTGAATCAAGAAGCCATTTACCTTGTTTGGGATGTGTGGAAGCCAAAAGTACTAGTCCTTTACCTTTATCCATGGATGATTAAGGAGATGTTGAAGCTGCCAAATGTGTAGAAGGAGTAGACACCGATGAGGGAAACTTAATATTGTTCTTTTAAAGAATGTGAGTGATCTCATCAATCTTCTTATGAAAACATTTATGCTCATCATGTCCTAGCTTTTTAGAATATGCACATTTTCCCCTCTTTCTTCCAGATGATTCCTCTCTTGAAGGAGACTTGGATTCATAAGTATTTTGTGAAGGAGATTCATTACCTTTGTCATGAGGCTTAGGATCCTTATGTTGCTTCTTTCCTTTTCAATTATAAGCCTTTGGAGTGGAGTCGTTTGCAAGCAATGCACAATGTATTAAAGGCTTCAATTGATCTATGTGTGCTAACTTTGCTTGTTCCCTTGTAAGTTGAGATGCAAATTCATCAAGAGAAGACAATTTGTATGCACGACCAAGATAATCCATAGTAGCATAGAAATTAGAAACAAAGATTGAATATTGAGGGCCTAGATTGGAAAGAATAGAAAATATCAATTGTTCATCCTCTTTGGTAATGCCACAAGTAGAAAGCTCCAATCTAATAGAATTGAGCTTAGAGAAAAATTCTTGAATATTATCAAAATCAATAGGATTTAGACTTATGAGCTCATTCTCCAGTCTGAATTTTCTCATTATATTAGTTTTACCAAAGAGTCCCTCCAAGATTACCCAATCATCATGAGGATGTGTGCAAGATGCAATATAAAATAACAAATCATGAGAGATAGATGATCTGAGAGAGCCAAGTGCTTTATCCCTTTGATCAAACCATTTTATCCTTTTTGCAATACCTATAGTTGGTTCTTGATCTTGCCCAAGAGTCATTCTAAGTAATCCAATACTTAACAATTGATCGAATAAAGATTCTTTATATTCATGGTAGTTATATGGAGTGAGGATTTTGATTTTTGAAAAGTCCATAATGCAACCAAATAATGACTCATAACAACTGATAACTCCTTCAAATTATTGATGCAAATTAGAAAATTGAAATCCAAGGATTAACCAAGTGCAAATATAGCTCCAAAATGACCTATTTATTAAAATGATATTTCCACCCCATATCACTGAAATATGATTGCATATCTAGAAAGTGAAAAATCATACACATTAAAAAAAATCACCTTAAAATGTTACCGTACATGCCCAAACGAAGCCCTGGAAATTGTAGAAATCAGGAATAGATAGAAACAATCATGAAAATATACTATTTATGATTAATCTTGCCACCAAAATGTAAAAATAATTCCACCACTGGAAAATTTAGAAATTTTTACCCCAAATTTAAAAAAATGCTCAAAAAAAGGATCAAAATTGAGCAAGATATGGGGATTTGAAGTTAGGCTGCAAAACCAAAAACTCTAATGTTGAAGGCAAGAAACCTCAAACAAGTGATGACATCAACAAACCACTCGATTAAATTTGACGTCCATATGGCCTTCACAACAAAAATAGCCTCATACCCCCATTTGACGTGCATAAGGGCGTCATAATTATGCTCTTGATTCTGATGACGTGGTAAAAATTGCTCTCTTGACGTGGTGTTGACGTGTCCATATGGTGGGCTGACTGGGAAAATGATGTGGCACTTCTGCCACATGTGATTTGATAGGTCTCACGGATTGCTGATGTGGTGGGCACTAATTTGTCCACCCGTTGCTTGCGTGACAACTTTGCCATGTGTCACAACCTGATTTGGTGTGCGAATTGTAGAGGATGTCGTGTAGATTGTGTGTGGCAGTGGAAAAATATGTTGCTGGCTGGGCAATGGTGGCAGATCAGGCCACCTTGGGGGCTGGCTAGCCACTTGCTCTGGTGGCGGGGTATGGGGTTATTAGTCCCACATTGTCGGTGATGGGGTTTTAAAGCCATTTTTTATATGTGTGCCGATAGCTACTTAAACAAAGAACTAGTGCTGGCTTGTTGATGTCACTAGACAGTGAGGAAATCTTTGATTGGTGATGAGTTGTTGTCATTGGTTTACCTGGGACCGAGATTTGACAATCTGGTCTTCTGTGTATGACCTCTAACCAAAAAAGTATTATTCTGACTACGTAATACAGGGTTCGTACCAACCCCAAATTTTTTTTATAAGATATTCGAAAAGAAATAAATTTTGTGAAGAAACAAAATAATTTTTTTTTGTTTTTAATCAAATTGTATTGCAGAGGAGCAAATCGAGCTGTACGACTTGGTCTGCAAATTGTTTTTTGCCTCGATTTTGACTTTTATCGAATATGGGAAAATTTATAGTCAATTTTAATTGAAACAACCTCCTAGACGCAATGGTGATGTCCAAATCACAAAATTCTATACCCACAACTAGATCAATCCAATATTGCACTTCTTGAGAATAAGTCTTCACACCTTGAGCGCTCTGATACCATGTTAGAGTTTTAGGTGACTCTACAAAACCCCCAAGATCAAATGAAAGACCAAAATAACTTCCACAAGAGATTGAAAATATAATTACATTAAGATGCAAGAATGATATTAATTATAATGGACATTCAATGATTGAATAAAATGTACATAATATGCCTCCTTACATAGGAAAGGCGATACGAGACAATGATAAGAAGCTGATAAGCTATCACCTATGCAATGTGTAATCACATGTCCACCAAATGTGGATCATCCTCCATTATGTAATGAAGTATGTGTCATTATGAGGATGATAATGTGATATGTGCACTAAAGGTGGATCTCACACCTAAAGTGAAATTTCTCTTGCACCATGTGCTTTATTAAGGTGCAAACTCCTAAGTGTCTCAATGACAAACTACTATGCAATACATTATCCTAAGTAAGATTAAGTAAAGTGCAATTAGGAATAATTAATCACACCAATACTTTTGAAATGCATGTATAGACAAATGAAAGGTAAATTGCATTCATAAGAGGAAATTTCATGTCGTATTTCAAGACCATTAAGAAATTAGTCAAAAGAAAAGTTGCTCAACTAAATCTTGATTTTATGAATGCAAATGAAAAGAAGCATAGTCAAAGTATAGAAACACAACATTTTAAATATCAAGAGCATAAATCCACCACAAAAAATACCCCAAGATTAACATGATCAGAACTTTGACTATGAAATGTTGTGCATATCCCTTGGCCATAAACTCTTTAGAGTTTGATAACTTAGACTAAAATACTTGTTCTTCAATAAAGAAAAGTGGAGCATTCTTTTATGAGCTAGTTTGAGCTATTATCATTGGGCTTATTTGGAGAATCTTTTTGCACACATAGTATCTTTCCAACTTGCAAAGGGTACTTGCTTCTTAAAATGAAAAAGGAGTTAAAATAGCTTAGACACATCCATATACCAAGTACTGATTATATAAAAATAGAATATTAGTACATCTTACTCTTTGATCAATAAATTGTCTAAAACATTATTCAATAGCTTTGTTGCTTTTGCATGACAAACAATACTTTATTAGTTGCTTTGAAGGCTAATAAAAATATTTAGCTAGTTGGGATGAGAAATGTGCGATGTCAAAAATCAACCAAGAGCCAAAAGACAATTTACCATCAACAACCCACACCATTGGAAAATCAAAATTAGCTCCTAGCT
Organism: Chamaecyparis obtusa; assembly: GCA_027943335.1. NCBI lineage: Eukaryota > Viridiplantae > Streptophyta > Pinopsida > Cupressales > Cupressaceae > Chamaecyparis > Chamaecyparis obtusa. The sequence continues at coordinate 3,438,087 of BSBK01003613.1, read as the reverse complement.
TCAATCTTGGTTGAAAATCGTATAATTCATAGATGAAATATATGTTAGAGCCAACAATTCCCTTGATGGCTATGGGAAAGAAGGATAAATAAAATTTTAGGGTTTATCTGAAATCATTCTTTGGAGAAATCAAGCCACATTTGCATCAAGAAATTGTTAAAGGAGGTGATGAATTGCTCTGTTTTCATCATAATAATTGATTTAACAATATGATTGCTCTTATACCATTAAAGATTTCCATATGAATTTGAGAATAAAAAATAATGTGATTAATCATGATTCAAGGATAAGAAACCCCGATGAATCTTAGTTTCTAATGAATCTACAAGTGAGTTTATCTTGTTGCTTCAGAGGTAGTCCCTCTATTGAAGTTGCGTGCAACAATAATTTATTGCACTTGCAAATTCATTATCTTTTAAAATCAATTAATAAAGAAAATTATGAAAAATTAGAAAGTTGTGAGCACCTCCACGAAGATATCTATTCTTGGATTTGGTTTGGTTCCCCCTTTCTCTCACCTATAAACCTTTGTCGAAACATCAATAACCAACAAATATTTGAATTATTCATTTATTTTGAAGCAATCAAAGTTAAAGAATTTGAATTTATGATGTAATAATAATAATAACAATACCACATATGGACCCAACACGGTAGTAGTGGGAAGAGAAGTTGAAGGTTTCCTGCACAAACATTTCACCAATGTGAATGTAAGCATATGTCCTCTTGGGGGTGAATTTGTCCATGTTATGCTCGTTACATGTTACTAATCCTTCAACCCACACCATTTAATTTTCATGCTCAATCAACAGTAAACTCTTTTGTAATCCTTTACACGTTCCTTTCTATTTACTAATCTTGAACAAAATCTCAAAGCAAAATGTTTTGGTGCATATTTTAGTAGTCTGACAAGGGTTTGAACTTTCAACTTTCTTAGTTGCTAAATCTTTATAACCTAATGTAATTTGTAAAAGATAATTAATGCTAGTGGTGAAGATAATCTGGAAGCTACAATTCACAATTCCACTAAGAACAACATTGCATAGTAGACATTTCAATGGCATGAGCTTGATAGTGAGGAATTAAGTTCTACACAAATTAATGTGGGGTAATCGGAAGCGCAATAGCACACTAACTCTATTAAACATGAATAAAAAATGTGGAAGTATAAACAAGACACGTGAAATGTTTCTAAAGCATCACCTCCATGCATGTTCTATACATGTTTGCAAATTGTTGAAGCAAAGACTAAACACATAGAACCATATTTTTTTTATTTTTTTAAAAATTAAAAATACAAAACCCCTTACGAAAATATCAAATACCAATACCAAAAAATGATAATTAAGAAATAAATGTTTTATTGAAAACCCTCAAACATATGGTAAAATTGTTAGTGCTGTTCTCAAAATAATAATTAATTATAAATTAGTAACTTGAAAACATTAATCTCGATCCAAAAAAAACTACTTAATAAAATAATTCTAAAATTTTATTATTATATTTTTTAACTTAAATATTATAATAATCCTAAACACTAATCAATACATAAAACCAACCAATGTTCAAACATAATATATAAGAGCATGGTATGTGATCTTATGATAATGGATAAAAGAGAGTGGCATTATCACCAGGTCTTGAATATGTTTTCAAACCAATAATTTGATAAACAAGAGTATTTTACACTATAGTCTATAAATGTAAACATATATTTCCGGCGCTGTCCTGGTATGACCAGTACACATGGTACAAAAATATGGAAGCATTGAAGGAAGTAGGATTTTTGAGTCAGTTTTGAGAAGAGGTTATAGGAACGAGTGGGGTTTTAGTAGGGTTTTAGAAGGCTGCTAATGGTCTTGTGGGATTTTTCAGGATGCTGTCGAGACTGCGATTAAATGCTGGTTCTTGGCTCATCCACACGCAGAGCACCAAGCCTTTCAACCCCGCTTCATATTGCTATACATCTTCTCATACATGCATAACAACAATGTTGAAAATAGCTGGACCAATTTCTGGGATAGGACACAAATGTGTTACAGTGATTGGACTGACAGGAGGAGGTACATCACGGCTCCAGGCAACTTTTTTTCAGGTACGAATTCATATACTTGTTAATTTTATGCTCAAATTTCTTGTTCTTCCAACAATCTATAAGTCCGGCATTCATATTTCGGCTCAAATTTCTTGTTCTTTTATTGGACTGGTTCAAATTTCGGGGATTCCTAAGGCGGGGAAGCACTTTACCACCGAGCCACCAGCTCCAGAATTCAAGCCTCAGGGCTTTCCGTTAGCTTGCTGGAACACTGTCAAGCCCATTCCCATCGATTATTTGGGACTGGAACATACGAACTTTTGCTAACGTTACCGCTGAGCCTCCGACTAGGACTAAAAGCTAGTGTTTCCCATTACCACGATGGTATTTTTTTGAATTTGCCGAGTCTGGAATCTAATAGCTGTTGTTAACATTACCACCAATCCAACAGAAAGACTTGAACCTAGGACTTCCCATTACAATGCTGTAGCACTGCTAGCCCCTTTGTTGTCTGGATTTTTCGAATGGTAACTTCAAGTGTCATTCTTACTTACGGATCTGCTCAAATTTATTTTGATTCCATGGCTTCTGCATACAGAAATCTACTGCCAAGCTGCCAGGTTGAACTCCAATCTAGGCCATCCTATTAGCGTGCCTTGAATCGCCGGCCCCTTTGCCATCCGGATTGTTCTTATAACAAGCTCAAGTTTCTTTCTCTAATATTCTTCATCAGTTCTGCGCAGCTCTTAGAATCTGAATTTGTTCTTTTCTGTTTGGTAATGCATTGGCAGCCTGCATGCGGGGTTATCAAGTGGCCTCCAAATGGATGTTTGTCATTTTCATCTTCACGGAGTGCAGAGAACAAAGCCAAAAGAGGTGGCAGATCTGTAGGTGGGAGTAAAATGTCTTCTGCAATAGACACCTCAAAGACAGGTCAAACAATATGCCCTGCGGTCAAGGGTAGTGTCAAGGCAAAATCAAAGCATGCCCTGGGCAATGACCAAGTTGACATTAGGAAAAAAAACGAAATACCTGATGCTGGTTATTGTAAAGATGACAGAGAGCTTGTTACTGCTTCTGATAAACAACAAGCAAATGGAAGCTACAAGTCAAACCTTAACAAAGTTGAAAAGCCCAAGAAAAATAAGTTAAAGACAGAGAGAATAGATGAAAAACCTCTGGCTATTAATAATGATCAACAGGCACAGGATACAGTAATGGAGACAAATGATTGGAATAAGCTGCAAACGATTTCTAGCCACAGGAAAAAGATTGCTCGGCTAAAGCAAATGAATTTGAATATTCAGAAAACAGATGCCAAAGCTTCTGTCAAGCTGGAAACAAAATCTAGTCCCAAAGCAGAAGTTGACAAAGCTGCTCAACTGGAGAAGAAAAAATTGAAACTACAAAAAGCAGATGAAAAAGATTTGGACAAACAATCAAAAGCTTCAAATGGAAAAGTTGTAGTTGTAGTTGAATCTGAAACAAATAAGCTGCAAACGATGTCTAGCCCCAGGAAGAAGATTGCTCAGCTAAAGCAAATGAATTTGAATATTCAGAAAACAGATACCAAAGCTTCTGCCAAACTGGAAACAAAATCTAGTGCCAAAGCAGAAGTTGACAAAGCTGCTCAACTGGAGAAGAAAAAATTGAAACTACAGAAAGCAGATGAAAAAGATTTGGACAAACAATCAAAAGCTTCAAATGAAAAAGTTGTAGTTGAATCTGAAACAAATAAGCTGCAAACGATTTCTAGTCCCAGGAAGAAGATTGCTCAGCTAAAGCAAATGAATTTGAATATTCAGAAAACAGATACCATAGCTTCTGCCAAGCTGGAAACAAAATCTAGTGCCAAAGCAGAAGTTGACAAAGCTGCTCAACTGGAGAAGAAAAAATTGAAACTTAAAAAAACAGATAAAAAAGATTTGGCCAAACAATCAAAAGCTTCAAATGGAAAAGTTGTAGTTGTAGTTGAATCTGAAACGAAGGCAAAAACTATTCAAAAGTATCTAGGAAATAAGTATTTAGTTGTGGCAAGTTATGGTCATGTGAGAGATCTGGCTCCCAGGTCAGGTTCAGTGCGTACTAATGAAGACTTCATTATGATCTGGGAGGTTCCTGCAACAGCTTGGACTCACATTAAAAGAATTCAGGGAGCTCTAACTGGGTATGATCCATAAGCTCTGGTTTCTTGTTATCTTTGCACAATGAAACTACATTGTCTAGCTTGATATAAAATTTCTTCTTTATGTCAATAACAAATATTTGAAGGCCTATAAGCATTGTACAATGTTGATTGTATATTTAATTATTCTGATAGGAGACTACTTTGGTCAAATTATGAATCAAAATCAAACTAATTCACACGTCAGAAAGCATGTTGGTGTTAAAAGTCTAGAAGGAAAATTCTAGAGCAACTTGGGAATTCTATTGTTTTTTTGACTGTTGTGGCAACTTGGAAACTTCAATCCAGTACACAACATCGCCAGTTAATAAAACTAATGAAATGTGAAATTCATAATTTGCAGTTGCATTTCATATCAGATAATGATTTCTGGTTTTTGTGTTGGAGACTTTAGAAAATTCTAACATATCTAGTTTGTAATTGAGAAGTGAATGTTTATAAATCAATCTTATGGACCAGAACATCTAAAGAATGTGCTTGTAGTTCTGCCATTACATGGTCATCTACAAAGATTTCGTTGTAAATGTAGGGCTTATCCATTCATGAATTATTTGGAAAATTCTAGGGACACTTTCCTCATTCTGGAACTCAATTGGCAACAATATATTGGGAGACAACACATGGTTAGAGGTTTGAAATATATGCTTTTGTTGTTTTTTTCCAGTTGTATTTGCCTATGCCATTTCATTTCTTCTTGATTACTTTTAGATATGATAGCCTATGGTCATGGATGATCGTAGTGACACAAAATTGTGTATGCACTAGCCGTACTGAATGTCTCTGCAACCAAACAAATTTAAGCAGAAAAAACTTCTTAGTGGAAAATAGCCAGTTGTTGTGATAAAAAAATGAAATCCCAAAATGATTCTCAATGACTAAGGGCATATAAATTACAAATGAGAAGAAACTTTATTTAACTGATCAAGCTAATGGAAATTCATACACACACTTTCCTCCAATACTAATGTAACTCTGTAATTTTGTGTCTTCTCTTCCCTTGATGGATGTATTGAAAATGTTTTTTGGGAAATTCCGATTCCCAGTACTCTCTCTCTCTCTCTCTAATTTATTGTTTGCTCTCAAATAAATATTACAACAAAAAGCATGAGAAAATTGTAATTTTGTCGAATCAGAGAAGAAAAAAGGTCTATAGTCAAAATTTGTAATGATTAATGGTGATGTGGAGTAGTGTGACACTTAGCCACTGTACTGATGTTTCAAAACATTATTTGAACCTTATAACTCAACCAAAAGATTGAAAGTGCCCAGTGATGTGCTTTAGATTAGTTAGACTCTGTATTTCATGGGCTCTCTTTCAGTTAGCCAAGTGCTAGCCTAATAATTTGAAGTGCCTCCTTTTGTGACCATTGTGTCAGGAACATCTTAAATTTCTTTTGTCTTCTTCCTTAATTGCTGTTTGAGGTATGCCTTGTAGATTGGTCAGACTCTGTATTTCATGGTTTCTCTTTCAGTTAGCCAAGTGTTAGCCTAATAATTTGAAGTGCTCCCTTTTGTGACCATTGTGTCAGAAACATCTTAAATTTCTTTTGTTTTCTTCGTTAATTGCTGTTTGAGGCCTACCTCTGCATTGTTTGCTGAACCTTCATTTGGTTGTGCATGATGCACATGAATAACAGAGCCGAAGATTTTATTAATGTCAGAGTCTACCAGAAAGTGATGCTTCACAATTTCCAAGGGTTGATTCTGTCGTGTGTAAACCTGTTCTATGTGATTTCACAATTGCACAATAGAATTCCAAGAGTCACCACTTGGAAATCCACCTTTAGATGTCACTTTTGGGCATTTGAACTTGTGTCTCCACAATGAGAATCCAATGCCCTTATTTATTGAGCATTTATGTAAATGAAAAGTAGAAAAATAGTTGAAATAAAATAAAAATTGCAACATCAATAAATGCAAGGATATTTACTTCCATGATTGGTTTCCTTGTTTTGGTAAAATATTCAATGAATTAATGAAATGATCAAACTATCATTTAAAGAATTACAAAAGCAATTTTTCTATAACAAAACAATTGTAACATAGAAACTAACGAATATTTACATTAAGTTACTATATTGACCATTAATAATAAATAATCAAGATATTATTCTAATACCCTCTTTTAATGGTCAATCTATCAACTACACCAAGTTGTCCCCAAAATTTTACAAACTTGTTTGGGCGACTTGGTTAGAATGTGTTTTATCTGAAAGCAATTGAACTGATCCGTCTTCAACCAGCTTTTGAATGAAGTGACAATGCAGTTCAATATGCTTAGTTCTCTTGTGGAAGACCGGATTCTTGGCTAGTTTGAGCACCCCTTGATTGTCATAGTAAAGGTGAGTAGGATCTGCTTGAGACATTTGCATGTCTTAAAGCATCCTCTAAAGCCAAATTACCTCACAAGCTGCCTTAACTATTCCTCGATACTCAACTTTTGTAGAGGAAAGAGCCACCACCTACTGCTTCTTTCTAGTCTATGTGACTGCACTAGATCCCAAGCTGAAAACATACCCAGATATTGATTTTCTGTCATCAACAGAACCTGCCCAATCTGAGTTTGTAAAACCAATAAGTCTAGGATCATGGCTTCTGCTATACAAAAGACCAAAGTTAGCAGTGCCCTTCGCATAATGCAGCACACGCTTCACTGATACCCAATGATCAGCCTTGGGGGTGGTCATGAAGCGTGAAATGTAGCTCATTGCAAAATTGAGATCAGGCCTAGTAGTAGTAAGGTAGATGAGACTGCCCACCAATTACCTGAACGCTAATTCATTCACCACAAGTGAATCTGATTTGGCTGTCAACTTTAGCCCTTTGTCCATATGTGTGGATGCAGGTTTGCAATCTTGCATCCGAAACTTGTCCACCAGAATGCAAGCATACTTAGACTATAAGATAAGAAGATACTACCTTTAGTCACTTCAACATCTAAACAATATTGCTAAAGTCCTAAGTCTCTCATGTCAAAGGATTGACACAAACTATGTTTGATATGATCTATTAAAAGTGCTAGTGATAATTAGGTCATCAACATAGACAACAAGAAGAAGAATATCACCACTAGTGTTTTTGACATACAAATTAGAATCAAATGGACTCCTTTGAAAGCCATTATTTGTAAGATACTTGTCAATTTTGATATATCAAGTCCAAGAAGCCTGTTTCAGGCCATAGAGTGCTTTCACTAGTCTACACACTTGATGTTCTTTTCCAACAACCTTATACCCAAGAGACTGTGTCATGTAGAATTCTTGCATATCACCATTGAGGAAGGCCTTAACATCCATTTGACAAACTTTCCAACCAAATTAAGTTGCCAAGGCAAGGAAGAGCTATATGGTACTCATTTTGGCTATAGGAGCAAAAGTCTCCTCACAGTCAATGCCTTCCTTCTGTGAGAACCCCGTAGCAACGAGACAAGCTTTGTACTTGTCAAGGGTTCCATCAGCCTTGCACTTAACTTTATATACCCATTTGCAGCTAATGAGCTTCTTCATTGGAGTAAGATCAGAAAAACCCAAGTGTTATTCTTCAAAAGACTATGGAGTTCAACTTCCATAGCCTTTTCCCACATAGGAATCCCTTTAGCCTCAGAATATGTTTGACACTAAAAAATAGTATGAATGTTGGCCATGAGAGCAAAGTTGATTGTATTTTGCTACTTGCTCTTGTTTTTGGAATATCTAACTTCGATGAGCTCATCAATGCGAAGGTCATTGATGGTCTTAGCCAACAATTTAGGCTGAAGAGTAGAAGAGCCAACATCAGAGGCAAGATGAATAATTGGTTTAGGATCTATAACAGGTTCAACAGGAGGAACATCATCCAAAGGAAATTCAAGTAGTGCATCATCAAATTCTGAGTCTACATCATCCTTCCCATCAGGTGAACCAATGGAAGATAAAACCCAAATCAGTGGCCTTTAAAGGTTGATCCTCAAAATTCTGCACAAACGAGGAAAGCAAAAAAGATCCTCATTCTTCATCCAAGACAACATCACGATTGAAGATGGGATGATCAGTGTCTACATCAATCAGTCGGTAAGCCTTGTGGTTGTCACTATACCCTTTTAACACAAGTTTTTGACTCTTGAAATCCAACTTGGAGCGCTTGGCCTCTAGAATCCAAACATATGCTAAATTGTCAAAGACTTTCAGATGATTGATCCTAGGTTTGCGACCAATCTAGGCTTCCTTAGGAGTTTTCCACTTAACAACTTGTGTGGGAGACCAATTAAGGAGATAGATTGCAGTGAATATTGCTTTTGCCCAAAATTTCTTAGGAACGTTCCTGTGTTCCAACATTGACCTAGCCATTTCATTTATAGTGCGGTTTTGATGTTCAACAACGCTGTTCTACTGAGGAGTGTAAGGTGTGGTTAACTCGTGTTTGATGCTGTTTGCATCAAAAAAGTTGGAGAAAGCTGTAGAACAAAACTTGCCCCCATCGTCTGACCGAAGAGTGACTATGGGACAACGAGACTCTTTTTCCACTAAGGCCTTAAACTTTTGAAATACTGTAAACACGTCTAATTTCTGTCTAAGAAAGTACACTTACATTTTACAATTCAAATCATCAATGAAAAGCAAAAAATACCTAGAACCAGTAACAAAAGATGTATTCATTGGATACCAACTTCAATACCTTTGAGGCTCACCATGAGTCACAATCCTTGAATGTTGTCTTGTGCTGCTTCCTAGCTTGATAAGCTCCACAAACTTTGTGATTTTGGGTTTGAATCTCAGGCAAACCAAGTACTGGATCCTACCGAACAAGCTGAGCAAGATAGTGAATGTTCGGGTGGCCATACCGTTGATGCTAGAGGCTGCCAATGGAAGTTTATTTAGCTGCAAAGGCATGCTCAAGAGAATCACTTGTATCCACAAGTCTGTACAAACCATGATCCTCGATGCCAACAACCATAGTAGTGTGAGACGCATAATGAATAATCGAACACTTGTGTGAACTGAATATCGCATCTAGTTGAGGAGAATGTTGCATAATTTGTCTCACAGAGAGAAGGTTTAGTTCCATACTAAGAATGTTGTATACATTGAGGAATATGAGATTCCTCCCACCAAACTGTATCTATATGTTGCCCTTGTCGGAAACAGTATACTCTTCTCTTCCAAAAATGATGGAATCGGTGAAAGGTGAGAACTCTGTGAACCAATCACGTAGATGGGTGAAGTGTCGAGAAGCATCGGAGTCTATAGACAAAGCAAAAGATTTCACATGATCAGTAGGGCGTTTCAACACGAAAGCACAAAATGTAGATTCTTTCTGCTTTGAGTGCTCTGCGACATTGGCCTTAGGTTGAGACCCTCCCTGCTTTCGGTATTTGGAAGCAATTTGATTCTGACTGTCCTTTATCAAGTGACCAATTTTGTGGTAGTGTTTACACTGAACTTTCTTCTTCTTCTTCTTCGAGCCATTCTGAGACTAACTGGGGCCTTTGTGCTGAGATGATTGAGATTTGTTTTTATCCTTGTGAAAGGATTTGGTTGTGAAGGCTTGTTTTGAGGAGGATTAAGTGGCATTGCTACCAAATTGTTGTTTCCAGCGGTCCTGTTGCAAAAGTTTGGCGCACAAGTCTGGAAACTCTAAGTCAACATTGTTGTAGCAATGTTGAACTTTTCAATGAAGTGCTCATAGGATTTAGGTAGACTCTTTAGCGTTATTCTACGATATTCTCTTCCTCCATTTTCTGACCAATGGCTTCTAGCTGATCTCGAATGTCCTTAATCTTTGTTAGATGTTCATATAAGGGCATAGGCTCATCCATCATGATAGAAAATTGCTGGTTCTTCAAGAAGAAAGCACGACTCTCACTGATGTCTCATGGAGGTCCTTCAAAATAGTCTAGATCTCTACAACTATCTTGTCGAAAGGCACTTGTGGCAGTTGATCGTTAGTATCTAAAAGTTTAATAAGCACAACTGATTCTTGGTTGCGCTTGTCAAATTTATCCTGGTCTTCTCCAGCTTCGGTAGGATGAGTTTGTTTACCCAGAACAAACTCATAGAGGAGACGATATTTGAAGGTAGTCATCATGTGCTACTTCCATGTGTTGCAATTTTTGCTATTGAATTGTTGACTGCCTTCCAACATTATGTTGGTCAAAGACACCATGGTGCACGCTTTTTGAGGCACGAAGAATGAAAAATGTTGAAGAGGCAAAAATGATTACAAAATATGAGGCACAGATCCCAATGCAAAAAGAGAGGCAAAGGCAAGTATATACTTCAAGAAGTATGACGTACAACTAGCAAAAATCCCAAGGTACAAATTTTTGTTAGACACATAAAATTCTTGTGAAGACCCAACAATCTTGGTAAAAAACCAACAAAGACTGTAGGTTAAAATTTATTTTGACTAAAAAAGCAGAATATTTTACAAAATTCCTAGCTGAATGAAAGTCAAAACCCTAGGTCAATGCAGATGATTGAAATTTAAAACCTTGGGCGAATGAGAGGTCGTAGAAATAAAAATCTAGTTGCGTTTGGAAAACGACTTTGAAATCTTGTGCCAAAAAAAACCTTTTGAAACTTAAAAACCACAGGTCTAGGAGACCCTAATCGCATAGAAAATCGTGCATATAAATCTCAATCTATAGATGAAGGGGTAAGAAAACCCTTTGCATGTAAAAAGGAATAGATGCAGGTTTATAAGACAAAAAACACATGGGAGATTCAGGTCGCAACCACAAAGAAAATCACGAACCCTAGTTTCTGCATCCACAAAATATGTCGCGCGGGCTAGAGAGAGTTAAAATGGCAACCATAAATAGGAAAAATGATGACCATGAATCCTAAAAAATGGCGATCATGAACAAAAGAACACCCAAAACACTTTTTAGGAGATCGCATTGTCTTTATAGAAATCAAGAGTCCAGAAAATGAGAGGTAGGATTCTCAGAAGCACCCACAAATTGCAGACTAGGAGCTCTGCAAGTAACTCAAGATAAAAATCTCAATTGCAAAAAAATGTTTTTTTCAAAAAATTGAAAAAATTTCATTCAAGTTTTTTTTAGAAAAAAATAAAATGGATTTCCTGCTCTGATACCATGTTTTGGTAAAATATTCAATGAATTAATGAAAATGATCAAATGATCATTTAAAGAATTACAAAAGCTATGTTTCTATAATGAAACAATCCTAAAATAGAAACTAACCAATAATTACATTAAGTTACAATATCGACCAGTAATAATAAATAATCAAGGTATTATTCTAATATTCCCCATCATTTAACAATAAATTGAGATTTGATCTTATAGAGTATGGATTTTTTTAACAAAAAATGGATTGAAATAATGGAACAATTCCATTGATGGGGTCAATCACAAAATCTAGTGGATTTGATTAATTCTTCAATAGTTGAAAAAATTCTACAAACACAATTCAACAGCACATGTATAGTAATAATAAAACAAAATATAACTTCATTTGGTGACTTTTAATTCCTCTTACATGATTTGTTGCAATGTTTAGTATGTGATGTATGTAGAATAATATTTTTTTTTGCTTGTGCATTTTTGCTTGGAGCATCTTGTTTTTTTTCAGCGTTGGATTTCCTTTTAATTATCCTCTCCCTATAGTTATTTTAGTATCAACACACAATGGTCATTAGTGGACATTAATATATCTCTCATTTTTGCCATGGTATGTGACAATACAAGATTGTAGCTTGCATAAGGTAGCAGATTGAATGGTCTCAACACAGATTGGATAATTTGTCATGTTATATAGGCATAAACAATGTTAGCTTGATTGATGCTTTAAGTTTTTTATGTTCCAAGAAAAGTGGGTTCAATAATGGTGTTGGAAGGTTCTTGGAAACATCTGTTGTGGGGGTGTTATTCTGATATGTCCCATGGCCATTTCTTGTCTTAAGAATGATCTATGCTAATTGCATATGAAACTCTTAAAAGAATCCTCAAGTAGCCTTAAAGCATATGAGAGCAAGTCTTTTAGATGTTTGACAAATTTGATGTAGCATTACTTGTCACATTTAAGATTTGACACATGCGTGTGCTTAATTTCACTTGTCTTATCATTTGGCACATTATGCTTTTAGGTCACTACTTATAATATTTTCCCACCTTCCCACTATAATGTTGCTATATTCATTATTGTTATATATGCTTATCTGTATTTTTATATGCACATTTTGCACCTTGGAATTGGAATTATACTGTGTTGGTTTCAGAATTTCCCTTTGTCAATGGGAACTTGTGATACACCTCTATTTCTTGCCATGCTTTCTCTTTGTTCATGAAAGTTTCTGGATTTGTTTGTGTAAAACTTTTTTTACCATGAACGTTTCGGATCACACTACATGATCCATCACCAGGATGCAAGAGAGCATAAGGAGAAGAAATATACCTCTATTTCTTCTCCTTATGCTCTCTTGCATCCTGATGATGGATCATGTCGTGTGATGCGAAAAGGTGATGGTAATTTGTTTTTACACAATTAAATCCTTTCATGAACATTCATATGTATTGTGGAAATCTGATAGCTTTGATGATTTCTCTTTGTTTATTTTCAATTATCACCTGTACTTCCGATTTATTATCTGTTCTCTAAGTTTTTAAGCTAACCTTTATTGTCAAGTTGGATTAATATCAGGAACTAATGTTATCAATTATTGTTTGTTTTCCAGAGCAAAAAGCCTTGTCCTTGCTTCAGATCCTGATCGAGAAGGGGAGGCAATTGCCTGGCATGTCACTGAGGTGTTGAAGCATCAAGGTTCCCTGAAGAAAAATGTGCTTATTCAGAGGGTTGTTTTTCACGAAGTAACAGAATCTGCCATTAGAAATGCTATGGAATCACCGAGAGACATTGACATGAGTCTTGTACATGCGCGTCATGCACGTTCTGCACTTGATTATTTGATAGGATTCAATATATCACCACTGTTATGGAGAAAACTTCCTGGGTGCCAGTCAGCTGGGCGAGTCCAATCGGCATCTCTCTCTCTTATCTGTGACCAAGAGAATGAAATTGAGAAATTTGTTCCTCAGGAGTATTGGACTGTGGAAGCTAAGGCTTGTACTCAAGAACTGCCACTTTCTGGTTTAAATTCTGCTGTTCTGGCAAAAGTAACCCATTGGAATGGCAAAAAGCTTGTAAAATTGTCTATTAATAAAAAAACTGAAGCTGAGAATATCGCAGAGAAAGTTTCCTCATCAAATTTCAGAGTATTGGATGTTGAAAGAATTACTAAGAAAAGAAAACCTCCTCCACCCTACATCACCTCAACTCTTCAGCGAGATGCAGCTAACAAGCTAAAGTTCAGTGCAACGAAAACAATGAGTGTATATGATTCTAACTTCTTCGATACTTTCTTTCCTTTTTGCTTATGGAAGGTTTTCTTGTAGATACAAGCTTGTCTATGGATGTGAGTTGTTTTGAGGGGGTTTGAACTTGGTGCTCTACTGGGAAAGCCACAATATTTACCACATAAGCTTATCCTATTAGACATGACTTTATTTTTTCCTATAAATAACATGGGCAAGGCATCCAAAAGCTGCAAAAATGATGTAAGAGCATCAGATCCTGGTAACTAGAAGTTCACCAGATCCCCATAAAAAACTTTTTATCTCAAGAAATCTAAACAAATTGGATCTTTTATCTAGATACTATAAACAGCTATGCAAAATTGATGCCTTTGACATGAATTAGCTCTTCCATCAACCACCTCAGCATGGAAGGCACTGATGCTTAACGTTCCCATATAAGAAACTTTTCATCAGTCCTTCCCCAAGCATACATTGTCCTGATTGCTGCCAGCCCTTAGATAAATTATTACAATGTATGATCTGCTGCTGTCACTATCTAAAATAATGATATCACTCAAAGTGATATAAACTGTATAATCTCTGTAATATATTGTAATACTTAATTAAAATGTACCTTTGTTTATTATCAGGCGACTTTAGATGCTTTTATATTTATGGAGATAATTTCTTTTCATGTTCAATAGACAAGTTTATGCTTCTTTTCATGTTAATAAACTACTTAGGCTGCGATTAATTTCTATAATGAATTTTTGTGTCAATATTTTCTTTAATTGCAGTTAGCTCAGAAACTATATGAAGGGGTTGAAATTTCTGGCAATGAAGTTTCAGGATTGATTACATACATGCGGACTGATGGACTACGGGTACACTGTTAGTACTTTTATTTCTCTTATTACAACTAACCTAATTCTAAATCAATACTTTTTATTTCTGTTATTAATTTGTGTGGCATGTGTGTAAATTATAATGCTTATGTTTAAAATTTCGGTTGTATTTTCTAGGCCTTTATCTTACATTATGTGCTATTCTGCCAATTCTTTATATCATCAGCCTGGTTTTACATTATGAGATTAGGACATGTTATAGTCAATTTATAGTAGCTATATGGTGGGGAGAGGAACTTATTTAAAACCCCTTTAGTTTCTTGACCAAATTTTTACATCTTTGATCTGAATTTTCCATGTGCTTGAAGACCTTTGAGAAACAAGGCAACAAAAATTGAGAATTGTTCACACTACAAAAAAGGAATAGGTATGAGAACAGAAAACAGGATAAAATGTAAAATATAAAGTCAAGGAGGAAATTGTGCTAGCAAAACAAAATTCTTAGCCATGACAATTCTTAAGGATTCAATTTACTGCGAGGCAAATAAATGGGACTGAACAAAAAAGTTTAATGAAATTTCAAGGTAGTAAATAAAATGTAAGATAACTCAGAATAGTTATCTGAAAATAAAACAGAATAAAAAGTAAGTTATACATATCTATTAGCTTTTATTAGATTAAAGTTATCTATATGATGTTGACTATACAAGGGTTGTATATATGTATATGAGCAACTTTTGTTGTTAAAGGATAATATGTATCTATATAAAATTTAAATCATCCAAGTGGTTCTGTTATAATATGGCAAAACAAAACTCTTGACAATTTGCATACCGATGCTTGTGTAAGTTCAGTAGTTAAGTGTTTTCTATGATTCTCAATTCTTAACCACGTGTTCCCTCAATTGAAGATGTAACAAAAATATTGTAGGTGACTTATGCTGGTATTTGTGTGTGGAAAATGTTAAGAGAAGCTTAGAATTCCTTAACACTGCTTTTTCTCTCTTGCAAAAAGGTGACAGATTTGGCCATGGTTAAAAAATTCACCTATTGCTGAATATGCGAAGTATGGCATGACAAGCAAATGCTAACCAAACATATAAGCATCACATGAAAAAGTAAATCCTTGCCAAATATTTTTCCTAAGCAGTAATAATGAGTTTGTTCATGGCCAAATCCATGTTGAATGTTATATTACATCCAATGGTTTCTCAAAGTGGAAGAGCTACTTTGCAAAGTTTGACCTTTTCTTGGTTGGATATATCTTCGAGGAAGCTAAAACTTTCAAAGTTGATTTCTTAGATTGTCATGTCCCCCATTTGAAAACCTAATTGTGATGTCTCCGTCCTTTTCACATCAATTTTGTGAAGTCTTTGAGAAACAAAATTGCAAGAAAGTCAGATATGTTATTGAGGATAACAAGAGGCCAATATCTAACAGTTAAAAGATATTAAGTATGAAATAAGTCAAGCACAGAACAGAGTTACGTGGAGTTCATAATAGTTTAATTGAATAATATTGCAACATAAACAATATCTATCTTCTTGGGTGCAAACATGAAGTTGACCACCGAACAGAAGAATATATATATATATATATATATATATATATATATCAACGCAACCAAACATACTGTCGATAAGATACATAACCGATGAATGAAGAAACTAAAATAAGTAGCGTTTACAAACCAATGATTATCAATAAATAATATATTCCAAAAATCCATTGCTATGAAGTAATAGACAGACGGCAAATGGTTATGCAGTGATCATTTTAAACTGATATGTATATGAAGAAACAACATTGTGGGAGTGATACCAATCATGGATATATGGAGAATGCAACCTTAGTGCGGAAGGATAAGTTCAATCATAGATATAATCACGCGAGGAAGATTAATGATGCTCATCATTACTTGTTGAGAAGGAATTTCAGATTCCTTGGATTGTGAGCAAACACCTTGAGCCCATCCAGAGACTTGAGACGTAAATCAACATCTATCTAAAGTTTCTAAACATTAGTTGCTGGTTATTTGAGAACAGTTATCGATTTGAGGAAAGAGATGATGATTGAATTGATACAGCCATTCCTTAATCATATTGATAAGAATAAACAAGCATATTTAATCAGTGATATGAGAGAGCATAAGGGTAATCAGTATAATGGACATTGATTATAAAAGGCACAAAGTGTAATAAGCAAGGAAGCAATTATATCAGATTATTTAGCATCGCTGATAGTCATTAATATTGATTAATAATAAAGATCATACTACTACTGATTAGTATAACAACCCCGATTTGTTATGAAAAAGGTTGGCTAGTAAATGAGGTGTCCCATCACATATGAAAAGGTGTCATCTTTTAGCTTTTCAAGATATAAATGGGAAGTCAAACATACTCCATCAATCATGGAAGAGTGAGGGATTATAAAGTATATATGGTCCTCTACATAAGGAAGAGATCATTATATTAAGTAACAGCAATTTGGTATGCTGTAGTTTATCTATGAATCAAATACTGACTCACAGAATTTTATATCTAAATTCTATTAGGGTTAAGGAACTCTTAAATGGTCTAATATATATGTCTGTGTGTGTCTAATAATAGTGAAATCAGAAATATATATATCAGTTATTTTGTATTTTATTTACACATAGATACATAATTATTCATAATCCATTTGAAGTTAGTATATTCATAGCCTATTCCTTAATCACTTGCTTCAGCCCCTTAAGAGGATAGGTTAGTTTATAGGGAGAGGCGGGTGTAAATCCTCACAAGACCAGTAAGTCCCAAGGTGGGGTAAGGACATTTTTCTCTGGAGCCTTGAGGGAGAAGTCTTGAGATGGGTATGAACATGTGTTCCAAAAACCTTGAGGGGGCCTGTTTGTAGATGGTCTCCAAGCGCCTTGTGACAAGTATTCCCCATCCTCCTTAGGGTTGATGTTAGGAGAGCAGTAACAAATCAGGGCTTAAGTATGTTAACTGTCAAATGTAATATAAATCATTCATTGTTTCTTAATTTAATCCCGATCCAAATGCATAGTGATGTATGTTAATCATTGGGAATTGGCAGCCTCCTCTTAGGGAACATTATAGAGACTACATAAATAGCCATTTCCAAGCACAATCAAAACTGTAGTCGGGGATTTTAGGGTAAATTAGGTAAAGTCCCAACAGGGGACATTACAATTGGCATCATAACATAATCCTGCCGTCCTGCCCGATAATCCTATAATAATTGCCATTTGAATAGGGTTAACTATTCAACCCTTTTCTTAAATAGGCTAAGAATATAATCAAGTAGGCCAACATTACATGTATGCATGTATGTGCCTTAAATATGCTTACTCTAAGTGTATTCTATATATGTACTCTTCATATGAATACCTTGTGTTGGTTTCATGCATGTTTACTCCATGAGAACATTCCTCATGTATGCTTTGTGTATTGCTTCAGACATGTATTTATTTCTTACTTCATGCCTTCCATGTTCGATGAGTATTTATGTATTGCTTCATGCCTTACATGTTCGACGAGTATTTATGTATTGCTTCATGCCTTACATGATTGGCGTGTAATTAAAGTGTATTGCCTTATGCTTTAGTGTTTGATGAGTATTTATTGCTTTTTGCCTGACATGTATACTTCATGCCTTGCGTGCATTTATATAGCTTTATGCCCTATGTGTATTTATACTTCATGGCTTATGTGTACACTTTATGTATACTACTTCTTGCCTTATGTGACTGCTTTGTATATTTTTTCTATTAAATATAAAGAAGCCATTTCGACACTTACAACATCATGATTAGATCAAAGTATCACGGATCAACAAAATATACGTGGATGTTCTTTACATTTGACATGTATAACTCGATACAATATATTCAACACATGATATATATCAAACAAAAAGGGAACCAACAACAACTCAATTAGGGAACCACGCGGTCCACCCCTGATCTCCAGAAGTCCATTGCAATACTCTTTCATTATGGGTGAACACAGCATCAGGGTCAGACATCTCCACTATATCAGGCAATGGTATTGGATCAGCAGTTGGATGTGCCTGAGTTTCTGCTAGAACAGTGTTATCAATCTGGGCAAGGAGCTCATCTACTGTCAGGTCCTCAAAGTCTTTATCAATCTTAGCCATGAATCCATAGGCAATCTCATTCTTGGAGACCATTACTGATCCTTAATTGAGCAGCTCCAAAAAAATTTCTCCTGAAATTTTGAGGGTCAAAGTCACCTTGTGACAAAATAGAAAGATAGGTGAGTCTCCTGAGAGACTCAGTAAGGCACCTTCTCTTATTGTTAAAAATATCATTATTACGCTCTTTCCACAGAAACCAGAGAATATGAAGAGAAAGAATATGCAAAAGAGGAGAAATGCTTTTACTAAAACTCAAGAACCTCCCTGTCAGGATATCAAGAATGGTAAAATTAATATTGAGAACAAGGCCAAACAGTCTCCAGATTTCTCTAACGAAAAAACAATCAAAGAAAATGTGCTGAAAGGACTCATCACATCTGCACGATGGACAGATATTCAATTTCCTATTAGGCTTCCTTATCGGCAGCCTCTGCAAGAAGAATAGCCACATAAAGCAAGGGACTTTAGGTTCTGCTGGGGCGTGCCAAAGATGGTTGAAAGCTTTAGACTAGATTGGGGGAGGATCAAGGTTAAGATTCCAAATGGAATTGACATGCTAAAAAATGCAAGGATCCTCAGTAAGGAGTTTGTATATAAACTTGGATTTAATCTGTATGAAACAAGTACACTCAACCCATCTCAAATAAAAAACCCTATTCTCACAAACAGTCACCTTATTGGGTAGGTTAAGCAAGGAGCAAGCATCACGGATCAGGGAATAGGTTCTCCATTGGGTAGAGGGAATCCTGAACTTGTTGCTAATCTCCTGCCAGCTAATTAGTTGGCCATCATGAAAGATATCAGAGAAGCAAGTGATACCAAGTTTGGCCCATTTTCTGGCAGAATACCCTTGCAAAAGGGCCAAGGGCTTGTCCCCATGCCTGAGATTCCACCAAATGGATTTTTCACCACAGATACTGTTGTTCTCATCAACCACTCCATTGTTTCTAATCAGATTTCTGAGTTTCTCACTTTGGACTAGCATTTCCAGATTGCCTTGAAGACATTAGATCCATCAACTTTTAGGTCCCAGTTTCCAGAAATCAAGTCATTCCAGTGCAAGTTCTTCCATGTAGGTGCAGCAAGGGGAGCGACCCTCAAAATATTGTTCCTAATCAATACTTTCCAAGGCTCCTCTCCCACTGCAGCTTTGGCAATCCATTTAACTGCTAAATAGATCCCTTGAGTCCTCAGATCCTTTAACACCAAACCTCCTTCTTCTCTAACCATGGACCACCAATGCCAGTTGAAAGCATGGGCCCTCCTTGTCCCCTTACCATCAGACCGTAGGAAGACTCTAACTTTCTTTTGGATATAGTTGAACTGTGTTTGATTGAACAACCAAGAAGAAGCATAGTAGATGGTGTAAGAGGATAAAATTTTCTGACAGACTTGAAACCTTCCAGCAAGGGATAAGTATTGATTGTTCCATTTTGTCAGCTTCTTATCAATCTTGTCCTTTATCCAGTTCCACATCATTTTAAGATTGGGTTCCATAGAGAAGGGTATGCACAAGTATCTAAGAATGTGGGTAGGACCTCCCCGAGCAAGGGAGAATTTGTCACACCGAGGGGGCTGTGTGTCAGTCCATCCAAGCACAATAGTTTTAGGTAGTGAAATTTTGCTACCAAAGGCAGTCCAAAATATGTCTAACTTCCTCATGAGATTCTCAACATTATCTTCATGAAGCTCAATGGCAATGGTTTTATCATTTGTTAAATTTTAAGTAATCAGATCTAAGCTAAATCAAAACAGTGAATTTAAACAAATCAGAATAAGAGACACAACACAATTTACCCTGGGAAACCTCTAGGAGGAAAAGCCCAGCATTTAGATCCAAATATATATTGCCTCTCCAATACACTTACAATAACATTGTTCTGGATTTGCTGAGGATCCCTGATCCACAAAGCAAACCAACTTCAATCTAATAGTCCAGATTGAATCAGATCTTTGACGAAGAATCCTCTGCTTGAAAGGTTTGCTGTTGAAGTAGATCTGGAGCAGAATTGATGGAGAAGCTCGCTGCTTGAAGCTCAGATTGCTAGTAATAAGAGTACGACTCTAACCATGCCACCAATCACTTTCAGCTTGTAAGGAGATCTTTGTATGCTTGCATGAGAATCAGATTGAAGGGAAGTTTCAGATCTAGGGCAGATTAAATTAGAACAAATTCGCATATGAAGCAGTCAGATCTGCTTGCTTGATTCAAACTAATTTCACCATGAATTCGCTGTAGATCAGGACCTCTAGATTTTCTGTTTGTATGCTTCAGTAGCAGATCCGATTAATTCGCTGAGTGTAGACAATTCCAGTATTTAATGTGTATTGCTATTGAAGTAAACCAGGAGCAGATCGGATGGCAGAGGGAGATCGCTGTATATAGCAGAGATATTTCGCAAGCTTGTCTTGTATATTGAATGCACTTTACAATGACCGAAATCCTCATATATATGAGGTAAAATAAATTACAAGGTAGGGTCGGCCAGATCCGGGACCACACGTTTCATTTAAACTTGGCGCCAAGGGTGATTTAAGACATTTAACTGTTGTGAAGGGCCCAACCCTTAATTGACATTAAATTTCTTGTAGTTATAATTTTATAAGCTCGATATATTAAGTTGAATTAAAGATATAACTTAATAATTTAACTCACAATTATTTATTTAATTTTCCTAATTAAATAAATAATCAATCCATAAATATTTAACTTATATTTTAATTCTCCAATATATATTTAATTTCCAGATTAAATACATAATCTCCCAAATTCAATATATTATTTAATTCTCCTAATTAAATAATAAGTTATTTATTTATTTCTCCAAAAATAAATAATTAATCCATTAATCCATTGTCCTTAATTAAAATAATTAATTCATTATTTTAATTATCCTAATTAAAATAATGAGAGCTAGAATCCGATCTAGCTACTAAACATTAACACTCCCTCTTAGCTAGGAGGATTCTTGCCCTTACCATTACTTTACATCATTCCTACTTGCAGAGGATGGATGCATTTTTGTAAAAACAAATCAACCATTCCCATCATGCCTACTTGCAGAGGATGGAACCATCATGTCTACTCACAGAGGATGGTCAAAGCATATCCACCATACCTACTCGCAGAGGGTGGAACCATCATGCCTACTCGCAGAGGATGGTCAAACATACCCACCATACCTACTCGCAAAGGGTGGGAGAGAACAAGCCTCAAGAGGATCACCTTGCATTGCCCACAGAGAATGATCAAAACTTTTGCCACCGTACATTGCCCACAGAGGGTGGATTTCAAAAGATTACAATGCCACGTTACATTGCCCGCAGAGGGTGGACTTTAATAACATATCTTCTTTCAAAGAAGATCCAAGATACAACATCCATCTTGCATTGCAAGAGGTGGGTAATCAAATCAAGTACATCAAAGAAGTTGAGACTCCCTCTTAGTAGTAGCTGATGCCTCCACAACTTCAAGTTTCTTCCAAAGCACTCGGTCTTCCTTCGAGATGCCAAACCCAATAGTTTCTCTTGAAGAAGCAGTCCAAAAGATCCAATCAATTTCCCGTACTTAGGGTTAAGAAAAACATACACTCATCCCTTCAAGTTAGATCAATCATAATCAAAATGATGAACAAAGTGAAAATTGATTCAAGATTACTTTACCCAAGAGAATTCTAGGCCAAATACTCATTACCTCTTAAATCTGAATATACCAAACTTAAATGATGAGAAAGTGTGTGACTCCCTCTTGATCCTTGGTCCTGCACAAATAAGAAAAAAAAAACTACAACACATATCCTTACCCTAATGTTAGATTCAACATAAAGTAGTTAGATCTCAAACAATATTGATTCTAAACTATCTAACACAAAAGGAATACTAAAGGAGAAAGTCTTACTTATCTTCAAGGTTGACAACTTCGTTTGGGTTAGCCTTTTGCTGAATGAGTTGAACCTGACAATCCTGGCATAGTGACCAAATTTGTCACATTTGAAGCATCAGATATGAGAGAGATCTCTTGGCTTCTTCCTTGAGCTGTTAGCATCATTGGATCTGAAATCATTGTTCCACTTGAAGTTGTTCTTCTTCCAATGATCACCTTTGACTGATTGGGTAGCAAGAACTAAGTTTTCTTCATTACGGGTAGACTTGATTCCTCTTGTTATGAGCCTAGATTCCTCTTGAATGCAGTCAGCACGAAGGAGATCAAATGAGGGAAAGTTACCTCTACCGCTTAAACCTTGAATGAAGGGTTCCCATGAGGGAGGGAGGCCATTGAGTGCAAGCATGACAAGATGCTTGTCTACAACTTCACTATCAATATCACTTATTTTTTCTCTTAATTTTGAAATCCTCATGAAGAACTCCATGACCGACTCATCCTTTTTCATTTTGATTTGAAGTAAGTCTCTTCTCAAGGTAAGTGCCCGGCTCATGTTGTTTACTTTGTACATACCTTCCAATTGTTTGAACATATCTCTGGCTGTAGACATCCTGGAGATGACAGGAACAATATGATCTGTGACAGAATCTATTAAGATCTTCTTGGCCTTGATAGCTTTCTTCTTGAATTGACGAAGCTCCTCCGGATTCGTAGGTGTTTCAAAATTTTCATTTTGAACAAATTCCAACAAGTCATGTTCTTCAAGTGCAATCAAAATTCGCACTTTCCAAGAGTTGAACTTGAGGGCACCTTCAAGTCTATCTTCCACCTTCAATCCTGTCACCAGTTTTGACACAAGAAAGAAACACACACGGACAACAAATCTAAAGAATACAAGTTAGATCTGATACAGTTAGCAAGAACTTGGCTCTGATACCATGTTAAATTTTAAGTAATCAGATCTAAGCTAAATCAAAACAGTGAATTTAAACAAATCAGAATAAGAGACACAACACAATTTACCCTGGGAAACCTTTAGGAGGAAAAACCCAGCATTCAGATCCAAATATATATTGCCTCTCCAATACACTTACAATAACATCGTTGTGGATTTGTTGAGGATCCCTAGTCCACGAAGCAAACCAACTTCAATCTAATAGTCCAGATTGAATCAGATCTTTGATGAAGAATCCTCTGCTTGAAAGGTTTGCTGTTGAAGCAGATCTGGAGCAGAATTGATGGAGAAGCTCGCTGCTTGAAGCTCAGATTGCTAGTAATAAGATTAGGCCCTAACCATGCCACCAATCACTTTCAGTTTGTAAGGAGATCTTTGTATGATTGCATGAGAATCAAATTGAAGGGAAGATTCAGATATAGGGCAGATTAAATTAGAACAAATTCGCATATGAAGCAGTCAGATCAGTTTGCTTGATTCAAACTAATTTCACCATGAATTCGCTGTAGATCAGGACCTCTAGATTTTCTGTTTGTATGCTTCAGTAGCAGATCGGATTAATTCGCTGAGTGTAGACAATTCCAGTATTTAATGTGTATTGCTATTGAAGTAAACCAGGAGCAGATCTTATGGCAGAGGGAGATCGCTGTATATAGCAGAGATATTTTGCAAGCTTGTTTTGTATATTGGATGCACTTTACAATGACCGAAATCCTCATATATACAAGGTAGGGTCGGCCAGATCTGGGACCACACGTTTCATTTAAACTTGGCGCCAAGGGTGATTTAAGACATTTAACTGTTATGAAGGGCCCAACCCTTAATTGACATTAAATTTATTGTATTTATAAGCCCGATATATTAAGTTAAATTAAAGATATAACTTAATAATTTAACTCACAATTATTTATTTAATTTTCTTAATTAAATAAATAATCAATCCATAAATATTTAACTTATATTTTAATTCTCCAATATATATTTAATTTCCAGATTAAATACATAATCTACCAAATTCAATATATTATTTAATTCTCCTAATTAAATAATAAGTTATTTATTTATTTCTCCAAAAATAAATAATTAATCCATTAATCCATTGTCCTTAATTAAAATAATTAATTCATTATTTTAATTGTCCTAATTAAAATAATGAGAGCTAGAATCCGATCTAGCTACTAAACATTAACATCATTGACAAACTAGACATTATAGATCTCCTTCATCATTAGGTAAGATGTCTCCTTGCACTTTAGGGGAAAGAGTGTCATCCTTTAAGAGGTAAAATAGGGTATCAACAACAATTACAAACAAGGTAGAGGCCAATGGGCAACCTTGTCTGATGGATCTTGTGATCTCAAAGGGAGAAGAAGACACACCGCTCACTTCCACCGCAACAAGTGCCCCTTTCACTAGAGTAGAGACCAAATTGTAGAAGGATTTTGGAACTCCCAAACTTCTGAGCATCATGAATATAAAGTTCCATTCAATTCTGTCATAAGCCTTTTCATCGTTTAGCAAAAGCATACCCACATCATGCCCAGATAAGTGTCCCTAGTGCATTGTTTCCCAACAGGTAATAAGATTTTCAAGGATATATCTCCTTTTCACAAAACCAGTCTGAGTTGCACTAATAATGCTAGGCAGTATGTTTTCCAATTTGAGATTTTAGCAACTCTAGCCAAAATTTTATATGATAGTATAGACCAATTTTTTTTTTTATAGGATACATTCAATAGTGTTATTGGTCTCTAGTTCTTAATGAGGGTTTTATCCCCGTCTTTTGGAATGAGCCTGATGACTCCTGAGTTAATCTCATTCCCCAGTGACCGTCTGTTCAGAGCCTCTGAATACACCTGCAGCAATCTAGTCAATGTTCTTTTTATAAAATTCCATCGGGATACCATCAAGGTCCGGTGCCTTGTCATTCTGCATCCTGTTTATGGAAAAAGTGATCTACTGAATTGTTAGAGGTTTAGCCAAAAGAGCAACATCTTCCTTTTTAACCTTTTTGGGGATAATAGAGGATATCTTGTGTCTAGTTTCTTCCATATTGTTGCCAATGTCCTCTTACTGAAAAATATTAGAATAGAATGTAACAAGGGCATTTAGAATGTCTTGTTGGGAATGAATGATATTGCCATTGTCACAAATAGCATCAATATTGACCCTAGCTTGCTTCTTTTTGAGAATCTGGAAGAAATATTTTGATCCTCTATCCCCATGATTGACCCACTAGATTCTGGCCCTAGATTTGGCCCCCTGAACCTTGTAGTGCTAGATCTTCCTCAGTTCATTCCTAGGCAGGTTAACTTCCTCCAAGAAATCCAGATTCCTAGGGGTGGATTGCAATTGTTTCTCCTCCATCATAAGCCTCTCATGCATAAGAGACTCTTTCAATTTGTCATCCTTGGCCTTTTTTTTGCCTATGGTTTAATAAAGGGTCCTCCAACTTTGAACACATTGAGACCAACATTTACTTGCACTAAAATTATCATTCTTCTTCCAGTTGAACATTTTGATAATCCTTACTGCACAAGAAATATCTTCATCATCAAGTAGGCTAGTGTTGAGGGCAAAGCCCCCTTTCCTAACCGGGCTTGGACCACCATCCCCAAGGGAGAAAATAGTAGCAATGATGGGGTGGTGATCTGAAAGAGTTTAGGGTATGACAGAAACACTGGGGTTATCAGCACCATGAGCAAAACAAAAGAACTTCTTATTGGCATAAGATCTGTCCAGCCTAGAGTAAATCCTTTTACCACCCTGTTGGAAGTTAGACCAAGTATACCAGATCCCCCCATGGGATGCTTTACTTCCAGCTAGGGGGTCAAACAATTTGTGCTTGCTAACCATTTTACACCAAGAAAATTTCTCATCTCCTTTCCATTCTACTTTTAGACCACTTGTTTTATCCACAGAATGTTCCACCATATTGAAATCTCCACCAAGCATCCAAGGAATGTCCTTGAGTTGAAAGAGCCACTTCCACAGTTCAATCTGGTCGCTAGCATCGTTAGGGGCATAGACATTGCATATCCCAACTTCAGCTCCATCAACATTAAGAATGATCCAAACAACTCTAGTACACGAAGAGTAACCCCAAGTGGCCACCTTATCACTCCACTGGGGACTAACTAGAATAGCAACCCTCCCTTTCCCCTTAGGATGATTGGTGTGAAAGAAATTTGCATTTCTCCATATGCATCTAAGGTTTGTTTCCAGAAAGTATCCTGTAGCTTTCACTTCTTGGAGGAGGAGAATATCAATATGCTGTTGCATCATGAGGAACCTCTTGATGATGTATTTTCTGTCAGGGGATTCTAATCCTTTGACATTCCATGAGGCACATTTTAGACTAATCATGAGGAACCATTGTTGGGTGTGAAGTCCATAGGAGTTTTAAAACTCTTATAACATTCAGGTAGCTGTTGCTTCGATTTCTTATTGGGAGCCTTAGGATTGGAGGGGCTTGGGGGCCTGCCCGTTTTCTTCTTACCACCCTCATTCCCCTCCTTACCATTATGCTCATCAACAACCATACAGTTTGGATTATGTTTCTTTCCTCTTCTTTTCATCGGCTGGGCTTTGAACACAAAGGATGGGTCCAACAACTCCCCTTCCCGGGGCACCACTGAAGTGTCACTACCACAATTGCCATCTGCAGATACAATAGCTTCGGGGGTGGGATAGGAAGATCAAACATCATCATAGGTGGGTCAGTCTGGGGGTGACATTTGGTTTGTGGGGGGGGGTCAGGGGGAAGGAGCTCAGGGGGGAGGGATAGGAGGGAGGGAAGCATGAATGACAACAACAAAAAAAATGTGAAGCTTATCAATGTCCTCATATGTGGATTTGAGGGCATCAAGACTGTCATACTTTCCACCAGGACAATCCCCGGAGGTCCCCTCATCCCCAATGGGTTTCTCAACGACTTCTCTAACCACACTAGGCAGACTGTTGCTCTCCAGACACTCACCCTTCTCCATTGCAGCCTTCAGAGGGTAGATATGATTGGGATCCTTTTTAAGGCTGCCATCTTTTGAGCATGGCTTGGCAGCTAGAGTGTTGGAAGAATTTTTAATTTTCTCCAAAGCCAAATGTTGAGCATTAAGTCTCTTATATTTGTTTTTGGTATTCCTCGACCCTAACCCAAAGTCCATTGCATCTGCAAGTGGAAATTTTTTTAGGGCATCAATAACATCCAGCACGGGAGGGGGAGCGGAGTGCATTTCACCACTAAATCTTCTTTTAAGATCATCCAATGTGTCAGCCAAGGCCTTTGAAGCCGAAAGGGGAGAAACAGCTAATGAGGGAACAAAAGGAGGGGTGGCGTTCTTGGTGGAAGCTGCAGGATGTGTTTTTACTTTAGGATTGGTGGGCTTCTTAAGTAGGGGGCAATTTCTCCTAATGTGACCATTCTTTTTGCAGAGGAAGCAAATATTCATTCCTCCAATGAAGGTAATAGGGCAATCAAAAAGCTGCCCATCAATGTCCAATGTTATGGCTTTGGGAAAATCAAATCCTAGATTGATTGAGATAAGAACACGGGCATCCGAATGCAAAAGGATATTAATAGTTTTGTCAACTCTAATCACACTGCCAATGGGCTCCATTGCTTGAGGAATCAAATTCTAGAGAAAGGGAGATAATTTACCCACCATGAGCCACCTGTTAAGATATAGCTTCATTCGTATTATACATACATATATATATATACATATATATATATATATATATATATATATATATATATATATATATATATATATATATATATATATATATATATATATATATATATATATATATTATTGTTAATGAAGAATTGTGATTTATATTTATGTATTATCACATTATATAGTATGGTATATATTTATGTTAATTATGGTTATAGTAGACAATTATGGTTATTACCATAATTGTCATATTATATTATTATATGGTCATGACTCTTCAAGACGTGACTATTCAAAAGATATAAATATATATCAATGGTTGGTGAAAAGATCAATCACAATGGTAATCTATTTCACTACAGCAGTCACATATATTCTCTATAGGACGATCCAGATTTCATAACATAGTATTAGAGCCTAACCTATAAGAGAATAAAATAAATTTACAATAAATAGAAGGATATTATAGTTGCAGGTTACAATATATCACAAAGGATATATCTAAAGATATTATCGCAGAGGATAATATTCAGATTGCAGGTTATAAGTTTTTATAACAGTGAAACCGCAGTTTATCAGATCGCAGAGGTTACATATTATCGTAGCATATATTATCTCAGAAATATATTAAAGGGGATCGCAGGATATAGATATAAGATTGCAACATATATTATAAAAGGAGCAATTTGGATTTGAAAGATTCAAACACATGCAACGGCATCGATATGATTTCTCCAACAATACTCAACCAAAAGCCAGGTGGCCTCAGAGGCTATCGGGTGCATCAGAAGATGGTGTGTCGCTGAATCTTTTGTCTCATATTCAGAATAAAAATAAAAAACAAATAAAATGGAAGATATGATAAAAACATCCCAAGTATAAAAGAAGACAAATTCGAATAACGCCAAAGTAAAAACTTAATTTGAAGATTAATCATAATAGTTCTGTTTTGCAAACCGGTTCTGCCACGTTAGAAGGATGGCTCAACTTTAAACATTGTTGTCAGGTTATGATATCGGGCCTTTGTAAAGAAGTTTTAAAAACACAAAATGCTAATCAAATTAATGTCTCGCGACACTCGCAATTTTGCCATGTCAATTAAGGCGTCGGTTCATTATTTTTGAACTTTGGTTTTGTTTGGTAAAATGTTTATTATTCTTCCTTGATGTCGTCGATGTGTATAAGTTCAAATTCTATTAAACTGTTGACAGTTTAAACTACTTGCGGTTGGAGGACAGTTAATAACTTCTTTTAAGCATGGACGATTCTTCGGATAGTTCTATACAAGCTTTGTCATTTGAAGGGTGAGGGTGTGCATTGATCGACATTATTTATAGGAGGAACAATGGCATAGGAGGAACAATGGCCAATTAACATTTGCCATTTCTCTCATTCATCAATGGCAAAGGAATTATGTTTGTTTCTGTTTGTCTGGTCGCTTCAAGAAAATTCCATTATTCTCACAGTTCTTTCTTTTTGTTTCAATTCGGGTTCAGAATGTAATTGGCATTCGAGGAATAAAGTCCATCTCTGATGATTGCTTGTTGTTGACACAAACAAAGGAATGAGGAGCCTCGAGCCTTCTACACTTGGACTAAAATTTGTTGAGGCTCGTGGCCCTAATTTTAATCATTACACAACCGTTAATAAAGCAAACAGAGGAAGAATGCAGAGAAATGGGAAGGGAGAAGGATCTCTGAAGCGGAAGTATAATGGCACGTATCTTCAGAAGTTCAATGTTGACTATTTTTTATGTCATGTTAGTCTGAACCTGTAATAAAAAATTATTATATTTATGACTCGGGAGATGCCTATGTGCCTAGCAGCTTCCACATTAGCCATGATAGAAGTATGAGTGCAAGTCGCATGTTCCAGTATGTCGAAACATGTCTAAGAATTACCAATTCTTCTATCACAACCATTCTTAAGTTCTGAAAGGGTGTTTGATTGTTTAAGACAATAATATTTTTACTGACGGCTTTGTTTGTATTGTCGGGCTGCATACAATAACGCAAAGTATCATAGTTCGTTGGATATGTGAATTTGTTGGATATGTGTTTGGTCTGAAAGGAAGTATATTTCTCGTGATCGGCTACTTCAAAGAAAGACGAACAAATCAGATATTGAGGAAGGAAAGTCTTAAAGGCTGGGATTGATTGTTGTGGGTAGTATGCTGTTCTATTTGCAGGTCACTCATATTCCCATATACAGAATCTACAGACAACACCGGTGATTGTATAAGTGTTGAGCTTGTGTTTTGGAGTAGTCAGCGATAAGAAAGGAAAGCCATGGGAATGTGCAGAGCCACGGGGATAGAGAAAAGACTAACAATAATATTGGCGGATTACAAACATATTAAGTTTGTAATGAAGACAAAATCATTAGCAGTGAGACTGTGGTGTAACCAATAATCATCGTGCCTTCTAGAGCTAGAAGAGATGCTGCTTTCTTAAGTATTGGGCGATCAACTGTCTATACGTATTCAATAGCAATGATAAGGACAGAAAATGAGAATTGATTCATGCGTGATATTTCCTATATGGGCTCACCTTATGAATGGAAATATTTGAAATTTAAGATAAGTATTCCATGTTTTATCAATACATATGAATTTTCAGTTCGTAATTCATTAAATAATAAATGTTGTATGCTTCTATCATTTTTTTTATGCTTGAGATAGTTTAGCCTTATGAACTATTCGTAGTCTATCTCTGACATATTTTTCAAGATGAAAGCATATGAAATTCAGATTCAGAGAAAGTCTGACATTTTCATGAGGTCGAGAAATTGATGAGCTTGAGCTTCAGAGGGAGCATGTACAATTCAGTTAACTTGTGACAATCTCAATCGTATTGATTGAGAGGGAGTTCACAATTGAAGGTAAAACAAATCTGAGATTATAATAGTGGGAACTTGTGGATAAAATCACCGATGAGATGCACATGGATAGAATACTAGAGGTCTTTATTATTCTCTCAAGTCCAAGAGGGAGTGTTAATATTGTGGCCTTGGAAAAGATCAAAATGCATCTTATGCTAGCCGATGTAACCTTATGACTATTCAGATTATTCGTATTGGTTCTCTCAGGAAGGAAAGTATGAAATGACATCCTGCAGTGACACTGAATTGAGTATATAAACAGGGTATGCCTTCGTGACAGATGGAGAAGTTAAAAGATCTGCATTAGTGGACATTCGAGGATCTTGATTCAGAGGGAGTAGACCATGTTTTTTTTTGGTTCTCTAGTAATCAAGAAATTATAGCAGACAATTATGGTTATTACCATGTGAGAAGGTTATATGTTAGAAAAAGAAGCTAGAAGATCAAATTAAGTTGGCATCCCAGGGTCTTGGTCATACAAATTTAGAGGAAGTATAACATGTCAAGATGGTGTATACTTTGTAATCTCAGAATTTACCAAGACTATGAGATTGTGCAAACAAATATAATTCAGTGGAGGTACATCCTCACTAAAGAACAAACAACCGATACTCTTACCAAGCGTCTTGCTAGAAAGAAGATTGTGTACCTTCAGATAACCTTGGTATGTTGAGGAATAAAACCTTATTAGGTGAAAAGGAGGTATCTTGAACACTATGTTATTACTTGTTGTGTAATAACCTTTGGCTAGACAACATTAAGTTGTTGGTTCCAAATTGACATGATGTGTTCTGGGCTATATCAAATATTATGTTCATGGCTAGACAACATTGAGTTGTTGGTTTTAAATTGTCATGAATGATAGACAATTCTAAGGTGGAAGTCTTGGTTTCCACTCTCTGGATGAGCCAAAGTTTTTTATTCATGAATAAATATAAAATTATATTGCAATATTGTGTGAAAATGATCATTTGTGTGTGGGTTAACATTTCAAGGTGACGATCTTGTAAATAGTTAACCAAAGTGTCAAGATAGACTACTTAATTGTGTGTCCCGACTGTGCAGAGATCTTGACTCTTGTTATTACTGGATGTGTAATAATGAAACCATATCATGATAGACTACTTAATTGTGTGTCCCGACTGTGCGGAGATCATGATATTCAAGTCTATTTTCATGACAAGACTACATTAACTTGTGTGTCCC
Organism: Chamaecyparis obtusa; assembly: GCA_027943335.1. Lineage (NCBI taxonomy): Eukaryota > Viridiplantae > Streptophyta > Pinopsida > Cupressales > Cupressaceae > Chamaecyparis > Chamaecyparis obtusa. The sequence continues at coordinate 3,405,961 of BSBK01003613.1, read as the reverse complement.
GAAGTGGCGGATGTCATGATAGACTTTTGATATTTAATACTCACTCGCTAAGAGGGAGTGTTAAGATATAGCTTCATTCGTATTATATATATATATATATATATATATATATATATATATATATATATATATATATATATATATAATTGTTAATGAAGAATTGTGATTTATATTTATGTATTATCACATTATATAGTATGGTATATATTTATGTTAATTATGGTTATAGTAGACAATTATGGTTATTACCATAATTGTCATATTATATTATTATATGGTCATGACTCTTCAAGACGTGACTATTCAAAAGATATAAATATATATCAATGGCTGGTGAAAAGATCAATCACAATGGTAATCTATTTCACTACAACAGTCACATATATTCTCTATAGGACGATCCAGATTTCATAACACCACCTAGGGCTGGACAAGGCCAGTATTTCGTCATGTATTGCTTCTGGGGTCTAGGGAAAAACCCTAAAGACACTAGAACCAATTTTCCAGTATTGTCTTTTAACCACTTCTTTCTGCGAGTTAGGGTTAGCCATGAAAAAAGATACAGACTCTTCTGGACCATTCTACAGTACGAAAAATGAAAACCAAGCTTCTTAGACCAGACATTATGCAACCATTCATTAAGAAAAAATGAGAGGGGATGCGATCTGAGTCTTGAGTGGCAAGAAATAAAGCAGCGTCTCTAAGTTTGCATTTCTTTGCTTCGATGGCAACAATCATCTGTGGATTAGGCCTAACAATGAAATTCACAGCACTAAGGGAAGGAACCTTACCAAGATCTTGGTTGTCTTGGCCGGATGCAGAAGGTTGCTAGACGACGAACCTTGCTCCATCTGGCACTGGGGTGACATTCTCCACGACTTGGTTGAAGGACTTGGTCGCAGAGACAGCTTGCCGAGTGATTGCTGGCTGCTGCGCGGAGGTAGTTTTGATAACAGAATTAGAAGTGTTCCCATCGATGGGCACATCTTGCCCCATAAATGCAAGAACCTTGCCATGATAAAGGAGGAGTAAATGCTGTAAGGCCGGCTGTACAAGGATGTCGCTGGAGGAAGGCCTTCTGCAGGGAATGCCTCCTCGAAGTTGGTGAATGAACTTCTGTTGCTAGGCGTACAAAAACCAGTATTTTATTCTTATCTGCCAATGGGGTCATCATGGAAGCTGTAGGTCTCATGTGCCTCTTCTTCAATTTCTGAATGAGCTTCAGCAGATAGATTTGAGTGCTTATCCTTCTTAATCTGGACTTTTCACCGATTTAATATCATAATTAGTGACTTCAAAATTTTTATCATTTGCAATTCCATCTTAAGTTTTGACATAACTTCAGAGTTTTCTGATTTTAATCCTTTTTTCTTCCTCAAACTCTAATATCTTAGTTTCTTCTTTGACCTCATCATTACTCTACTGGAATAAGCATACAATGGAAGTCTCTAATTCATCTTTTTTGCTGCTCCACTTGAGTCTCTAGGTGTCAAGGTGTCTTGGCTTGTGAAACAATGCTTTTCTTTCCTCAATTCATTCTTGCTTATTTTAGTAGGACCTGTAATTTGTAGACTACAAGAGACAATTGATTTTCGGTCGATGATTTTTTAATTTTCAATTAATCAATCTTTTTTACATGTGCTGCTGATGAAACATGCTGCTCCTTCCAAATAGTCAACAAGCTAGTTTACAATAGCTTAGAAACATCATCATCTTCACCCAAAATTGCAGACATCATAAATTGAATGAAAGTTATGACATTCTCTGAATGAACCTCATTAATAACAGCCCAAAATATTTGAGACATTTCCAAATTGATCTCATCAGAGCCAATATTTAACATGATATTGCAAGAGCTGATTTTCACAAAGGACTCTAGTAGTGTTACCCTCTTAGCAAAGGAAGCGCTTGCAATATAAGGCAACACACAGAAACGTTACACGATCAGCTGTAACACCTCCTTCATGATACTGCTGTTATTGGCTCATGTGAAAAAGAGTTATACATAAGCATTGTATTTTGTCAAATTGTTTTTGGATTCTCTATACGTTTATAGTTTGTAGAATTATTTCAGTTATGAATGTTTCTTTTGGATATTTTGGTGTGTTTTCTTTACCTTGAAAATGCTGGTTGGTACGTGATCTTTGGTGTGGCTTACATGTTTTCTTGCTAAAGCAATCAATATATTTCATTTACATCATTTGTTGTTATATGCTGTACAGATTAGTGAAGAAGCTGCTGAAAATATTCGTTCAATGGTAACTGAGTGGTATGATTACTCAATGCTCCTGATAATTCCTTAGATTTTTTGTATCTGTTACTGAATTTGCTCAATTCTAAAGTCATTTTTGAGATTTGGGTTACACATTATTCCAAACAGATTAACCAATTGAATATAAATAATCTCTCTTAATATCTATAAATATAATGTCATATACCTGCCAAACAAGGATAACAGGCCTTAGTAAAAGACAAGATTACAGCCCTTTTGTCTTATAATTAAATAATTTTATTGAAAGATGGCTGATTTCTCATTTACCAAGTCAAATTAATGTTTGAATCCATATGATCGTTCATTTTTTAGCATTATATTATATCGCTGCCCAAGGAGGAATTATTTGTGTTCTGATGCTTGACCAGCTTCCCCATTAATACCCAAGACAGAGGCATGTAGAGGTTTAATCTCTCAAGTCATTTGTGTAATAAGTGATTCACAAAGACAAGAATTGGGCTGATAACTCTATGTTAGTTAAAGGGCAACAGTTAGGCTTGGGCAACGATCCACTTGGAGAGTTGCATCCCTTGAATAGAGCTGAATACAAACAAAGGTTGTGACTATTCAGCCCTCCATGAAGGATATAAAAGGAAGATCCATTTGTTTGGAGGAGGCATGGAATGATCAAATTACAAGTAAAAAGTAATTGAGGAATCAGAATTAAGAACAAAAATAAATATTTAATAGCAGCAAATATATTAAAAGCGAAATTGTGCGAATAGAGTGAAATTATAGGCATATATATATGTGTGTGTGTGTGTTCATATCATAGTGATACTTGCAGAAATTATTGTCTTTTGAGTAATCTATATACTTCTCTTGTTATAACTATGAACTAGTAGATTCATATAATAAACCATTTTGAATTTTGACAAACAAATCACAAGTAGAAAGGATGACCAACCTTCTGAGTTGACTAGAGGTGAATGAAGACTGGCCTTCTTGCTCTTATCAAATACACCACCCCAAATTGGAATGGATGGCCAGCCTTCCATGCTCGTGGGCCAGGAGGTGGAATGGAGCACCGGCCTTCCATGGTCTTGGGCTTTGTTAAGGAGGACAACCAGCCTCCAAGGTGAAATGAAGGACGGAAGGGTGACTCACCTTCCACGCTCTTGCAATAAAAGGGCTACCAATCTTGAGATTGCAGTTTCCAAACATTTCAACGAATTCCTAATGAAATTATTATAGGAATCCACATTGGAATGACTATTGCCTTAATTGGGTTTTATCATGAATAAATTTTATATGATATCATGATGCCAACTACTGCTTAGTCAAAATAGTTTTTATCTTGGTTTATGGTTTAATATCAATTTCTAGGGACTAATATTGTGTCTAGGACCTCAATGAAGAATTCTCTTAAATGGGCATTTCAATTGGTAAATTTATATTCTGAAATGTGTTGCATCTCTTTCTTTAATTGGAATTGTGGTTTTAGGGCAAATTTAGGAATATCCAAAAAGCAGACATTACAATCAAAATTTAAAACTAGAGTGCAATTTCTTCTGGAGTTAAACTGTGTATGATTATTTGATAAAATAATTATACACAGTTTAAATCGAGAAGAAATTGCACTCTAATTTCATGGACTGGAAAATTAGTTTCATTTAAAGTTTAAAACTGTCAAAGCTAGATGAAATATATTGTTGTATAAGAATTTTGTAGGATCTATATAATTTAGCCAACTTTCCATAGTTGGAGACTTACAGCCTAACCCTTGATACTGGTCTCCCATATTGGAAGCATCTTCCTATCTCAGAGACCCATAGTGAATATTAAGAAACTTCACATGAAGCGTATTTACATCTCTATACATCTCCTAGAACACTCTTTTTAAAACTATGAAACTTTCTACAGAGTTTTCTTCGATATATCATGTAAAATAAACTAGGTTTTCCTTAAGTGCTGATATGTGGTTTTTGTATAGATTTTCTGTAGCAGAAAGTCTTCTTACCGGATCCCAAATAGGGAATAATTAGGCTTAAGATGTGTATATGCAATGAAGTATTATGAGTTTATTAAAAATATAATAATGTCTGAGGATCCTCTGAACTATGTTTCTAGAATATGTCTTTTCCCTCCCAGTCTCGTTCTACAATCTCCAGGTGACTGTTGTTAAAATCATATCAAATATCAATATAATTAACATTTGCTTTTTTGTACATCTATTTCAATATTTTAAAATGTTAAATTCTACTACAATTGATAATTATTTTAGTATATTACATTCTTTAAAGTTACATATCCACTGTATGATATTTTTTTCTAAATGAAATTATATTTAAATATTTTCTTTTGCTGTCTCTAATTTTTTTTTTGAAAATGATGTACCATTACCGGTATTTATTCTCATCTCCCTTGCCATTATCAGTCCCAGTCTCCTTGTAGCTATCAACTTCTATGATGTTTATCTTGTGAGATTACCCAATTTATATATACATTAAAAACAGCATGGCTTATCACTATGGTTCTTACTTCTGATTATTATTCTTTTACGAAAGTAGTGATCAGAATCTTAAAGTTTTGCTCTGGTTGCCACCTGTTGGTCGACAAACTATTGTTCTGAGAAATTTCTTTCAATCTTCTTTCTTTTGGTTAAAATTAAAAACTTAGGTTATATATTTTTCAATGAAATGTGCTCCACATATTGTCATGCGACCCTAATTCAAAGCCTTTTATAGATCATTGGAGAGGTGCACATGGATCTGTTACCAATTTTAGAGCTGTGCCAGAGTTAACAAAAGTCTCCTGCACCCTTCCTCGGCTTCTAGTTCATTCGGCTATAAGTAGCTGTAGTCATCCGTGACCAATGAATGGAATATATAAATTTTGATATGCAGGTTGATGTTTTCAGAGGCAGCAAACTCTGTGGCGCTAAAGACAAACAGGGAGGCTCCACCCCACCAATAAAAGCACGCATGTCAGGAGAATTTCTATTTGTCAGTGTTGAAGCCATCTTCTCAAAAGCATTCCAAACAGGGCTAGTAGGTCTCCTGCTAAGTTGCTGAATCATGGTACTTTTTCGGGCGATTCCATGTATGAAACGTACCGTTTTCAGATTCAGAAACGAATCTCTTGTGGGTACAAATCCGGGATTTGTGTTTTAAATGCCGAAATGTTTAGTGATTCTAGTTTGAGCTTTTATATATTTTTACAACCTACATTGCTGATTAGTGAACTCTGAACTTATCTATCATGAGATTCTAGTTTGATCTTTTTGATACTGAAACCTGAATTTAAATTAGAATGATATGTTTCAAAATTTGAAATTTGTAATGGTTTTGTTTAGCATATGTATTGGTATATGGTATTCTAAACTTAATTCTATTTTTAGCCTTATATATATATATATATATATGAATGTACCAAAAACGTACCCAAACCCCCCCCCCCCAAATTTTTTTTTTTTCTGTTGTACTGGCGTTTTGTACCCACATACCCGTACCCATGCGTGATTCGACAACTTAGGTCTCCTGTTATACATCATCAACATGCTACCCTAAATAACTTAAACAAGAACCAAAATAAACATACTTTATGAACTTAACACAAGAAGAAAGTAACGGGCATGTGCTTCAACTTGAGTTCGCGTTTCTGCTGGAACCTTTTCCATGGTGCCTCGGGCATCCCACCCTATTAGCACTGAAAAATACATTTTCAGTGGAATTGATTTTTTGTTTTGTTGTGCTCATAGTTATTTGACTGGGTTCCCATAACCTTAACAAAAAAAAAGTTTGGCTTCACAAGGTGATATTAAACTTAAAATACCTTGAGCCCCTGTTTCACTCACATCTTCCATTTAGGCTTAATCTATGTTAGGCTTAATCTATGTTGAGCCTCGACCATTATATGGTGTGGAGAATCCCTTTTACTTAGAAATTAAACTTTTTAGAAATTTCATTGTTTGGGGATTGTTCATTCAATGAGAGCTGTTAAGATATAATTTAATTGGGTTTGTAGTGTAGCCATATTGAATAGTGGTAGAGAAGGTGGTGAGTTGAAGTCACTCGTACGGGTGAGCAGATTGTATATGTTGCATAAATTGCTCCTAAGTTGACTAAAAACTTGCAGGTAGAGAGTAATTTACATGGCATTATTAAATGTTAATGTTTGTAGCTGTAGGAGTCATTTTTTCATACCTAAAATAAATCTTCATTTACGGATCATTTATGTGTGTTGGGATATTTGTTTTGGTATTGCCGTTGATTCATGTATTATGAGGAGATGGAACAGTTCGGGTCTTCACAGCTGTCTGATTGTGCCTTCCGGCAGTTTTCCTTTCCTTCATCTACCTTGATATCGTATCCTTTTTGTTCTTGTTGACGTGGCTGTTGCGATTTTTTATATGAAATCAATCATCATTGTGGAGGTCCCCGTCATTATTAACAGTGATTAAAGACGTGGCATTGAAAGATTGTGTAACGGCATTTTGCTATTACTGCCGTCAATTCATGCTTTCGACTACTGAAGAGGAAAAAGACTTCAGTTTTCGTGGTCTCTTTTGTTCCTATTCTTTAGTGGTTTCTGGAGATGGGTATGTTCGGCTCTGGAACGTAGTCGATATTGGCATTTTTTTCAGTTTTGAGGAGTGAGAATTATCATTCAAGTTGGCTCTGCAGACATTTATCATTGAGATTATTTTCTGTAATTATCGTGTGTGAATTTTTTGATGTGTATTGCATCAGTGATTGTAATAAGGACTCTGTGATTGTTAAGTGTTAACAATCTCAGAGAAGAAGGCTCTTCTAGTTAACCTTGTGGGCTTTGTATTCAGTCTACGTGATTATTCAATAAAGAACAAATTTTTGGTGTGGCTGGGTTTTTCCCTCGAGTAGGAGTGTTTTCCCAGGGTATCTATGGTGTTCATGTGTTCTTAGATTTATCTTTTATCTGTTATGTTATTCCGGTTCTCAAAAACTTAACATTAAATAGCTTGGATATAAAATCTTTTATAATGTTGCTTAAAAATTGTATTAATGCTAAATCTTAGCTAAATTTATGTATCAGTTCATGTCAAAATTGATAGAAACATGGGCTAAACATGTCATCTAGTATATTTGATGCTATGTTATAGGTTATATGCAAGCCTTCTCCGATGATTTTGTGATAGCATTTTAAATGTGAACTACTGATGTTAGATCTCTTATTGGATGAACTTTGTCTAGAATCTAAGTCACAAGGGTCAAGTTCGGATTCGTGTTCGACAACAATAAACCGGAAGAAATTCAGCAAGTGCAAAAATTTTTGAAAAAAAATCGGCATTTAATTCGTTTTACAGAAATTTTACTTTTCAACTCCTATTCTCTTTAGGGAGGGGCTCCCTAACTAGTCAAGCTGATGGATGGATGAACTTATGGAACCTGTATAACACTCTTACCTTTCTTTAGCCTAACTAACCTACAGGTTTGAAGGCCACCATAAAATAATAATAAAATAGTTGACAATGCAAGCATTATAAAAAGATAACATTTTTAAATCATGATAAAGTTATCAAAGTTAAACTATAAAAATCAAAATAAAAGTATTGAATTCTATTGTAAAAACTAAAAAACATAAAAATAAAGTTCTATTATATTTTTATTTTTACTTAAATATAATAACACCAAAGACTTTTTAAAAACATAAAATAAAAATATACAAGTTCTTAATTTTTACTTTCAAAAAACAAAATAAAGATATTAAATTTATTTAAAAAATATTATACATATATTACTATATGGTAATGAAATGACCCTAACCGGCCATTTACTAATTTTCACCAATAAATTACATGCAGATTCGAAAACCAATAGAACATGCAAATAACCGTTGACAGATAATAATAACCAGCAGATATATTCATATAACTAGCAAATACATTTTCATGAAATAACTCAGAAATATGGTTTGTATTATACATCAGCAATACAACAACCGAACATTACAATATCCAATCCAATCTGAACTACAGGCAAATAACAACAAGACTCGATGATAAGAGCCTGGTAAAACAAAGGCGAACTTTGAAGTGAATCCGCACCGGGAAGAATTGGGTTTCCATCCAATCCACCAAGAAATGCTGAAGGTTTCCGTCCTTAGATTTCTGATTCGATAGCTGAAGCTTCTCGAATTCTCAAGGAGAGATAAAAATCCATAAACTAAAGCATGCTGAATGAGACTCCAAAACCTTCTCTTATGGCTGCAGTTGTAACTCTTCAGTTTCCCCACTGTGACTCTTCATATGCCCATTTCGTCTCTTTATAATTTCACTTTAAGTCACTTTTAAATAAAACGACCATTGAGTTATAAAGTAAAATAATAAATAAAGTGAGGGAAACTTCTAGCATTAAACGGGGGGCCCAAACGAGCTCAGATGCTGACGTGTGATAGCTCGCCGAAAAGCTCTCGACAAGACACTCCAAGTCCACTACTAAAAAGCCGAGAATTCTAAAGCCTGCTGACTTACTATAAATAGTAAGTAAACCTGCGGAAACTGCTCCGATTGGCCTGGAACTAAAACCACCTAGGCCAATTATCTCCTGGTGCACTGCCACGCCATGGTTAACCCTCCGGACCAAGGTGAAAAGGCTAACAATATGGCACAATATAATGTACCCCCAAAAAGGGGACATTACAATCATCCCTTCCCGGAGATTGCTTGCCCTCAAGCAATCGGTATCTGCATGCTGAGATCAAATACCGGGATCCCAAACCAACCTCTAGGAGGCGGCTCCATCAACCAGTCGTGTGAAACTGACCCAGTCATTACGCTCCGATCCGTGAAGCCACTGAAACAATAACCAAACAGCAGCCCATATAATGTCGGGATCCCAAACCTCTGCAGGATCTATTGAACCAATCTGCCCTGTGCTGCTATCATCTGTAAGAAAGGTCTCAACCCAATTGTGAACCTCACTCCAACTAGGACCTCCTGTACCTCTACGATTGTATGCCGGAGAACCCCAAAACTCATACTGATCGGTTCCAACAACGAGAGCCAACCTCAAGTATGCCCCTCTAAATTCTAGTCTGAACCAGAAACTGTGCTGAAGAGGCAAACTGTCAAACTGGATAAGGCTTCCACCTGCGATGCACTGAACAATGCTACTGGAAACCCCAAATCGGCATAAGGACTCATTGACTGTCTCTCAATACCCAGAGTCATACAATGTATACCATTGTGTGAAAAATTCACAACAACCAGCATAACCAGCATACCAAACTTGATAACCCCGTACTGAATAAGTCCTATCTGATCAACATCATCATTGAGTGGTAGTGTAAGAAAAGATATATCACTCATCATGCCACAAAACATAACTACCTCTCCTAGATTGCGGGTACACAAACCACACTGATCATCAACTGGGCTCATCCTGCTATTCCAACCTGGTGATCGAGGCTCACCTCTGATGACTGCACCTGGGTTTTAGACCCTGCAACTAACATCGTCCTCATCGTGGGGATGGGAAGTATCTCCCTCATCTATCTCGAAGAGGGGATTGTCAAATGTCCACTGGGTACCCATCTCAAACAAGGAGTTATCCATCTTTTGAAAGTGATCTAACTCATTACGAAACTCCCGATGACCCAAAGATCTTCTTGGACAACTGTCCAAGTCATAGGTCTACTGTATGCTGTCAAGCTCCTGAATCACCTCCTGATAGAATTCAGACCTATCCCTGTCATCCTGCTCCCTGTACTGGCTAGAGACCACAATTTGATTTCTCGCCTCCTGTAGAGCAATACGAATATGCTCCAAAGTGCCTCGTGTAGCACTAAGTTCCTTATTGAGCTTATTGATCTCAACCTCCTACCTCAACTGCTCAGCATAATTCCCGGCAACTTGTAACAGGTGGTCATGGTCTGTAAGCAATCTCAAGTACTCTGATTTCCAATCCTCGAATGCTGTCCTGACTCCCTGTAAATCTGTAGTAAAGGATCCAATCCTCCTGCCGTCTTGCCCTTGATCTCTCTGAGCTATCCTGTACAGATCATCAATGATCTGGTGAGTGCTATCATGGTGAACTAGCGCTGCAATAATGGCGTCATCACTAACTTTCAGCTGACTCTTTAAGACATACTCCTCATCAGTGTTACCTCGAGGTGTACTGCCAAACGGGTCATCCATATCAGTGTGATGCAAAAGTGAAGTGCTAAAGAAGTCACATGATTCCTCATTATCAGAATCATTGAAGGCTTGTAATTGGTTACTACAACCTATAACCATGGAGTTATCAAACTCTGCCATCAAGTCACCAAAGTAGAGTTCTGAATACTCACCACTATGTCCCGAAAGTGGGGCAGTCTCAACTGTAATGTTTCTATCACTAGGCTGCCATCTATCTTCCCCTTGTTCACTCTTGCAAACATGCCCTTGTGATCAGCTCTCTTGGCATAAGAAACAAATCTGCCCTGCACTCACTAAGTCCTGGCTTATCACCGGAGATCCTGCAACTTGTAAGCCTAATGATGCTCGTTCATTTTCAGATAATGAACTCATGAATCTTCCAGTCTGAAGCTTAATTAATTCAGCTGAGAGTTCATATGTGATGGGTGTGTTCCTTATTCGTCCTCTCCATAATGCCAACAATTCAGATCGCAATTGTTTGCATATGTCATAGTCCTCACCTAAGATCGAGGATAAGATAGTCATTATGCATTTCTTCATCTCATCTGAATGACGCTCCCTGTAATTATTTAGGAGACATTGAAATAATTGCTGAATCATTTCATCATAACCAAGATTCAACATGTGACTAAAAACCTTAGTGCTAGTCACTAACCCCAAGATTTTTACCTGTGTACCAAAGGTAGAATCTCTGTCATATTTCAGTCCATCTAAGCTGTCTACAATCGGCTGTAACACCTGTCTCCAAATATGCTTGGTGTAAGGAATGATAGGAGCTGTAATCCAAGTGATCTCATTGAGACATGAGGCGACTGCAAGCCTAACATCTTGAAGTGGATGACTCATAAACCTGCGTTGCACTAAGGCAACCATTGTGGGATGCATGGCCCAATTAGAAAATCTGCAATCAACTTGATCTATCCTGGATAGATATAAATTTATTTCATTGAGTTTGGCTAGCATGCTGCTTGTAATTTTCTGCTCCTCTAATTGCCATCCAAGGCAACGTAATTCATTCCCGATTTCCATTTCTTTCCGGATATCTTTGAGCTGGACACCGTAAAATGTGCCATTGAACTCCTTAGAGAATATGGGACTTTCCAAGGTCTCCATTATTTAAATTTCACCAAGATTCACACAAGGACTGAATCCAATTTCGTAACAGTGAACCTGCTGTCTCCACAAGAAGAATTTTGATTTGTCAACACTCCTGGACTGAATTCTGGAAATTAACTGCAATGACCTGCCTACGGCATCTCAACAAGCAGGAGTACGGTTGGTCATCTTGTTATGAAGAATAACACCACTGTAATAACTCATGTCAATCCGGATAAAGACCTCATTACTGTTCTCTGTCTGTAATTACTGATTTTAAACCAAATCTGTCATTGCTTGTTTAAATTCAGGCAGAGCATATGTTTCGTGTACGAGTTGTGTCATTCTGTGCATGAGGAGTTCATTACCAAACCGAAGTTATACAATTACGGTTTTAGTAGCTAGAAGGAAATAACCTTAATCTCGAGCAAGAATTTCTATATAGTCATGTGCTTCGTGCTAAGCAGAAATTGATGACAGCAAATAGCAATTTTACGATAGAGATCAAGTTTCCAAAATTTTTAATTAGTATTTCATTTGGGAAATGTATATATCAAACATGGAAGGAAGTATCAACCCAATAACTTGGCATTCAACACGGTCTGTAGTCCGAGTATAATTTCCACTCACGGATTGTTCATGCCAGCACTTCTGGAACTGCCATTGTAACTGTTGTGTGTCACTGTAATGTCCTAACTCAATCCCAGATGAGATTTCTTGACTAAGTCCGACTGATTGTATAGTTTCTGATGCTTGTTTGCTATTGTCTGAATGTGCACGTGTATTTTCCTTATCCAATAGGTGATACCCGTATATAGAAGTTTATTGCAGTTGATGCAAACATACAGGAAAGACTCCAGCAAGTAATAATTTCAACAGTATGAACAGATGGTCGATTTTTTTTTTATATTCCGTCAACTTCCCAGAATTAATATACTGCAGAAATTTTAGAATGAGTACCAACTGGGCAAACATAAGTCCTAGTGCGGAAGGGTAGAAGACAACTCCATTCGTGAATACTCTCGCCACTGCTGTGAAGTGATTGAGCGTACAAGCTACCATGGGCGTGACTTCCAGTAAAATGAGGCCTGCTCAAATGCATGTAGAGATACCAGCGTAAGCAATAGCTAGTGCGTGCACTAAATCGACACTTCCGGTCTTGTGCATGTTCTTTCCAATCCGAATCAACTCCCAAACTCCTAAGGGTGTGCCGTGAATGAATAATACTCCTGCTGCAAAGGTGAACTTAGAGAATTCACAGACATCCGGGTGTGGGAAGAAGTCCTATCAGCCTGGCTAGTCATCGAGCCTCACAGTTTCTTCACACGGCTGAAGAGAAGAGTGTTTCTGACGGCTTGTGGTCGGCTAGCATCCTGTGAATACTACCGTAATCCTCAAGAATGCATTCCGTGACTTATTCTAAGTCGGCATTGCTTTGTCATGTTGGGCACTTCCAGAACGAATGCTCCCTGAATAATCTTAGTACTGCTGCGAGCACTTCAATCCCAAAATTTCCTTACTCTCTCAGGCTTCCTGTGCGTTGTTGCTGCTAAAACACGAGTCTCAACTCGTTTCTGGAATTCAATCACATGTTGTGGACTGTCTGCATTGGTGCGGGATTTATATTCGAGTTGACCGCATACGCAAGGGAGTCTACCACAGTCTCTGTCGAGCTGGGGACTCTACCCGTATTGCTGTGCCGTATCACCGGTATATTTCTCACTGATGAGATATCCAAATTCAATACGCTCTGAGAATCGAAAAGGTACAGTTCCTTCATTCGCCACAGCTACACCATCATAGTTTACAATAACATCTGCTTTCACAATTTCATTTGTCGGGGATGTTGGTTCAACTACCCATATCAATACACCCTCATTTGAAGTTACGTTTAGACATTCTCTGAGTGCTAGATTCCCCAATTTCTGAAGCAATACACCCAGACAAGGAAACCCTGTGTACTTTCCATTTCTATCATAATCATTTAGAAAATGTGAGACAACAGTTGTGGGAATAACATAGCCAATATTCTCAGTTTTTAAATTACCGCAGAAAGCTCACTGCAACATTATGTTAGCCGCCTCAACATTACAGTCTTCCACGACATAAATAAATTCGATGCCTGGCAACCAAGATGAATTATTCTCTTTGAATCGGGCTCCTTATCATATTTACGCCACAAGTGAATCTTCGACAGAAACCTATTTAATCCTCAATAAAATATTCTTGTTTTTAGTCAGATACAAATCTTCAGCACCCAAAACACCCTGGTTTTGTTACTTATGAAACCTCACAGGATGGTAGGAAAACCAGCTTTGATACCACTGAAATGACCCTAACCGGCCATTTACTAATTTTCACCAATAAATCACATGCAGGTTCGAAAACCAATAGAACATGCAAATAACCGTTGACAAATAATAATAACCAGCAGATATATTCATATAATTAGTAAATACATTTTCATGAAATAACTCAGAAATATGGTTTTGTATTATACATCAGCAATACAACAACCGAACATTACAATATCCAATCCAATCTAAACTACAGGCAAATAACAACACGACTGGATGATAAGAACCTGGTAAAAAAAAGGCGAACTCTGAAGCGAATCCGCACCGGGATGAATCAGGTTTCCATCCAATCCACCAAGAAATGCTGAAAGTTTCCGTTCTCAGATTTCTGATTCGATAGCTGAAGCTTCTCGAATTCTCAAGGAGAGATAAAAATCCATAAACTAAAGCATGCTGAATGAGACTCCAAAACCTCCTCTTATGGCTGCAGCTGTGCCTCTTCAGTTTCCCCATTGTGACTCTTCATATGCCCATTTCGTCTCTTTATAATTTCACTTTAAGTCACTTTTAAATAAAATGACCGTTGAGTTATAAAGTAAAATAATAAATAAAGTGAGGGAAACTTCCGGCATTAAAACGGGGGCTCAAACGAGCTTGGATGCCGACGTGTGATAGCTTGCCGGAAAGCTTTCGACGAGACACTCCAAGTCCACTACTGAAAAATCAAGAATTCTGAACCCTGCTGACTTACTATAAATAGTAAGTACCTTGGAAACCTGCGGAAATTGCTCCGATTGGCCTGGAACTGAAACCACCTAGGCCAGTTATCTCCTGGTGCACTGCCACGCCACGGTTAGCCCTCCGGAGCAAGGTGAAAAGGCTAACAACACGACACAATATAATGTACCCCAAAAAAGGGGACATTACAGGGAATTGTTTATTATTTTTTTTAAAAAAACGAGTTTAAAACATACTAAATTTTATGTAGATAATAAATTAATAAAAAGCTTTTACCAAAATAAACAAATAACTTTTTTTTAATTCCATGTAAAAAACATACAATTAATAAGTAAATAAAAATGATACTAAATTTTGATAAATTAGTATCGATTTGTTAATAAAAACTTAAAATAAATAAAATAAGAGAAGGATTTTTGACAAATGTTTTATAGTTATAATAAGAAATAAATCATTGTTTAATGTTTTATAAGTTACAGATTTTTTTTTAATAAAATTCCCTAAACTAAAAATGTTGTAGCTCGTTCTTTGGGAGACTTGGAAAGAGTAGAGGGTGCAATTTAAATTCGTGTAGAGGTCTTTTAGCGCCAGAAACAGGAGAACATGTTGTGTTCCACAGGATTTCACATCGTGAAATAGGATTTTTCTCGCCTTGTGTTCCTTTGTTGTAGTGACTTGTGCCTTTCAAACCTCTATCATGCAGACTGAAGAAACCTCCTATGCCCTGGTCGCTAGTGTGAGAAGAAATGCAGATTACTATCGTCATCATTAGATTGATATTTATGAAAAAAAGAGTTTTCGAAAAACCCTGAAAAAACAGTTAACGAAAATATTTCGAAATTAAACTAAAGGCTCCTTGTTTCCTACAAATTTTCTGATGAATTTGAATTAATTTCAAACATTTTTAATAAGTTTGCTGAATTTCGGACTTGAATCCAAAAATTCGGCAAATCCAATGACTAAGTTTAGAATTATATTCAAATATTAGTGTAGATGGACTGCAAACTCTCCTATTAGATAGTGGAAAGATCTTTGCATGAACAATGCAAAAGGGAGTGCCTTTTCCATCTGTAGTATTCTTATTTACAATAAGTTCTTTTATTTATATTGAGAATGAGGCTAGGAGAGACATGTGCCTTCATGGGACATGCCTATTCATTATTATGAGATTAATATGACAATTGATTATATATATATATATATATATATAATATCTTTTAATCATTATTATATTAATTTCTCCTAATAGTATTTTAGATATATATCTATATATATATTATATCTCACATAATAAAATATATTTTTTAATCATTATTATATTAATTTCTCCTAACAGTATTTTAGATATATATCTATATAGATATTATATCTCTCTCTCTCACACACACACATATATATATCTTCAATAGTTTAGTCTCATAGTATTTATTTGACAGAAGCTACAAAACATCAACACTAGCCACATGAGGTGTGTATTTAAGAGCTGAACACCCATATTTTATTCAAGAACTTTCATCTGGTGCGAACTAGGGATTCTTCACTAGGCTGTGATTACGTAATTAATTCAATCTTGTGGTGTTCCTGTTGTTTTCTATAACCTCAAGTTTGTGCTCATATTATTTATATCCTAGCCACATGAGGTGTGTATTGAATAGCCGAATTACCATATTTGATTCAAGGATCGCACATGGTTTGTAGGGTAATGACATTTCACTTAGAAGTGCAATGCTTTGAATACTTTGCTATTTAAAACTTTGTGCATCATTCTTGTTTTATGGCGAACAACAACTGATCATCCCTCACTGAAACTAGCATTGAAAGCGTCTTCCTTGATTTTTTTTGATGATTTGCATTGTTTTCTTATAGTAACTAGTTGTCTTGTACAATTGTTATACACGAGATTCAACAATGCCAACCAATACAAGGGACTACGAGCATTGTGAACTCATCTGCCTTGTAGTAATCCTTTACCAAAAGCTTGGAACGAGTAAGAATCTATATAAAGACATTGTATCAATAAATCAAGAATATTTAAATTGGTTAAAGGCCTACAAAATGAGAATACCTAAGGTGGATGGTTATAATTGTGTAAAAGTCTTTACACGCCGAGTTAATTTCACACCTTTAAGCAGTTGACTGGCCATTGGGAGGCTCACTAGATCTTAATGTGTTCAACGTACAATTTGAGGCTCTACTTTAACACTCTGTTCTTTATGGAGATAGTATTGTTACCACAATAGAATTTTCCTACCTCCTTGATTGAGAAGACAACTACAAGCAGCTAGGAGGAATAGTATTGCGTTTCAAAGGACTTCATGAAAATCTTAGTCATCCATGAATTTATTGTTGCTTCCATTTAAATAAGTGGTGTTGCAAGTTAAAAGTACCAAAATCAGTAAATTTCAAAAATCTTAAAAGTTTGTTAAATTTAGCACATACCTTTGTATATACTTTTTTTGAATTGGAGACATGCTGAATGGTTGGATGTACCAGTATGATAGTGAGATTTCAGACACAACAAAATGTTGAGTCAGAGTAGCTAGATAGTGGTATTTTATATGGATCAAATCCTCATTTGGTTTCAGTAAAGGACAATCTTACACTGCTAGGAATGTCTTAAACCTGTAGTTACAAAGAGATCCATCTTCTACCCTTTGAGACATGTCTTGGAGACCAGAGACATCCGTGAAATGCCACGATGTACAATGTTCTTTTATCGCTGTCTCCCACCCAAAAACTATGGTCTCTTGCCAGAAAGCTTAGGGCATAAGGTGTTATAAAAAACTCGGATCATTTCCATTATGGAAAGATATTGTAATCACTTATTTGAGGAGCCTTCATCTTCTTTGTAATTACGTCACTTTCAATCAATCAATTATCATTTCATGGTATTAGAGCCCATAGGCTAGTGTAATTTTCCTATTGTAAAGTTAATTTTTTGGCAAATTTTTAAATTTGTCCTTCCATTATTGGAATTTATTTCCATAAGTTTTCTAATGATTTATTATGAAAATTGTAAATTTATCCTAGAAATTGTTTTAAATTTTTACAAGAATTTTTTTTGGGAGTTTTGATGATAGAGGTTTTTTTTTTTTTTTTGCAAATTTTTAAAATTTGTCCTTCCATTATTGGAATTTATTTCCATAAGTTTTCTAACGACTTTTTATGAAAATTGTAAATTTATCCTAGAAATTGTTTTAACTTTTTACAAGAATTTTTTTTGGGAGTTTTGATGATAGAGGTTTTTTTCCAAACCAAGGGTTTCTCGAAAATCAAAGTTCTTTTCGACCCAAGGTTTGTAAAAGATTGTGTCCGTTTTTTTGGAAGGAGTTTTTGAGGTTCTTTTATCTAAAGGAACCACAGGTTGAAGAGAGTCGTGACCTAAAATAAAGCTTTCTGGTTCGCATTTTTTTTCAAATTGAAGGGTTTTCCCACATGACGCTGGTTCTTGGTGAGTTTTCTGTATGCATTAGAGTTTTCGTTAGATTCTCTGAGCAACATTTCTCCTGAATCGTGTTGTTTTTGCACCACATTTCTCAATGACAACTTTTGTCATCTCCCGCATTTGTGTTTTCAGACCCATGTGAGTTGCAGACCTGAAAAACCTTGTTTTTTGGCTGTTTCTTTCGATGCGATTTGGGTCTTTCAACTTCGGGAGGGTTTGAAGGATTGCTGTAAGTTGATTTGTAACCTTTACAACCTCCTTTTTTTTGGTAGCCTTCAAGGATCCACGACTATGCATTTTTCACTCTATTTTGGACAGATTCCAAGGTTTCTTATAGCGACGAAGATATACTTTTTTTTTGTGGATTTGCTTGACGATTTTTATCAAAAAAATATGGGTTTCTACTCTTTTGTGTGGCTAGGGTTTTTAGAGTATGGTGTCATTTTTGAGCAGTGTTCTCAATGGCATCGAAGGGTTTTTGATTTTTCGAAAGTGTCGTATATTTTCTGAAATTTTTTCTGGGTTTCCTGCAATTGTTCAACTCCTAGGGTTTTAGACTTGGCAATTTTTTGTTTTTGTAGATTTTTTTCAATATTTTGACAAAATAGTGGGTGTTGTTTTTGACTATTTTTGCAATAAAATCAGGAATTTTTTAAAGAGTTCATTTTGGGATTAGTGCCATAAGGGTTTGACTGATTTTGACCTCAAAAGTCAGATTTTTTGAATTTTGTACTAGCTGCTTGCTGGAGGTTTATTGATTTTTTATAGAAAAATCAGCATCAAATCTTTTTTTGAGAAGTTCACCTCGTTTATCATGTCATTGCAAAATGGGAGGGATGCTGCTGTTGACCAACATTATGTTGGAAAGCAATTAACAGTTCAACGACAAGAATTACCACATGTGGAAACAATGCATGCTCCGTATTTTTGATTTCTGGTGTCTAGACCGAATTGTTTTGGGTAACTCTTCTCGCCTTGCAACGAGAGGCAAAGACTAGGACAAGTTTGATGAGCGTAACCATGAAGCGGTTATGTTGTTGAAGTTAACGTTTATTGACCTCATGCTTGCAAAAGTGCAGTCTGAAAGATTGCTGCAGAGATTTGGAAGCACCTGAAGAGTCTCTATGAAATGTTGGACAAGGGAAGAGCATTCTTTCTAAAGAAAGACACGATGGATGGTAAGATGTCTTTGTAGGAGCATCTTATCAATATAAAGGATATTTGCAATCAACTAGAGGCTATTGTTTGCAAGATGAAAGAATCGGATAGATTGTTACTTTGAAAAGCTTACCACGTTCCTATGTGCACTTCATTGAAACTCTCAACATTACATCAACTAAGGTTGACCTGAAGTTTGATACGCTGTGGAATAAGCTCTTGCATCAAGCTAGGTTGAGACAACAGTGGTAGCAAGAATGAAAGGGCTAGTGTGGAACAAGCGTTTACTGCCAAGGTCTAAGGCAAACGCGAGCCCACTCAGCTGAAAGGACTAAACAAATCTGATGAGAATTTCAAGAAGAAATTTGAAAGATTCTCAACTGGATTTCTATGGAGAATAACTGATTGTTGGTTTATCTTTTTGTCTTTGACTAGGGTATGAGGTAATGTCTTATTTTTCTGTTTTTTGTTGTATATGATTTTGTGTGTGTTTTTTGCTGTATATGAATGCAAATGCAAGAAGTGATTAATAAAACTGATATACAACAACTACAAATAAATTACACATCCAAATGAGACAATACTGATTTTATTTCAACCAATGTAGAAATATCAAGATTGTACCAGACCTGTACGGACTGTAGGAGACTTGTCAGCAAGGTAATTGATTGTAAATAAAATCCTCTACACCTGAATTTGCATCTGCAGGTAGTCACTATGAAGTCTGATCCATTTATGCAATTCTGATCTGGTCTGATTTGGAACTTTTAAACCTGATGTCTGCCTGGAGTAATCAACTAACAACCTGGAGATGGTATGGCTGACTATGACCTCTCAGAGAACGCCTAGAACTGACCTCAGATCCTCCAATCTGCAACTTATGTTCTCAATTCTGCCTGAGTGTTGATTTTAGACCCTTACGCCAAGGTAAAACTCTTCTAGGAAAAGGTACGACTAGGGAGTGTTATGTATGTGGAGCCTAATCAGACTTATCCACGGGGTCAAGGGGCAGGGCCCCTTGTGGGGTCCTGGGGTAGCGCCCCTTGCGGGGTCAAGGGGCAGAGCCCCTGATGGGGTCAAGGGGCAGCCATCTATTTTAAAGTGTCGGCCATTGTAAAGTGTCGGCCATCTATTTTCTATTAGTTGGAGTATTTTTGCCCTAATTTCGTTATGTCAAAAATACTTGTAAAAAGGGCTTAGGGTTTGAGATTGAATGTATGAGGGGTTATTGTAGCTTCCTGCAGCAGTATTGAGTTGCAGGTTTCAGATTGTAATCGCTCGATAATAATAAAGATATTGGACTCGCTATTGGTGGACGTAGCCCAGGGATTGGGTGAACCATGTTAAATTCTGTGTTTTTGTGTTCTTTCTTGTTTGTTAATATTTGCATTTTCTGCTTATTATCCTAACAAGTGGTATCAGAGCGAGGTTATTTTGTTCGTTCTTTCATCTATTCTCTGAAGCAGGTTTCACGAGTTAGTGGGAGAGTCTCTCGGTTAAGTGGGAGAAATGGCAGACGAGGGTAGGTTGAAGGTTGATAAGTTTAATGGGCAGGACTTCCAGTTATGGAAGATGCAAATGAAGGACTATCTCTATCAGAAGGATCTATGGCGGCCATTAGAGGGAATAGCCAAAAAAGAGGCAACAATGTTTCAGGAAGATTGGGATATTTTGGATAGGAAGGCACTGGGGAGTATTCGTCTATGCCTGACACAATTGGTGGCATTCAATATTTACTGGAGCAATGAAAGCTAAAGATTTGATGGACACCCTAGCGAAGTTGTATGAAAAGCCTTTAGCTTCAAACAAGGTATTTCTTATGAAGCGTTTATTTAATATGAAAATGGTAGAAGGTGGATCAGTCGCTGATCATTTGAATGAGTTTAATACAGTTACAAGTCAGTTAACGTCAGTTAAAGTTACTTTCGATGATGAGGTTAAGGCTCTCTTGATTTTGTGTTCTTTGCCAGAAAGCTGGAATGGCTTGGTAATGGCTGTTAGTAATTTTGTTTCTGGTTCAAATACCCTAAATTTTGATGATGTTGTTGGTGTTATATTGAGTGAGGAAATTTGTAGGAAAAGCTCAGGGGCATCCACATCGGGTAGTGTATTGAACGCAGAAAGCAGAGGTAGAACAAGAGATAGAGGAAACAACTCTGAAAATCGTGAGAAATCAAGAGGAAAATCAAAGGGAAAGAGGTCTGAATCCAAAGGGCCAAATGATTGCTGGTACTGTGGAAAACCAGGTCATAAGAAGAAAGATTGTTGGTCTCGAAAGAAAGATCAAGGAGACAAAAATGATGGAAACAAGGAGGCAAATGTGGTAAGTAACAAATCCGAAGATGATGCTTTGCTTTTGTCTTTAGAAAATGTTGATGATTCATGGGTGTTAGATTCGGGGGCTTCATTTTATGCTACACCCCATAGAAGTTATTTTGTTGATTATGTCCAAGGGGATTTTGGGCTAGTTTATTTGGGAGATAATGAACCCTGTCAAATTGTTGGAAAAGGGAAAATCAAGATTAAGTTGCACAATGGGAATCATTGGCTACTACAAGAGGTAAGACATGTTCCAAGGCTGAGTAGAAATTTAATTTCAGCAGGGCAACTCGCTGATGAGGGTTGCACAGTTACTTTTAATGATAAAAATTGGAAGGTTTCAAAAGGTTCCTTAGTAGTAGCAAAAGGTGTGAAAGTAGGCACCTTATATCTTTGTACAGGTCATACTATTCCCTCTACTTTAATTGTTTCAGAGAAAAATGAATGTTCAGGAACAGTTGTTGTAGTTGAGTAGGTAGAAAAAGAGACAGTAGCTGGAGATTCTGAAACAGCGCTATGGCACAATAGACTCGGGCACATGAGTGAGAAAGGTATGAAATTACTTCATTCAAAGAAAGCTCTACTAGGTTTGAAATGTGGTAATATGGATTTCTGTGAAAGTTGTATGGAAAGCAAAAGAGAGTCAGTTTTGTAAAGAGTGGGAAGGAAAAGAAAGATGAAAAATTAGAGCTTGTTCATACAGATGTATGGGGTCCAGCTCAGGTATCTTCCCTTGGTGGCTCTCAGTATTATGTTACATTCATTGATGATGCAACTAGGAAAGTATGGATATATTTCATTAGACAAAAATCTGATGTATTTGAAACTTTTAAGAAATGGAAAAGCTTGGTTGAAAATGAGACTGGAAAAAGATTAAAATGTCTCAGATCTGATAATGGCGGTGAGTATTGCAGCAAAGAATTTGAAGATTATTGTGCCTCTACTGGATTTTGTAGACAAAAAATTGTACCAATGACTCCACAAGAAAATGGAGTGGCTGAACGCATGAACAAGACAATAATGGAGTGTGCAAGGAGTATGAGGTTGCATGCTAGGCTGCCCAAAAATATTTGGGCAGAGGCTGTGAACACTGCTGTTTATTTAATCAATAGAGGCACCTCCACTCCTTTGGATTGTGGTATTCCAGAGGAAGCATGGAGTGGTAAGAAGGTGAGTTATTCTTTTCTCAAAACCTTTGGTTGTGAAGCTTTTGCACTTATAGATTCTGAAAATAGAACCAAGCTGGAAGTTAAGTCATAGAAATGTGTATTTGTTGGATATGGCGTTGATGAATTTGGTTATAGGCTTTGGGATTTTGAAAATCATAAAATTGTAAGAAGCAGGGATGTCATATTCAATGAGAAAGTATTGTACAAAGATTTGTTGCAGTAGCATGAGAAGAAAGAAAATGATTATGTAGTGCTAGATGATATTCCAAATGATAATGTTCCAGTAGTTCCTTATGCTCCGCAACAACAGCAACAACAAATACCACACACCCTAGTGAATGTTAGACGGTCAACAAGGCTAAGTAGACCTCTAGATAGATTTTCACCTTCTTTGTATTCTATCTTATTAACTGATGCTGGTGAACCTGAATGTTATAATGAAGCTATGTAGGTGGATACAAAACTTCAGTGGGAGTCTGCAATGACAGATGAAATGGACTCTTTGCTGAAAAATCAGACATAGGATTTATGTCAGTTATCTGCAGGAAAACGGGCTTTGCAGAATAAATGGGTTTACAAGTTGAAAGAAGAAGATGGAGGTAAGAAAAGATTTAAAGCCAGATTAGTCTTAAAAGGATTTGCATAGAAACATGGTATTGATTTTGATGAGATTTTTTCTCCAGTTGTTAAAATGACTTCTATTCATACTGTTTTAAGTATTGTGGCTACTGAAGATTTGCATTTAGAGCAGCTTGATGTTAAAACAGCCTTTCTTCATGGTGATTTGAATGAAGAAATTTATATGGTACAGCCATAGGGATATGAGGTCAAGGGTAAGGAGAGTTTAGTGTGCAAATTGTAGAAAAGTTTATATGGCCTGAAGCAAGCAACTCGGCAATGGTATATTAAATTTGATACTTTTATGCATGAGAATGGATACACTCGATGTAATTTTGACCATTGTGTTTATTTCAAGAGGTTAAATAATGACAGCTACATTATTCTATGTTTATATGTTGATGATATGCTTGTAGCTAGTTCTAACATGGATCATATTAAGGGGTTGAAACAACAGTTAGCAAAATCTTTTTCTATGAAGGATTTGGGGGCAGCAAAACAAATCCTTGGCATGAAAATTTGCAGAGATAGGAAGAACAGAAAATTAACTCTATATCAGGCTGATTATGTTGAGAAGGTGTTGCAGAGATTCTACATGAAGGATGCCAAAGCTGTCACTACACCTTTGCCTGGTCATTTGAAATTGACTAAAGAAATGTGTCGAAAGACACCAGAAGAAGAGGCAAGAATGTCCAAGATACCTTATGCTTCAGCTGTAGGGAGCTTAATGTATGCTATGGTATGTACTAGGCCAGATATTGCACATGCAGTGGGAGTCGTTAGCCAGTATATGAGTCACCCTGGGATTGAGCATTGGAATGCAGTCAAATGGATTCTCAGATATTTGAGAGGTACATCCAATAAGTGTTTACACTTTGGGGGCTCTTCTACTACTGTTCATGGCTATGTTGACTCAGATTTGGCAGGAGATATTGATACCAGACAGAGTACTACAGGTTATGTATTTACTGTTGGTGGGACAACAGTGAGTTGGATTTCTCGGTTACAAAAGGTGAATGCTTTATCTACTACAGAGGCAGAGTATGTTGCTGCTACAGAGGCAGCCAAGGAGATGATATGGCTTCAATTCTTCATGGAAGAATTGGGACATCCATAGGCAGATAATTGTTTGTATTCAGATAGTTAGAGTGCCATTCATCTTGCAAAGAATTCTGCTTTACACTCAAAAACAAAGCACATACAGTTGCGATATCATTTCATTTGGTCAGTATTGGATGATGGACAGTTAAGGTTGGAGAAGATACATCCAGATGATAATCCAGCAGATATGTTTACAAAGGCAGTCACAAGGGAGAAGCTGAATTCCTGTTCAGCTTCGGTTGGTCTTCTAGACTGAACAGAATAAAAGAATAGCTGAGTCCAGGGTGGTTTCATTATTCCAGTGGGAGCTATAGGTTTTGGTCGATTAGTCTCCAAGTGGGAGGATATTGTTGTGGAGTCTGATCAGTCTCCAAGTGGTAGATTGTTATGTATGTGGAGCCTAATCAGACTTATCCACGGGGTCAAGGGGCAGAGCCCCTGGTGGGGTCAAGGGGCAGCCATCTATTTTAAAGTGTCGGCCATCTATTTTCTATTAGTCGGAGTATTTTTGCCCTAATTTCGTTATGTCAAAAATACTTGTAAAAATGGCTTAGGGTTTGAGATTGAATGTATGAGGGATTATTGTAGCTTCCTGCGGCGGTATTGAGTTGTAGGTTTCAGATTGTAATCGCTCGATAATAATAAAGATATTGGACTCCCTGTTGGTGGACGTAGCCCAGGGATTGGGTGAACCACGTTAAATTCTGTGTTTTTGTGTTCTCTCTTGTTTGTTAATATTTGCATTTTCTGCTTATTATCCTAACAGGGAGGAATGTCTGCAATCACCATAATTCTACTGCAAATGCTCTGATCTGCTAATATGATAAATAATATTTAACTTCTTCAATCTGAACTGCAATTTTACTCTTGAGAATGCTCCAATAATGCTCAAATGAAGACCTTGTGTGGATCTTCCTCAACTATAAATTGGGGTTTCGTCCAATTCACACTTTCGGGTTTTCCTCCTCAAAGAATCTGATTTGATGTTGCAAATAACTCCAACTCTCAAATCCACAAATGCTCATTAAGAAAAATAACCTAGATGATAGAAAATGAGGCCCAAATCCTCTTTTTATCTTTTTCCATCTTCCTTCCATCTCAATCAAACTTTTTAGGGTTTCACTTTTATTTGTTTTTAAGAGCTTAACAAACTTTTATTTTATTTAAATTCTTTTGTAGCGGTTCAAACTAGGAAGGGGCCTCGTTATTCATTACTAAAATGCCTCCCCCATAATGATAACTTATTATTTAATTGTCCTGGAAAAGTACCAAGGCATTATTGTCTTTATTATAATAATAAAGTGACTATATAAGTTCACTTTAATATTATTTTATTTCATCCAACTTAGGAAATATTTTAATATTTCCCAATTTATTAGTAAAAGGCTCATCTGGACTTAGAAATGGAATTTGATTGAAGGCACTTGACCATGGCAGATTTTTGCATCCTGTAGGCTAATTGACACTTTACCCTAAAAAATAGGAACTCCCTAAAAAGTAGGTACTGTAATGAAAGTCTCCAAAGTGATCCAGAAGGTTCTCTGATGTGTTCTGGTAGGGATCCTTAAAAGGTAGGGATCCCTCCTAAAATCTAGGAAAGTGTCCCAAATTGCTCAAAACGGCTCACAAAGCCTTTGCAAAGCCGCATAAACCATTGACTGGGTCCCATATGCATATTGTTGACTTGCGGGAACTCTAATAATAGATCAACTATTTGCCCTTTACTAATTAGTCTAAGGAAGAGACATTACAGTCCTCCCTTCTTGGAGTTGCTTACCCACAAGCAATTGCCAAGGTTGATGTTGAAGTATAGCCTTTCCTTACCACATGGCATCCTCCAAGGATAAATCCTTCCAACGAATCAAGTACTCCCTGATTACTGTGCTCCTTAACCTCCTCTCCCTCATGTCGAAAAACTCAGCAGGAATCAGAATCAATCAACCCTCCTCATCTAGTGGAAGGTAACTCGGGTGAAGAAATAGTATGTTGCCCCAAAGCCTTCTTCAAGCATGACACATGAAATACGCTATATATCTTTCTCTGAGAAGGTAATTCAAGCTCATATGCCACCTCTATGATCCTCTTCAATATGTTGTATGGCTCAGAAAACCTCGGCTTGAGTTTCTCTACCCCACTCCTCTTAAGTGTACTATGTTTGTAGTGCTGAAGGTACAAAAAGACTATGTCTCCAATGTAAATTGACCTCTCTGTCTGATGCCGATCTGTATACATCTTTTGCTGAATTTGTGTATGCTGAATATTATCCTTAAGTGCCTTAAGGATATCCTGACAGTCCTGTAACAAATCCTGAGCGGTAGGCACTCTACTGTCACCCAATGCCAAGTTCACAAATGATAATGCATCATATCCATAAAAAGCTTTGAAGGGAGTCATACAATGGACATGTGGTACATAGTGTTTAAACAATACTTGCTTAAATACAACCAACGAAGCAGTGCTCTATGCTGGCTTGTCACATAGTTACAGAGATAACCCTGAATCCATTTGTTTACTATGTTTGTCTGTCCATCCGTCTGAGGGTGCTAACTGGTGGTAGGGGTCAACTCTGTACATTCTAACTAAAATAGATCTTGCCAAAATATACTCATAAATTTTCTATTCTAGTCATTGACAATGGTCTCGGGAGTCCATGGAGTCTAAACACCTCTCGAAATTATAACTTTGCCACTTGAGATGCTGTGAAATCCGCTGCGATGGAGATGAAGATGGCATGCTTCATTAATCTATCCACAACCACATAAATACAATCCTTCCCTTGTGCCCTCAGAAGGCCTCTAATGAAATCCATAGATATACCTTCCCACTTCTGCTCTGGAATGGGCCATGGCTGGAGGAGACTCGTTGGGAAAGTATGCTTTGATTTGTTCTGCTGACAAGTAACACACTCACACACTTGATGAAAGACATCATCGTTGAGGCCCTTTCATGAGAATGTCTCTCTAATCTACCTAAGTCTTGAAGTGCCCCTGATGCCCTGCAAGAGATGTGTCATGGATGGCTCATAAAATCTACTCCTTAAGTTTTGATCGAGGAACCAAGTAAGTCTTGTTCTTGTAACATATAACATCATCAGTAACTATATAAGTGTCATCTTGAACCAAACCTGCCATTATCTCGCATGTGAACTGATTATTGCAATACTCAATTAACAGTTGAGATTTCCAATCTACTGAAATCTCACTCAAGGAGCAAAGTGTAGCACCTATAGGCCTCCTAAAAGGTGCATCAACAACAACATTCTTCTTGTCCTTGATGGGTTAGGACTCGTATGTGTACAAAAAATAGGTCTTTACAACCACATTTCCCCTCTAGAGAGGAGTAGGCGCCAATAGACCCACTAGAGGGCGTTGAGTTTCAGGACAGTTATGGCAGCTGCTGATGAGTGGCAAGTTCAACAACATGTAAGAGATACTTTCCCACTACCCCAGTATTGTGCATAGTGCATGGACAATTTGAGCACTAGGTGGGAAGTTTGTGGTGAGGACTGACCACAATAGTGTGAAATACTTCTTGGAGCACAAATAACTTAATGAGCACGAACAAAAGTGGGCCAACAAGAAAGAAGCATATGCTTTCGATAGCGAGTATGTCAAGGACAAGAAGAATGTTGTTGTTGATGCACCTTTTAGGAGGCCTATACATGCTACACTTTGCTCCTTCAGTGAGATTTCAGTAGATTGGAAATCTGAACTGTTAATTGAGGATTGCAATAATCAGTTCACATGCGAGATAATGGCTGGTTTGGTTCAAGATGACACTTATACAGTTACTGATGATGTTATTGAAATAGACCTAGTCCCTTTGTCTCATCTGCCATGCCTATCTTTGTGCCGACCCAAATCCCACCGATCAACTCTATCTTGTAGCCTGTGTAATTCCTATACTATCCATGGCTGTGTGTTCATGAGAGTCCTAAACAACTCTCGAGCATGATCCTCTTGTTGGTTTTGCCTTCCCCTCTGCCGTGGGTTCCTATTGCCATCATGTAAATCACCCGTACTTGCTAGCTTTTTCTTATTGAGATGTACCTGTTCCTCTGCTCTCTTGCGGACGTAATACCTATAAGCCTCAAATCTTCCCGGATGCATAGAAGTGAACTCAAAACCCTCAGGCTGGCAGGATTATGCTCTGATACCACTAAAGATCCCCAATTGGTTCTCTATGGTGAATAAATGATTGTTGGTTTATCTTTTTGTTTTTGACCGGCGTATGAGGTAAGAAGACTAATTTTTTTTGCTTTTTGCTGTATATGATTTTTTGTGTTTTTTCTTGTTTTTTGATTTTTTTGTGAATTTAATATAATATGAATGCAAACACAAGAAGTGATTATGAAAACTGATATACAACAACTACAAATAAATTACACATCCAAATGAGACAATACTGATTTTATTTCAACCTGTGAAGGTTTTAGGATCATTGCAAATGTAATAGCACTGCCTAATTGTATGTTTTTTCCAAATGCAACAATCTCTTGCATTTATATTGAGAATGAGACAAGAAGAGACATGTCCCTTCATGGGACATGTCTATTCATTATTATGTAATTAATATAATGACAATTATGATTATATATATATATATATATATAAAATATCTCTTGAGTATTATATTAATTTCTCTAATATTTACATAATAATAATATTTATATATATATATATATATATTTAAGTATATATATACATTTCATATATATATATATATATATATACATATCTTCACTAGTATTGACTCATAGTGTTTATCCGACTGAAGCTAGAAAACATTAACACAACCAATGGAGAAATATCAAAACCGTATTGGATTTGTACGAACTGTCCCAGACTTGTCAGCAAGGTAATTGATTGTAAATAAATTCTTCCATACCTAAATTCGCATCTGCAGGTATTCACTATGAAGTCTGATCCATTTATACAATTTTCATCTGCTCTGATTTGGACTTCCTAACCCTGACGTCAGCCTGGAGTAATCCAGTAACAACCTGGAGATGGTACGGTTGACTATGACTACTCAGCGAATGCCTGGAACTGACTTCACATCCTCCGATGTGCAACTTGTGGTCTCAATTCTGCCTGTATGTTGATTTCAGACACTCATGCGAGGCTAAAAGGCTTCTATGAAAAGGTATGACTAGGAAGGAATGTCTGTAATCACCATAATTCTACTGCAAATGCTCTGATCTGCTAATATGATAAAATATATTTAACTCCTTCAATCTGAACTGCAATTTTTCTCCTGAGAATACTCCAATAATGCTGAAACGAAGACCTTGTGTGGATCTTCCTCAACTGTAAATTGGTGTTTCGTCCAATTCACACTTTCTTCAAGGGTTTCATCCTCAAAGAATCTGATCTGATGCTGCAAATAGCTCCAGCTCTCAAATCCATATATGCTCATGAATAAAAATAACTTGGATGATAAAAAATGAGGTCCAAATCCTCTTTTTATCCTTTTCTCTCTTCCCTCTATCTCAACCAAGCTTCTTAGGGTTTCACTTTTATTTATTTTAAAGAACTTAACAATCTTTTATTTTATTTAAATTTCCTTGTAGGGGTTTGAACTAGAAAGGACATCATTATTCATTATTAAAATGGCTCCCCATAATGATAACTAGTTATTTAATTGCCTTGGAAAAATACCAAGGCATTATTATCTTTATAATAATAATAAAGTGACTATATAAGTTCACTTCAATATTATTTTATTTAATACAACTTAGGAACTATTTTAATATTTCCCAGTTTATTCTTAAAATGCTCATTTGGACTTGGAACTAGAGTGTGACTGAAGCCATGTGACCATGGATGATGCTCGATTGAGTCTTGCAGGCCTATTGACAACCCCCTAAAAATAGGTATCCTCCCGAAAATGTAGGAACTTCAACCAAAGTCTCTAGAATGATGTTGGAGGTCCTTTGATGCGTTCTAATCAACTTCCAGTCAATGCCTAAAAAGTAGGGATCCCTTCTGAAATCTAGGAAATTGTCATAAACTGTTCCAAATGGGGCACAAAGCCTTTGCAAAGCTCTATAAACCATTGACTGAGTCCCCTATTCATACTGTTGACCTAGGAAAACTCGGATAATAGGTCAACCATATGCCCGCTGCTAATCCATCCAAGGAAGAGACATTACAATCACGTCACTTTTGTGGTAAACTTGGTCATATATAGTGGTTCTGTAGAAAACAGTTGGCTGATCAGATGTCCAACCAAGGAGGGTCTCAAAAGCAAGTTCATATTGCAAAACATTCTAAAGAGGATGAGTCAACCTTCTGTGACTTCATGTCCAAGTGACCTCTAGACCTATAGAGTCTTCTATACCATTAAGGGAGGGTATTATAATAATGTTGTGTTATTTAGCTTATAACAGTCATTTAAGCCTTTTAAGTTGTCTAGTTAGTTTTGTTAGCACCTTTCTATTTTTTGTGTGTTAGTTAGATAGTTTAGTAACTTTCTATTTTGACTATTGTTTGTGATAATTTCTACTATGGAAAGATTTTGTAATCTCTTGTTTAAGGAGCTATGCTACATGGGACAGGTCCTGAAAACATGTCCCCTGCTGTCCCCCCGCCCCCTCCCTGAAACGGCGTGGAACATTTTAAAAACCGACACAAGTCAATTTTTTCGTTAAGACAGCAAAGTAGAAACCAATCCAAGTGGGCTCTTACATTAACTAATGGTTCTAAGCCAGCACTAAGTTGAATCTATGTTACATGCATGCATCAAAGTGTTTGAGTTGCAGGTTTATTTTGTGTCTCAGACAAAACATTTTTCGATTTCACCACAAGTCAATTTTTTTCTTAAGACAGCAGAGTAGAAACCAATCCAAGCGGGCTTTTACATTAACTAATGGTTCTAAGCCAGCACTAAGTTGAATCTATGTTACATGCATGCATCAAAGTGTTTGAGCTGCAGGCTTATTTTGTGTCTCAGACAAAACATTTTTCGATTTCACTACAAGAGTTATTATAAATGCTATATAAAAGATAAAAAGGCATAATATGTCAATAATTTTAAAAAATTCATGTGTATATATATATATATATATATATATATACTGCTGCCCCCTGCCATCCCCTCTTTTTGGCCCTCTAGGAAACGTCCCCTCCCCACTCTCCCACGTCCTCGTCACTGAAATGCTCTGGAATAGACTTAAGGAGATTTCGTTTGCTTTGTTTTTCAATCAATGAATTATCATTTCAATATGTAGGCTTGGTTAGAAGATTGTAGAAATAAGTTGAAAGGCTTGAATTTGACATAAGTACTTAGCTATGAGAAACTTCGGTTTGATGATTTTTTAAAAATCTTTTGAAACAATCAATAATCATTTCATACTATGAATCTATGATGCTTGATCATTGATCAATGCCAAATGTCAAAGTCTTCATAACTAGGTCTTAGGTAGTCTTTGTTGGTGGCTGTTTTCAAGTCCCTAGGTCCGGCAAATGAGGTTTGAGTGATTTTGGCCTATTGGGAAGTCATGTCTGACTGGGATTTGGGCGAGAGCTAAGCTAAGTCTGTCATAGAGATGGGGTCGAAACCAAGTGATTTGTGATAAAATGAGTTAAAACCCTTTGAGAATCCTTTTGCCAGCTTTAGTTTGACCTTAGAAAGCCATGATGGATTGTGGGAGGTAACCCTGCTGAATGCTTGCTGAATCCTGAAATTTGGCTAAGTCTAGAATTATTTGAAAACCCCCAAAATCTAGAATTTGCATCTTAACTCCTATGAAGCTAGAACCTATCTCAAATATCTAGGAATGTATTTATACAAATATAACTTAAAGTATAAGAAATTAAATAATTTCTTATACTTAAATGTTATATTTGTATAAATCCTCCTGTCAATTTAGGGTTAGATGAAAAAAAATAAAATGGCATATTAAGTGCTTTATGCCTTCATAGGCTGCGGGTCCTTGGGGATTCGCATGGATCCATGCGGGATCCTCGAGGATTCGCGCTGGATCCCCCTGGGTCCGTGAATTCGGACCTAGACCGGACCCGGACCCAGTTTGGGACCTCTAGGGGCGAATCCGGCTTCTCAATATTTTTCCACTGGACTAATATGATGAGACTGTACATTTTGTTCTTTGTACAAATGCACCTTTGGGTGACATTTGGTTGACTAGAAAATTACGTGGAATATTAATTATTGAAAGGGGGCTGGGTGACATTTGGTTGACTCGAAAATTATGTGGAATATTAATTATTGAAAGGGGGCAGTTTATTCAGTTGAGGATTAAAATGATACGTGTTTTAATGCAGTACTTATTTTCTTCAACTATGTATTGGTAAATGGGATGCATATGAATTTAATTCCAGATGAAATATTTTTTGCATGATTGGTTGCCAAAATTTCAGTAAAGTGTTGCAATTACATTGTCAACTTTGTTACATTCCTCTTTAAGAATGATGGTAATGATTCTTTGGGATTATGACACTTGCAGTTATGGAGAAGACTTTGTAGTAAAGAGCACTAGGAAGTTTCCCAGGAAGGTTAAGAATGCACAAGAGGCCCATGAAGCAATCAGACCAACTGATATTCGTCGTAGCCCATGTATGTATATTTTCTGATTTTATATCCTAGACTGTATGGTGTATGGCTCTTGAAGTATTGATGATGATGATTGTGTCTTACACACTTTATAAAATCTGTAAGGGTCATTATTTTCACACTTCACATTAGATGAAAATCTTCTATATTATGTATAATGGTAGTATATTAGTCCTTTTTGAACGTATAAACAATCATGCAAATGTTTTCAACATTTTAGATAACAGCTGATGTTTTACTCTTTAAGGTTTGGCCTTCTGAAAAAAAAATTCATTTTACTTATTAATGGTTCTAGGATGTGGGAGGGGAAGTATAATTAAACACCCCTTTGTTTTTTTTTGAAATTTCCCAATTGGAGTAAGCAATAATGCAATGTGCTTATCACTTTCACATTGTCAAGGTCCCAAGATGGGCAAGGTGAGAGCATATGGTGTATAGGATCAGGATCACATGAATATTTAGAATGCATCAACTTAGAATGATACACACTAGGCGGCAAGCCGGCTAGTCTCACTTCTTCGTGGAGTGTACGGTACAATGAACACAAAATACTTAACACTTACACAGCGGAGTGCAATTCAAGAGCACAAGCACCTGTTGCTTATTCAATGGAGTGCAATTACATTACTTCCACTATTTCAGTGGTGAGCAAATACAGTACTTCCACTTATTCAGTGGGGTGAACAAATGCAGTTCTTTCCACTTATTTACTGGGTGAGCATGTGCATCACATTCCATTTATTCAGCAGGGTGAGCATATACGTCAACGTGTAAGGGAGGAACAGTTGGCAGTGCTACCATCCAGGGCATTACATAGTTATCTAACATGCATTACAAACACCATATAGGAAATATGGTTGCTGATATAAAGTGCCGATAATACATAATATTGCTGTAAAAATCTAGAAGTGAACCAATTTGCAAAGATAAATATTCAAATGCTTAACATGAAATATACCTCTGGAAGATGAAACAAGGCAATTTGCAGTTCTGATGGCACTCTTAATTGCTGCTAATACTGTTAGGTTGGGTTTGAAATGAACTGGAACTCACTGCAAATAGGTTTGAAGAACAGGGAAATCACCCAAAACTCAACAAACTCATACCCAACACTTCTCAAATCAAACTAGCCTGAAACGCCACCTCAAACAAACCCAAACTTCACCAAAATACACTAGAAGAGTTATATATTAGACTGGTAACTGGAGTTAGACATGTGCAGGTCTGGTAAAACGCTGGTATAGTAGCTACAGCCTACAACCATCACATTCTTACCCAAACATACGATACATCAATTTATTCACTGTGAAAACTTTTGAAGGCTGCAAGCATGGTTAAGGCAATTTGAGGTCTTAAACATTTTAGAGGAACATAATAATGATAATAAATAATGGTCCTCCTTTTCCTCACAAACACTTATTTTCAAAATAAATTATAATTCATTATGTGCAACAAGACGCTCTTGTGCCTAAGCCTCCTCCTGGAGGCACAACTTATTCAGATCCTTTGTAAATAATTACTCCTTGTTGCCTTTTTAATATTTTCACCTTTAGACAACTTAAGCAAGAATTATTTTAATAATTCAATAAATTATTTAAGTTGCGAAAAGCATCAACATGATAGAAATATGAAAGTTTGATGATACCAATGTTATTGAGGGCTTAGGATGATGAATTGAAGCAACTTGGTGACTGCCTAAAAATAGTACCCTTCTTCAGGAAGTTTTGAGAGCTGCCGAAAAGCTGGAAATCAAAAATTTAAAGCATCAAGAGAGTCATCAAGACCAATAGAACTTACTGCCATGAACAACACCTCTACTAGACTAATCTTGTGTTCGCCAAGAACTTTGGAGTTATCTCTTACTCACCAATTAGCCTACGGGCAACTCAAAAAATATGCTGATTGTCCATAAACCAATTTTGCTTAAAAAGGGACATTACAGGAAACATAGGTTTTACAATTTGCATAAATATTATTGTGACAGTCATGTGGATAATGCTTGAAAATTTGAAATAAATTCATTGTTTACATTTCTTTAAGAGTTCTTCTTTAAGAACCCCTGCTGGCTCTAACTCCAAATGCTCTAGTGACTGATAGATTTCTTTGATTTTTTGCAATGTTAAATCTCTTGTTTTGTGTTTTTTTTTCAGAATATATGCTTTTTGGAGTTTTATGAAAATATAAATAATTACCATGCATGAAATTCAAAATAACTTTTCAAACTAGGTACAAATATCTCCTCTTATTTCTATTCTGGAAATGAATTATATTAAATGATCAACTAATATCATGAGGAGCAAATTAATTGCAAATAGAACAAAAACCTGGCAATGTATCGCAGCTTGTCATATTGTCTTAAATTGATTGCAGCTCTGTCTGAAAATTAATATCCATAGACTCCAATGAAGAAATGAGCCAATGACATTCAAAAACCCTCAAACATGCCCTCTAGAGCACTAACGTCATCTTCTAATGACTCACGTGGCTTCTTTAAATCCTGCGGCTTCGCTTCCTTTAATACTCCACACACTGGCTTCTAATGGCTGCGATTTGCATTATTTACTGACCTTTCAACCTTTGCAAACAAATCTGAATTAAAACTAAGGAATTAAACACCAATTTCTCCACCAATAAACCCCATCATGGCCTCTGAGTATAGCCATCGCCATTCACACAATTCACTGGATATTACACCAATTCGAAGTGGTGAAAACTATGAAGAATTCCCAATTCTCCAAGCTGAAACTTCTGAAACCCTTGTCTTGAAACTCTCTTCACGCAATTCAATAATATCAAATGCATAGAATGGTTCGATTTCTTTCTTCATTGGCTTTTTTATTTCCTGAGTAGAAATTGACTAGAAGTCTTCATCCATACACTTCTCATAACTTAAACATCACTTAGCTTTTGAAACATTTACTTTTGTTTTGAATTCATTAAATGCATTTCCTTTTTCCCATGTGCTCACATTGACTTAGGAAATCATTTAAATAATTGGCCTCCCTTAATAAATATTATTTAAAAGCCATAACTTAAAGTCATTTGGCCCTTTATAATTGTTCTTATTGTGAACCATAGATTATAATGTGATAACGGTGTAACTTTTAATAATATATAATAGCCCACACTTAAAAGTCACTTTATAAAGTTAAATAATAACTTTATATCAATGTTACACAGCTCGTGGCGAGTCATGTGAGTTCAGGCAGGTCGCGGGCCGTGTAGTCGCTGACAGGTTTTCATGAGCTGTCGCCATGACTTGGCGGGTCATGGGCCATGACCCACATGACTTGGTCAAGTCATGGGGGTCATGCCATGACTCACTGGGTCTGACGATCATGACTTGTGCATATTGTAGAAAGAGGTTTCTTTATCTTAAAGCTACAATAGTTTATAGTATTATGCTTACTCTGATATGCTAGAGGAAGAAGCTGCAATGCTCATCTGTGAGCCCCAAACTTCAACAGTATATGATTAACGCAGTAAATTTGTGTCAATCACTAAGCTATGGCTAGTGCAAGATGCAAGACATAGCCTAGAAAACAGTGCATTACAAGTGCAATCAACTACAATATAGTAGAGATTGTCTTAGTGTTATTTTGTATATTACTTTCAATAATATTTTCACATGATTTTCTACTCCTGAGCAGGGATGTTGTATTTTCTAAAGACAAATGTACATGCAAGGAAAAGATATATATGGCATGTAATAGTTAGTAACTATTACATTGCATATATATATTTTCCTTGCCTGTACTTATGTGATGGATGTATGTTTATGTATGCGATCAAATTAGCTTCTATTTGATGATGTTATAGTGTCTTTAAGCTTTATTCAAGAATGGGTGCATGAAACAAGTTTTAAATCGTTAAAAATCTCTAAATTTCAAGGGTTTTTTTCATTTTGCCGAGTCATAGCTGAGACGTAGTCGAGTCACGAGTCGAGTCGACCTTGTCGAGTCATAGCTGAGTCCGAGTCATGGAACTATGCTTTATAATATAACCATCAATCATTAATATCATTATAAACTTTAATATCTCCTTAATAACTCATTATCTCTCCGTCTCGTTTGAACTTGGATGTCAACCATGGTTCCCACTATGCATCCAACTACCTTACTAAAAATAGTAATGTTCCCTCTCAAACAAGCACCGACTTACTATAAATAGTAAGTATTACAAAACATAGCCAAAAACCTCTGAATAACCTAGCCTCAGAACATAAGAAAGATCTGGAGATGTAAAGGCTGACAATTGCATCTAAAAAGCTCTATGATGCCCAAACTGGACCCTCTGAACAACTCCATTAGCTTATAAGGGTCAAGAAATAAGCTAATCCTTTGAAAGTCTATGCTTATGAAAATGGCGACATTACACTTTCTCACTTTTGTTATCATAAAATTATTCAATTGGTTGAAAGGAAGGTACGGCAAATTCCAGCTTAACCATCCAATCTCCATTCCAACCCTCAATATACAAGATAAAGGGGCTCAAGAAATTGTTAATGGTTTACCAAAAACATGGGCCACAAAATGGTCCATGTCCAATCCATGTACCCCTCTCCGAGTGTAAATCATCCAAGATTAAAATATAACGTTTGTTTTGACCAATTGATTCCAAAGATGAAGGGTCCAAGTAACTACCAACTGCTACATATAGGCAGGATTTGTTTTTTGTACCCAAATTTTTTGACATCGCTCATAAACAATCAGGAATGCTAGTCATATTGGACCTAGTAAACCTATAATAATTTACTTATTCCTTTGTGATAAGTTTTGGGATCGTTGCAAATGTAATAGCACTTTTGTAATTTCTGTGTCTTTCAAATGCAACAATCTCTCTTGCTTTTTATATTGGGAATGAGGCAAGGAGAGACTTGTCCCTTCATGGGACATGTCTATTCATTATTATGAGATTAATATAATAGCAATTGATTATGTAACTACACACACACACATATACACACACACACATCATTATTATATTAATTTCTCCTAATAGTATTTTAGATATATATCTATATATATAATATCTCACATAATATATATATATATATATATATATATATATATATATATATATATATATATATCTTCAATAGTTTAGTCTTATAGGATTTATCTGACAGTATCTACAAAACATCAACACTCCCTCTTAGCTTGGGAGGATAAACACAAGATATAATATTACCTCAGCATAACATCAAGAATGGCATGTTTAAGAATATCCTTGATCAGAATATATTCACCATTAGATATCATCTCATGATATCAAGAGTAATGGCCTCAGAATATCAAGTCGCATGATATTCACCAAGTACTCAAAATGTCCATAAGGTATGTGCACACGTATCCTCAATGATACTTACCATAGAGCATTATATTCATGGTCTGTTTAAGGAAATTAATCCACCATGCAAGATATAATCTATCATGATCTTCTTAGACATCAACCATAATCAGTTTGATTGTAAGTGTTGGTATCACAACTTTGTTTCAAACTTTCCAGGAAAACTTGACTTACCAATTACAAGTCGAACTTCAAACTTATTAGATGTCCTTCGATTTCACTATTCGGGTCCATATTTGGCTTTGGGGCTTTTTAAAATGGCGGGGAAAATGGATTCCACTAGACATTATGCTGTACTCCAAATACCTTGAATTCCGCATAACTCACCACGCCTAGATGCAATGCATTCTCCATATTGTCAATAGATTCTTTGCCCTCATGTCTTACTTCATAAGCTTTCTTAAGTTTAAAGGTGGTTGATGACCATCTTCAATTTTCACATAACCATCTTGACCTTGTTTGTGCTTGAACATCTCCCAAGCATGTCCCTTTTTTATTTCGCTAGACAATTGCCTATACGCTATTACAAAGCTCTTTATATCATCCCAGATTTGTGAGCTTAGTCGACTTACTCAGTACCACTATGGTTTTCCAGTGTTGGAATGAATCCTTCAAATCATGTTGGAGACTTTTGCAATCCAGAAGACTATGTTGGTACTTAGGGTATCATCTCATTGAAACATTCTGTTCAAAGACATTCTGGTTTTCCGATAGAATGAGAATCTTATGACTATCGTCGAGCACATATAGGCTCCTCCATTATCGGCGAGGTCGCTCGAAGATCCAACCTTCCCCTCATGCATAGTTGAGCTTGGATGATGCATCTCACTTTTGTTTTTTATCTTTCTTACATTTGCAACTTGGCTCTGATACCATGATAAGTTTTGGGATTGCTGCAAATCTAATAGCACTTTTGTAATTTCTTCGTCTTTCAAATGCAGCAATCTTTGTTGCATTTATATTGGAAATGAGGCAAGGAGAGACATGTCCCATGGTGGGACATGTCTATTCATTATTATGAGATTAATATAATAACAATTGATTATGTAACTATATATATATACATCATTATTATATTAATTTCTCCTAATAGTATTCTAGATATATATCTATATTTATATTATATCTCATAAAATATATATATATATATATATATATATTCAATAGTTTAGTCTTATAGGATTTATCCAACAGAAGCTACAAAACATTGACACTTTGAATCATTATAAGATTGACATGTAGTGTGCCAACAATAGAATTTCAAGATTTTATCTTATAAGTGGGATGCCCTTTTCCATTTGGGGACTTGCACATGAAAATTATTTAATGATTTAAAAAATGGACATTGGAGGGAAAATGAATAATTTAATAATTTTTGAATTGCTCTTTTCCCTTCAAATTGCTAGACAAGGAGGTTTGGGATCTCATTTGCTCATATGTTCTTCCTTGATCTTTTGAGGGCAAAAATCTTCATTGGATTTCTAGTTCAGGGTTGAAAGACAATCCCTAGCTAGATTGGCGTGGCTTTACTCAGAAATCATCACTATGCTTTGCAGAGTTTTCAGAGTTTTTTTGTGTGTTGTTGAAGCATATTATTGGTTGGGCTTTTTTCTGCCTGTATAACTCTTCTTGTGCAGGCTATACAACCCTTTTGGATTGTAGAATTGGTTATTAGCATTTGGAAATCAACTTGGGGTTGGTGTGTCTCTGTTTGAGGAGATCTTGAAGCTGCTGCAGATTGATATCTAACCTAGGCTGGGTTATATATCTTGCACAGTGCACCAAGAGGGTTAGTGTGATTATTATGGGCTCAAGCACCCAGGTTATTGGGGCCATTTCATCATATTGAATGGTGCCTAGCTTTTGGTTATCATTTTCAGGCATTTGTATGCTGAACAAACAAGGTATGAGGAGATGCTGAATATTTCATGTTTGCCACCCTTGTTTTCAGTGCCATTTCTTGGTGCTGGATATAACTGAAATATTCATCAAACTTGTAAATTGCCATTTCTCAACATTTTGGGATTGATGGGGAGTGTTGGGAGTGTGAAGTTGGTTGGTGTCTTTTGGGGGTCTTATATGTGAGGTTGGAAGGTATGTAAGGTATATTTTCATTGCTGTTTTGATCTGCAACATTGGACAACAGACTTGAAACTTCTTATACAGACATATCAGCCCCGTAAAAGCTCATTTCTATCCTAAGTTACCAATCTTGATTCTGATACAGGTTCGGGTACGAGGGTTTGGCCATTTTGTTTTGCTTGGGTACACATACACACACACACATGCATATACATATCATATAAAATTATAAATTTATATATACGTCATAGATTCATACATGGTCTATTCATTCATCATTGGTTCAAAACATCAAACATATAATAATTGTTAAGTTTTATGGCCTTTACGGCAAACATCCTCTTGCTTTATTCGATATGATAAATAATAATAATAAATATTGGTTATATTTATTATTCATTGTTTATCAAAGTCAATATATATGTTGAATGAAATTGTGGGCCCAAGGTCAGCCTCTTGGCTTTTATATTTAATTGGTTTTATGGACCAAGTCGGCCCTCTTATTGGTGATTTCACAGCATATATAAGGTGTTCGATCAAAGGGAGAGAAGCACCAAAAAAACATAATGTGCTTCCCTCTCAAGGATCATCCAAGGCAGCAGGGCAACTGCAAACTTATCTAGGGCAGCAGCGAAAATACAAAGGCAGCAGCGAATTCATAAGGAGGCAGCGAATTTTCAGTCTAAAGTGCAGAGACCTAGGGATGGCAAACTAGGGCAGAATGATACCCTACAAAGTGACGAATTTCCTCAGCTTTTTATATAGTAGTTTGGCTATATATTAAGGAGCAAATAGGAGCATCAATACAGTGAATTAATCTGCCAGCTAGAGCAACCTCAGTCTGAAGCATGGTGAGCAGCGAACTAAAAGGAGCTGCATATATATACCTGCGATCTTTAGGGCTGATTATGTGAGTTTCTTCAGCACTTGTTTGGCACTGGTAGTGCAGATTGGATATCAATCTTAGAGCGAATACAGACTGATTTCAAGGCATTCAAATTGCTAGAAGTCTAGCCCTAGATGGGCTAAATCAAGAGTTGATCTGGACATCGTAACCGGTTATGATCTAACCATAATTGAAGTTTACTTTTCATCATCCTGTGCTTAGATTTGTTAGATCTCTATAGATTGAATCATTCCTAGGTAGAATCTAAAAAATACTAACAATAATAATAAGAAGTTAGAAGCATGATACTCATAAAATTTAACTAATTAAAATTTAAATAATTGATTCCTAATCCTTTGATGCCTGTCTTAGTCCTTCATAGCATTCACCTCTAAAGAAAAATGTTACAGCTGTAGAACAAAGAAAAAATGGTGAAAAATGCTTAAGAGAAGAATGAAAAAACATAAAATGAGCAAAGACATGCTTTAGAGCTTGGAATGAGGGCCTTTGTTGACTTTTTTAGGGGTTAAAAAAAAATTTTTTAGTGGCACTTGGGGCCCGTTTTTGAGCACGCACAGCTATGGGTTCTCCTTGGTTCCGCTCGGGTCCTTCCATAGAGAACCCCGACTCTTGGGAAGAACTTGGGTGGAAGCCAAGGAGAACAAGTCAAAAACAAAATCAAGATTGTAATCGGACCAGAACCTGGGCCTTGTTGATATCAAGTGATGGGAACCGGTAAGCCTACTACAGGTACAAGTATTGTCATTGATTGGCAAAAGAGTATAGAGACTTGTCATCTTTACAAAATCTAAAGATCCAAGGAGATCTGTATGAAAGAAGGATGATTTGGCCAATGGTGCCAATATACAAGACTGATGTGACTGATGCAAATACCACCAGTCACTATACAAAGTCTTTAGCAACTGGGCAATGTACACAGTTAAGGAAAAGAGGATTCTAGCATCAACCGAGGACAGGGCTACAACCAGTGTAGACAAGTACAGATAATGCAATAGCTAACCGGTGTCAACAATGCAACCGAGGACGGTGCAACTGGTAAGCCAAGGAAGAGACAGTAACAGGTCAAAGACTCTTACCTATTCACAGCATGAAGATCTCAACCAATATATTATTGACTACGGTATGTACAGAGGAAGTCATAGTCATACTATCTGTTCCAACTAACTCTTTGACCGAGATTTTCTGCTCTAAATTTGGAAGTCTTTGAGTTATACTGGTGATTGGTTTGAGGCGCGTGTGGAGGTTTTAAAGCCGGAATCTGTGGCTTTAAAACAAAGCATTATCTCTCCTGAAGGAAAGTTGCTTGACACGCAACTACTGCTTTCCTTATTGTAGATAAAGCAAAGGCATGCATCAGATGTTTCCTCAGTGAACTGGTACTCCACTGATCAATGAATCCAATAAGGATCTGTAATTAGGTCATGCATAAGGAGCTCAATTAGGGCTAGGGCTCTATATATTCTTCTGCCTGTGGAAAATAGAGGTTGCCTTCATTTTGCCGAGTAAAAGAGTGAACCTGTATGCTGAAAATAAGCTAGGGGTGAAAAGAAGAAAGAAGAAGTGAAAAAGAAGATTGTGCAGAGAAGCACAACAGTAGAGGAGAACACACCTGCAGTGATCGGTGATGCTTCTCAGTTGAGCACAAACAAAGTTCTTATCAGGCTATGCAAAACAATTTGTAAAAGGTCAATCCTTCTATTGTTCTTTAACAATTATAATAGTTAAATCCCAGTATTTGGGTGGACTCTAATAGGTCTCTTGTATCAAATCTCCTAACCGGGTGGCATCTTGAATGGTGTTCTAAAGTCCTTTAACCAGGCAGGCACTAACCGGCCTCATTGTAACAAATCCTTTAACTGGGTCGCATTTAACAAGTGCGTTTTGATCCTTTAATTGGGAAGGCTCCTAACAGGGGGTACTCCAGAAGAGTACAAAATTTGTGAGGTCTCCTCACATCGTGGTTTTCACCCTAACCAGGTTTCCACGTGATAAATCTGGTGTCACCGTGTGAATGTTTGCTTACTGTTTTTATATGCTTAAATCTATTTGCTTTCAGCTGTGAGTTTACTTTACCGGATTTAAAGAGAAAAAGGTTTTGGAGGTGTTGATTCACCCCTCCCCTCTCAGCTCCAGTTTGGGACTGTAAGTTGGTATCAGAGTCAAGTCTTGTTTTCTTTATTGCTTAACTACATAAAGAAAAAGTCAAGATGATGAGAAAGGAAGGACCAAAGTT
The DNA here is from genome assembly GCA_027943335.1 of Chamaecyparis obtusa. Lineage (NCBI taxonomy): Eukaryota > Viridiplantae > Streptophyta > Pinopsida > Cupressales > Cupressaceae > Chamaecyparis > Chamaecyparis obtusa. The sequence goes on along the minus strand of BSBK01003613.1, from coordinate 3,362,488 downwards.
TTCAAAGGAAAACTTTACTCTGTGGTGCAGCAGAATGAAGCTGTACATGAAGACCACCGGAGATCAGTACTGGAATCATGTTACCACCGATTACAGTGAACTCGCCGGCACTTTGACACCTGAATTGAAGATCAAAACCGAGCACACGACTGCTATGGATATGATAGCTAGCACGCTACCTGATCATGTCTACGCTGAGATCAAACATCTTCATTCTCCCTTCAAGATGTGGGGCAAGTTGCAAACGGTTTATGTAGGAGATCCAAATGTTCAAAGAGCCAAGGTCGAAAGCCTTAGAGGAAAATATGATGACATAAGGATGAATGAAGGAGAAGACATCGAGCAATATAGCAACCGGAGCAAAGAGGTGATCAACTCCATCAGAAGTGTTGGAGAAAAGCTCAGTGAAGAGCAGTGGTCAGCAAAATACTGAGAACTCTCAGACCTCAGTATGCCATCAAGATCTCTGCCATTCAAGAGCTCAGATCGGTGACCAAAGATCAAGTCACCCTAGACTCCCTAATTGGTAAGCTGGCTGACTTTGAATTAAGTGTCTTTGATAATAGCTTACCCATTTAGGAAGCAGCTTTTAAGTCCTCTGTCAATATCTCTTCCACTAAAAAGTGAAGAGAAACCGGTAACTGCTCTACCGGTAAGATTGACAACTTTGTTGAGAATTTGCTCTCAGAGGAGATGGAGCAAGATGAGTTTGAAGCACTCATCGCTAGAAGATTCCCCAGAAGAAAAGGGAAGTACAAGGGAAAGCTCCCTTTGAAATTCTTCTCTTGCAACAAGATAGGACATATTGCTGCAAGGTGTCCTGATAATGAACATAAAGATAAAAGGGACCGGTTCAAGAGCAAAGCAAAGAAGGAATGCTATCTTGCAGAGGAAGGAGTCACCGACAATGAGTCTGAGGACTTTGAGGATCCTGAAATTGCATTTGTTGCAATAAAGGAGGAGAGCCTAGTGATAGATGAAGTAGCACTCATATCCCGATCTCATCAGCTTGATGATTGGATCATTGATAGCGGCTGCAGTCACCACATGACTGGTGACAAGAACAAGTTTATCAACTTGGAGCTCAATGACAGTGGATCAGTTACATTTGGAAACAATGCCCCTTGTGCCATCAAAGGTAAAGGTTCTATTGCTCTCTGCAACAATGCTGTTTGTGAAGATGTGTGTTGGGTTGAAGGACTCAACTACAACTTAATGAGTGTTGCACAGCTAAACAACAAAGGATTTCAGTTGGAATTCGGACAAGGTTCTTGTATAGTAAAAAAAATCAGTCTGGAACCCATGTAGCAACCGGTAGACAGAGCAAAGGCAATCTGTTCTACCTAGACTCAATGGAAGGAGCTTGTTTGATAGCTTCAGTCAGAGGAGAATCAAGTAAAATCTGTCTTGTCTCCAAGGAAGACAATAGCTGGCTATGGCACAAGAGACTTTGCCACATAAACTTTGACAATATCGTCAAAGTGAGCAAAAAGAAATCGGTTAGAGGACTCCCTGAGATTACAAAACCCATCAGTGGGGTTTGTAAAGACTGTCAGTTAGGAAAACTGACCGGAACAAGCTTCAACAGTAAGACGTTTACTGCTGAATATGTTCTAGACCTTGTGCACATAGATCTGTGTGGACCAATGAAGACAAAGAGCTATCATGGTGACCGGTACTTCACGATGTTTGTAGACGACTTCTCAAGAATGATGTGGACACTCTTTCTTAGAGAGAAATCGGAGGCCTTCCACATGTTCAAAATCTACAAGGCTAGAGTAGAAAAGGAAACCGGTAAAACCCTCAAGTGCCTGAGGTCAGACAGAGGAGGTGAGTACACCTCTCAGGAGTTCACTCATTACTATGAGGAACATGGAATAAAGAGACAGTTTTCTGCACCAAGGACTCCTCAGCAAAATGGAGTAGCAGAAAGAAGAAACAGGATGCTGATTGATTGTGCAAGAACCCTGTTGATTCAGAAGGATCTCTCTCATCACTTTTGGAGAGAAGCTGTCAGTACTGCTGTCTACACACTGAACCGAGTTCAAGTCAAAAAGGGAACCGGTAAGACTCCTTATGAACTATGGTTCAAGCACACTCCTAGTGTAAGCTACTTCAAAATCTTTGGTAGTAAATGTTACATCAAAAGAGATATGTACTCTGGGAAGTTTGATCCCAAGAGCGATGAAGGAACTTTTTTGGGTTACTCTACCAAAAGTAAGGCCTATCGGTGTCTGAACATTAGAACATGTAAGATAATTGAAAGCATCAATGTAAAGGTTGATGAATCTTCAGAACCGGATGAGAAGACCGGTCATGATGATCATGACAGTCTTGGAGGCCTAAATGAAGGAAATGCCTTTGAGTTCAATGAAGCAACAACTGAGGATGAAGGAGAAATACACATGAACAGACATCCAGAGCGGGAGACTGTACCTGAAGCCAACAGGCTAACTTAGGATGGTGAGCAAGATGATGCCCAAAACCACGATGAAGATAATGCTCAACTAGCAGAGCCAGACCAGGAACATAGACTGTTTCTTCCAAGGTATGTCACATATCACTCCACTGACAACATTATTGGTGACAAACATGCTAATGTCTTGACCAAGAAAAAGGCCAGAGAGAATATCCGTCTACTTTCCTGTATAGAGCCTAAATCCACTAGGGAAGCCCTAGAAGATGAAAACTGGGTCAAGGCCATGGAGGAAGAAATTGAGCAAATTGAGAAAAATGACACATGGGAGCTTGTGCCAAGACCAAAGGACAAGAATGTCATAGGGACCAAGTGGGTCTACCGGAACAAGTTGAATGAGGACGGGAAAGTAATAAGAAATAAGGCAAGACTGGTCTGCAAAGGATATGCCCAGGAGGCTGGACTGGACTATGGAGAAACCTTTGGACTGGTAGCAAGACTGGAAGGAGTGAGAATTCTTCTTGCTTATGCTGCAAACAAGAAGTTTAAAGTGTATCAGATGGATGTCAAGTCTGCATTCTTGAATGGAATTCTAGAAGAAGTCTACATTGAACAACCAGAACGTTTCACATCTGCTCATGATGATGGTATGGTCTGTAAGTTGAAAAAGGCTCTTTATGGACTTAAGCAAGCTCCAAGGGCATGGTATGAAAGGTTACATTCATATCTTCTGACCATAGAATTCACAAGAACCGGGGACAACAACAACACGTATCTAAAGATCGGAAAAGATGGAAATCTGATTGCTGAGATCTTTGTGGATGACATCATCTTTGGAGGTGATGAAAGAATGAGAAAAACCTTTGCTGAAGAGATGAAGAAAGAATTCGAGATGTCTATGATAGGCGCAATAAAGTTCTTCATTGGACTCTAGGTCCATTAGTTGAAAGAAGGTATTTTCATCTCTCAGTCCAAGTATATAAAAGAAATTCTTAAGACCTTTGGACTTGAAGAATCTAAACCGGTTGGAACTCCAATGATAACTAATCTCAAGTTATCAAAGGAGGATGATGCAAAAGAGTTAAATGAAACAATGTATCGGTCCATGATAGGAAAACTACAATATGCTGTTCACAGTAGACCGGACATTGCACATGCGGTTGGCATAGTGGCTAGATTCTCTACAAATCACAAAGAGATACATCTAATAGCAGTGAAGAGAATCTTCAAATATCTAAGGGGCACTGAGGATTATGGATTATGGGTTCCACACAAGGGAGGATTTGAAGTAAAAGTGTACACTAATGCAAACTGGGCAGGCGACATTGATGACAGAAAGAGCACTAGTGGTGGTGCATTCTTTCTCGGTGGAAGAATTGTTTCTTGGACAAGTAAGAAACATAACTGCATTTCACAATCTACTGCAGAGGCTGAATATGTTGCTGGAACAATCAATTGCACACAGGTAATCTGAATCAAACAACTACTGGAAGGAATCAAGGAACAGATACCTGAACCGATTGCCATCTATTGTGATAGCACTAGTGCAATTAACATATCCAAGAACCTTGTCATGCACTGCAAGCCGAAACACATTGCAATTAAGTATCATTACCTAAGAGAGTTGGTACAAGACAAGGAGGTGAGATTGGAGTATGTTCCTACCAAGGAACAAATTGCTGATATCTTCACCAAGCCTTTACCGAAGAGTACTTTTGAGTATCTAAGAGGTAAACTAGGGGTGATACCCCTTTATGATCTTCAGTAAAACTGGAAGGTGATCATCAGTTCATTGTGCCTCGACAGAGGGTTACACCTCATCTTTTCTGGACTGATGAAAAGGAATGTTGCTCATAGGGGGAGCAGATTAGATAAAGCTAGTCTTTCCGACTAACCTTTGGCATTATTGTCAAAAAGGGGGAGAGTTTGGCAATAACCGGAAGACTGTAGTAGTAGCAGTGGTATAGAGATTGAGATACAAGTACAGTAACTCAGTGATATTGTGCCCATCAAGGTTTTGCCATCAATACCAAAGGGGGAGATTGTTGGCATCAAGTGATGATAACCGGTAAGCCTACTACCGGTACAAGTATTGTCATTGATTGGCAAAAGAGTATAGAGACTTGTCATCTTTACAAAGTCTAAAGATCTAAGGAGATCTGTATGAAAGAAGGATGGTTTGGCCGATGGTGCCAATATACAAGACCGATGTGACTGTATGCAAATACCATCGGTCACTATACAAAGTCTTTAGCAACCGAGCAATGTACACAGTTAAGGAAAAGAGGATTCTAGCATCAACCGAGGACAGTGCTACAACCGGTGTAGACAAGTATAGATAATGCAATAGCTAACTGGTGTCAACAATGCAACCGAGGATGGTGGAACCGGTAAGCCAAGGAAGAGACAGTAATAGGTCAAAGACTCTTACCTGTTCACAGCATGAAGATCTCAACCGATATATTATTGACTATGGTATGTACCGAAGAAGTCATAGTCATACTATCTGTTCCAACTAACTCTTTGACCGAGATTTTCTGCTCTAAATTCGGAAGTCTTTGAGTTATATTAGTGATCGGTTTGAGGCGCGTGTGGAGGTTTTAAAGCCGGAATCTGTGGCTTTAAAACAAAGTGTTATCTCTCCAGAAGGAAAGTTGCTTGACACACAACTACTGCTTTCCTTTATTGTAGATAAAGCAAGGGCATGCATCGAATGTTTCCTCAGTGAACTGGTACTCCACTGAGTAATGAATCCGATAAGGATCTGTAATTAGGTCATGCATAAGGAGCTCAATTAGGGCTAGGGCTCTATATATTCTTCTGCCTGTGGAAAATAGAGGTTGCCTTCATTCTGCCAAGTAAAAGAGTGAACCTGTATGCTGAAAATAAGCCAGGGGTGAAAAGAAGAAAGAAGAAGTGAGAAAGAAGATTGTGCAGAGAAGCACAATAGTAGAGGAGAACACACCTGCAGCGATCGGTGATGCTTCTCAGTTGAGCACAAGCAGAGATCTTATCAGGCTATGCAAAGCCATTTGTAAAAGGTCAATCCTTCTATTGTTCTCTAACAATTACAATAGTTAAATCCTAGTATTTGGGTGGACTCTAACAGGTGCCTTGTATCAAATCCCCTAATTGGGTGGCATCTTGAATGGTGTTCTAAAGTCCTTTAACCAGGCAGGCACTAACCGGCCTCATTGTAACAAATCCCTTAACCGGGTCGCATCTAACAAGTGCGTTTTGATCCTTTAACTGGGAAGGCTCCTAACAGGGCGTACTCTAGAAGAGTACAAAATTTGTGAGGTCTCCTCACACCGTGGTTTTCACTCTAACCAGGTTTCCACGTGATAAATCTGGTGTCACTGTGTGAATGTTTGCTTACTATTTTTAAATGCTTAAATCTATTTGCCTTTCAGCTGTGAGTTTACTTTACCGGATTTAAAGAGAAAAAGGTTTTGGAGGTGCTGATTCACCCCTCCCCTCTCAGCACCGGTTTGGGACTGTCAGGCCTTTCAAAGGAACCCGGTAACATAGTTTTTATCTTTCGTTTGAGGTATTATCTAGCAGGCATCTTACTATCTTGTTCATTTCATGTATTGGCATCTCTTTGTGAGTGAGTTTCCATCATAACATTTGTAACAACAGTTATATTAACGCTGATTATTCACATTAGAAATGTGATACAACATTTGTGACTTTGTTTAGGAAGTTTATGTTGTTTTTTCACTGGCAAAAATTTAGAAATAATTGAGGGTGGTTATGACAGATTGCTTCTATTCAATAGCTAGATTTCTTTTGGGGTCGTTTACACACCTAAATATTGAAGATTACTTAGGACGTTTACCTTGCATGTCTCAAGTCTTGTGATTGTGAAATTTGTCATATTCACATATTGCCGTACACCTCATCCTTGCCTATATCTTTAAGAATTCTCTATGTACATTTCTTTCCATTACATTGTATACTATTTCACAAGTTTCGGTGTGATTTCGTTTTCATCGCATTTCATTTGTGTGGAAGGTTATCTGGTCTTGCAAATGATTCTTAGTCTCGTGAGTGCTTTTGGTGACTTCAACTTGGTATCAAAGCTCTAAATCTACAAGCTCCTCTTTTTTGGGAGATATTTTGCCTAGTTTTTTCATCTGCTGCATTCTTGCCCAACGTTGACCTCATGATTAGGCTTGGGAGCTCCAAATTTTTGGAGAACATAAACAATTTCTGTCATATAGATTGTATAGTGGTATAATCTATATAATGTGTACATTGCCTACATAGTTGAGCCGTTAAATTTGCATCATTCAACATGTATAGTAGAATATTGGTCGGAGGTTGTAGATGATAGTTGATAGTTAGAATATTGAGGTGCATACATTGTGTGGGTGATAGTTGATAGTTGATAGAATATAGTAGGGGCGTACATTGTGTGGGTGATAGTTGATAGTTGATAGAGTATTGTTTGGAGGCTTTGCTTAGTTGAGCCCATCCAAACAATGTCGAGCACTTGATCATGTGCAGGTCTTGGGCATTGAAAGACTGTACAAAGTTTCTTGAAGGATTTTACCATAGACAATGCTAAGCTATTGCTATCTTTCCATTTTTTAACCTAGCATCACCTCCAAGACTCAAGTGGCGCTACCTTTGGTTAACCCAAATTGTATTCCTCGTTCTTTTATTTTTTCTAGAGGAGTTTTTCTTTTGTTGAAATCAAAGCTTTACTATCCGTGTTGGAATTTCAGCATTTTATAGGCAATGAAAATCTTTTCTTGACATTGAAATTGTATAAGTAATTTTTCTTGATTTCTCTCTAGGCAACAATTTTTTTAATTGAAATTTTTTTCGAACACTTGTGATAGGCATTTTATTGAGGAAGTCAAATTTTGGTATTTGTTGTTTTGAAATTTATTAGGAAATCACAATGAATCTATTTGTACCTCTAATTTTATGTTTTGCAAGCATATTGTCTAAAAATTGTAAATATAAATGCTTGATTTAGGCTTGCCCTTTGTAAATTTTTTTGGCTCAAGTGGCCATTACTTCATGTCGTGGGTGTAAGCATGATTTAAATGCCCATTATTTTTTTTGCATTCTTAATGTTTTGTGGTATCATGGTAGAGCTTAGGATTATTGAGATCCTCACTTCAAACACTTGTCACATATAAAAACTGAAAATGAGACAACTACTACAATCTAAAGGATTGATAGATGTGGGCTAAGAAGCCTTGTAATTCATTGAAGAGTTTGGTAAAATTGCAAATGTAAACAAGTTATACTAAGTCATCATATTAATTGGAGTGTATGTATTAGATAATTTGTTGTTTCATAGTGCGGAGTGCACTACACCAAGGGAAGTATGGGAATAATTTGATGATTCGTTTGGCACCATTAACGATTTTAATACATTCTATTTTGTTGATTTTTGTCAATTTAGTACTTCCTTGCTAAGTTCAAGTTGTTAGTGTCATAGTCAAAAGTTTATGGAAGAGATAAAATTGGTAAATAATGTAACTTAATTTTTTTTTCTAATGGCCCTGTTTATGTGCTCTATACCTTTTACTGGCACGAGTAATTTAAATACGCCCACTTTTAAGTTGTCTTATGAGTACCATACTTGGGAATAGAAGAAGCTTATTTAGTTGGTTGTAGTTTCCAGTTCTAAGAGCCAAACATTGGTCTCTCAATCATTAGAGAGAAAATGTAAGAATAATTTCTAGCCCAAGATATAATCTACTCCAGGCAGTGAGTATCCTACCATAACGAAGTAGAAAAACACTCAAAAGTCTGCACCTCCCTCTCATTCTTCTATTTTAGGTAAGTCTTCCTCCAAAGATACAAAATATATGTGATCCTTGTACCTTTTGTGGCAAGCTTAGACATGATGAATATAAATGTTGAGAGCAAGTAGAGGCTTTGGAGGAAGCCACACAACATAAGTTTTCTATCTCAAAGCCTTCTTTTGTAGGTAAAGGGAAGACTCTTTACGCATTGGCTTTGCAAGGTTCACCTTCTGATGATTGAATACTTGATTCAAGTGCATCTAACCCTATGACATATGCACATTTTCTACTTTGTTCACTTTTCGAGAGTAGTACTTTTTCATATTATAGTGAGATTCTCTTTGTAGATTTTTGTTTTGGGATCAAGCATGGTACAATTGGCAAATAGGTTCATTAATTATGTTGCCTTGGCTCAAAGATTTTTGTTAATCTTCTTTCCACTCATTTGTTTTGTCATTTTGGGGAGGGAAAGATATTCAAGTTCACATCATATGATGTTGTCATTTGAGAGTTACAGGAACTTGAGATTATTGTTTCATTAGGGAATGTTGATCATCATGGATCCTCTTTGTAGAGTTTCGATAGTTTTGAGACTTTGTTAGAACTATTCCTCATTACACAAACTAATTCTTTGAGTAGGCTTTGGCACGAACAATATAGTCATTCAAATTTTAGGTGTCTACAAAACCTAAGCATAAATTATATGATTTTTGGTCTTCCTAGGATTTCATCCACCAAGGGAGTTTGCTAAGGTCTTGCACTTGACAAAAATTTTCAGGATCCCTTTCTTAATGTCAAGATGCTTTGTTCCAAGAAACCTCTTGAAGTGGTTCATAATGGTCTTATGTATTTCCAAACTCCATTTTCATGGCTGAAGTATATGCTTCTCTTTATTGATGACTTCTTATGGTGCATGTGTGTAGTTCCTCTGGTACAAGAGTGAGGCCTTTACCACATTTAGGATTGATGTAAAAATATTGCACACAATCAAATCCAAAAACAACGTTATCTCTATTTGATGGATTGTGGAAATCTCCTAGCATTGACATTTAGGATCTTCAAAATGCTCGTGGACAAGCAATCTAGTCTCTCTATTACATGAACAAGCACAGTTAATGGGGGGAAAATGTTAACAATTTAAGAATTTTTCTAGTGAGCATGCCATTTACATTAGCACACAACTCATTACACTCAGTTTAATGGCGAAGGTGAAAGAAAGTACATGACATTATTGGAGATAGCCAATTACATGATTTTGTCGAAGAATATGGAACCCACTTTTTCGGTTGTGGTGGTTGGAAAATTTGTCATTGATGTCAAAGGGGTGTGGATAAGTGTATCATTGATGTCAAGAATAAATTATTGCCTAAGATTGTTGTCATTGATGTCGAAGAGCAAGCAAAGGCAAATTGATGGACGATAGCTTATGGTTATTTAATGGCACTATCTTTGAGACTTCGTTGGATAATGAATGAGCCAATTTGGACATTAAATTACACAAATAATCATTTCTAGTGTATATTGGCCAACCCATGTTTAGAGGAGTTCAAAAGTGTAATCAATTAATGGAAGTGACCCCCTCTCCTTGGTTACCCCTAAGGAATATACAATAAACAAAATATATTTTATGGCCTCCCAAAGTGGGATAACCCTTGTAATGTCCCCATTCTGAGCGAGCATCTGAGTTATTGGATTTAGCCTATTACCGGGTCCTTGTAGGCTAATATTGGTGATTAGAGGACCTTGTTGAGGGTTATGGCTCAGTTTGGTGGGACTTGCTATTTATAGTAAGGCAAGGGATGGTTCCGATGAGCGCAGCTGAGTTAGAGGAGTTGAATGATGCTCTCCGTTTATATTTTTGGCTTCCGGTTTGAGCTCCAAGAATCTTGGAGGGAGCGTCTATTTTTAGTAAGTCACCTCATTAGGTTCATTCATCATCTTTTTTCATCAGGATCACGCTTGTGCTGTCAGATTTCGATTCTAATGCTACTTCAGTCATTTTCGCAAGATGGGTGAATTATGATTATTATTTAATTAAATTGGCCAAGGTTGCTATTTTTATTGGGATTGCATATTTGATACCTTGGTGTTATAGCTGGTTGGAACTGTGTTGAGAAGTTTTAAATCTTGAGCACCTAAAACAGGGACCCTATGTGTCAAAATATCATTATATTAACGAAAATATCATTTTTGGAGCAATGGGGGAGTTTAAATTAATAATGTGACTTTAGTATATGTCACCTTTAAATTATAAAATAAAGTTGCTTTATGAGAAATGAAATTAAAGGAAATTAAAGGAGATGAACACAAATGAAAATTGAATATTATAAAAGGGGATTCAAAGTTCATTTCATTCATTCTATTTTGCATTTGATATTATTGATTTGTGTAAAGAGAAATTTGGAACAAGGGTTTCAGAATTTCAGACTTGGAGAATTGTGAATTCTTCTAAGTTTTTACAAGCATTTGAGGTGTTGAAGTAAACATTGAGAATTCCTACAGTGTGGGCTTCATTTAGAAGTTCAATTTGAGCTTACAGGAGAATTTTGAAATTGAACGAGGAAGAGCTACGGTTTGAGTGGTTGGTCTTCAATTCTAGAGAGAGCATCGAATTCTTTGCTATATTTACCAAGCTATGATCAAAATTGAAATGGTGTTACAACAGATTGGTCAAAGCTTGCATTTGAATTGAAGCTGTATGGATTTTGCCAGCTGCCGTACGTAATTAGCAGAGTTGTACATGCTGTACAGTAAAGGTTGAGAAGAATTTCCATGAGGCAGGAGCTCATGATCATAGGAATGTTGATGACATGATAGCAGCCCTACTGCAACGGTTAGCAATGAAATTACTAACAATATAGGTTCTGATTTTTATGACAGTGGTCTTATGTTTGAGCCTATTGATGATGTTGATTTCAGGGCAAGTGTAGAGGATGTTGTGGATATCAGAGGTTTTATAGGTTGGTGATATTGGCATTGATGATGTGGACACTACCGATGTTATCTATGAGGATGATTCATGCTTCAGCGAGTCTGGGATATCATATCAGATATTGGATGATGACTCAGAGTGGTTATTGGGTGATGATAAGACTCAGGACCATAGTTTACATGGACTTATTGCAGATAGTGAGGATGTTCAGAGACATGAGTCCATGCAGGTAGAGCAGATTACACATCATGTCTCTCACAATTCATAGTTTTATGACTCAGATCAGCAGATGGGTGTTGTTCACTTTGTGAAGAATCCCTTATTTGATGTGGATGTTGTTATGACTTATGACAATCCACTATTTGAGCTCAGTGACGATCCCTTACACGTGTTGTACGATGATGATGATGTCTGGGATCCTATTAGTATACCAGGGTATTAGGAGGATTTTATAGGAGGCCAGCCAGGCCTAGCTGAGTAGTTTACAGGGGTGTACACAGTGAGGAATGCTTATAGTTTCCCTTTTGATCTTCACATTCAAGACATCTACCAGTTGCAGAGTTTTTCAGTGCATCCATTTGATGACCGGTATGGTGGTTTGGTTAAGACGAACACTGGGGGCAAGTCCAGTCTGTTGGTTGAGTTACTCCCGTGTGAGTTAGTCTCGGTTGAGTTTCTCCCGCATGATGTTCCTGTTGTAGCATCTTTAGTTTGGGTGTTGAGTGCAATTTCTTAGATGTTGTTTGTACTGTTGATGTTGATGATTTTTTCGCAGGAGTATGGTGATGACAGGGACATTACCCATGACCATCCTTGGGATCTAGGAGGACTTCTGTGTTTTGTTTATTGAGATTGCTCAGGGACGAGCAATTTCAGGGAGGGAGGACTGTAATGTCCCCATTTTGAGTGAGCAGTTGAGTTATTAGATTTAGCCTATTACTGGGTCCTTGCAGGCTAATACTGGTGATTAGAGGACCTTGTTGAGGGTTATGGCTCAATTTGGTGGGACTTGCTATTTATAGTAAGTCAAGGGATGGTTCCGATGAGCTCAGTTGAGTTAGAGGAGTTGAATGATGCTCTCCGTTTATATTTTTGGCTTCCGGTTTGTGCTCCGAGAATCTTGGAGGGAGCATCTATTTTTAGTAAGTCACCTCATTAGGTTCATTCATCATCTTTCTTCATCAAGATCACGCCTGTGCTGTCAGATTTCGATTCTGATGCTACATTAGTCATTTTTGCAAGATGGGTGAATTATGGTTATTATTTAATTAAATTGGCTAACGTTGCTATTTTTATTGGGATTGCATATTGGACACCTTGGTGTTATAGCTCGTTGGAACCGGGCTGAGAAGTTTTAAATCTTGAGCACATAAAACAGGGACCCTATGTGTCAGAATATCATTATATTAATGAAAATGCCATTTTTGGAGCAATGGGGGAGTTTAAATTAATAATGTGACTCTATTATATGTCATCTTTAAATTATAACATAAAGTTGTTTTATGAGAAATGAAATTAAAGTAAATTAAAGGAGATGAACACAAATGAAAATTGAATATTATAAAAGGGGATTCAAAGTTCATTTCATTCATTCTATTGTGCATTTGATATTATTGATTTGTGTGAAGAGAAATTTGGAACAAGGATTTCAGAATTTCACACTTGGAGAATAGTGAATTCTTCAAAGTTTTTACAAGCATTTGAGGTGTTCAAATAAACATTGATATTTTCTACAGTGTGGGCTTCATTTATAAGTTCAATTTGAGCTTACATGAGAATTTGAAATTGTATGAGGAAGAGCTAGGTTTTGAGTGTTTAGTCTTCAATTCTGGAGAGAGCATCGAATTATTTGCTATATTCACCAAGCTATGATCGAAATTGAAATGGTGTTACATCAGTTTGGTCAAAGCTTGCATTTGAATTGAAGCTGTACGGATTTTGCCAGTTGCCGTACGGAATTAGCAGAGCTGTACATGCTGTACGGTAAAGGTTGAGAAGAATTTGGAATTGGCTGTTTTTTGCTGCAGTATAGATTTCTTGGTTGATGGTGTCTTTAGCCGCCAATCGCACGGGAGAGAACATTTAAAGCTGGTGTCATTGGATAGTTGCTGTGTCTTCATTCTTAGGTGCTGTGTTTGATTCCAAGGGAGTGGCGTCATTTGATTTTGAAACTATTCAATAAGGTACTGCCTCCTTATTTAATATATGTAATGTTTTTAATAATTTTCAGCCATGCAAATGAATTAATAATGAACTTTGGAATCAAATTTAAATTGTTGTTGGGTGTCAAATTATGTTTTTGTTGAAAAATCACAAAGGTTATAAATATTTGAAATTTGATAGAAATTTGCAAATAAAATTGAGTTTGAAGCCAGTTGGGAGTTGAGAGCCACTTGGGCTCATCACAGTGGTATCAGAGCTTTGATCTTGCCAGCCTGGAGGTTATGAGCATTTAGCTATGGCAGTCAGGTTTGTACCTGGCATGCATTATGTCGACAGGGGTAGAGCTTCACCCCCGCCAGAAGGAAATGAACAAGGCCCATAGGTTGATCGTGCAAGTAACAGGCACATAGATAATATTGGCAATGATGTTGATAGGGAAGCCAAAGATGTTTTTAGAAATTTAGCAGAAGATCAACATTATGTTGCAAATATATTGCAATAGCTTTTAGACACTCTTAAGCGTATCCCATTACCAGGTGATCGTGCTAGAGACAAAGGTGCGTGGAGTGTTTCAGTTAGATCACACAGGTCATGAGTACATAACAAGCGTGATTATACAGCTGACCGTACAAGAATTTATGATAGGCCTGTTTGTCCTACATTCTTCAGGCCTGAGTTGGATGCAGTTAGTGTAGAGACAGAGTTGACACCATTCGTTGATGACATGGTGACACACTTTGCAAAGTGGGATGCTCTTCCAGAAGCAATTAAGAGGAATTTGAATTTTGACAGGTACCTGATATAGAAGAGAGAACATTCTAGAGGCTCTTCTCAGGAGAATGTGGCTATGACAGATTTGCTTGAGGACAGTTTTATTGAGTGTCATCATTTCCATGAGACAGGAGCTCATGATCATAGGAATGTTGATGACATGATAGCTACCAGTGATGGCAGCCGTACTTCAATGGGTAGCAATGAAATTACTAACAATATAGGTTTTGATTTTTATGACAGCGGTCCTATGTTTGAGCCTATTAATGACGTTGATGTCAGGGCAAGTGTAGAGGATGTTGTGGACATCACTATGGGTTTTGACTCACATCATGTGAGTGTTAGTTTTCAGGATTGCATGCTCAAAGCGAGTTCTTCTGATTCTGATTTCTATGACAGTAGTGAGTGATGTTGGCAACGGCATGAGATATTAGAGGTTTTACAGGTTGGTGATATTGGCATTGATGATGTGGACACTACCGATGTTATCTATGAGGATGATTCATGCTGCAGCGAGTCTGGGATATCATATCAGATATTGGATGATGACTCAGAGTGGTTATTGGATGATGATAAGACTCAGGACCATAGTTTACACGGAGTTATTGCAGATAGTGAGGATTTTCAGAGACATGAGTCCATGCAGGTAGAGTAGATTACACATCATGTCTCTCACAATTTGCAGTTTTATCGCTCAGATCAGCAGATGGGTGTTGTTCACTTTGTGAAGAATCCCGTATTTGATGCAGATGTTATGACTTCTAACAATCCGCTGTTTGAGCTCAGTGATGATCCCTTACACGTGTTGTATGATGATGATGATGTTTGGGATCCTATTAGTATACCCGTGTATTAGCAGGATTTTACAGGAGGCCACCCAGGCCTAGTTGAGCAGTTTACAGGGGTGTACATAGTGAGGAGTGCTTACAGTTTCACTTTCGATCCTCACGTTCAGGACATCTACCAGTTGCAGAGTTTTTTAGTGCATCCATTTGATGACTAGTATGGTGGTTTGGTTAGCATGAAGACTGGGGGCAAGTCCAGTCTGTTGGTTGAGTTACTCTCGTGTGAGTTAGTCTCGGTTGAGTTTCTCCCACGTGATGTTCCTGTTGCAACATCTTCAGTTTGGGTGTTGAGTGCAATTTCTCAGATGTTGTTTGTACTGTTGATGTTGATGATTTTTTCGCAGGAGTATGGTGATGACAGGGACATTACGCATGACCATCCTTGGGATCTAGGAGGACTTCTGTGTTTTGTTTACTGAGATTGCTTGGTGATGAGCAATTTCAGGGATGGAGGACCGTAATCTCCCCATTTTGAGCGAGCAGCTGAGTTATTAGATTTAGCCTATTACTGGGTCCTTGTAGGCTAATACTGGTGATTAGAGGACCTTGTTGAGGGTTATGGCTCAATTTGGTGGGACTTGCTATTTATAGTAAGGCAAGGGATGGTTCCGATGAGCTTAGCTGAGTTAGAGGAGTTGAATGATGCTCTCCGTTTATATTTTTGGCTTCCGGTTTGTGCTCCAAGAATCTTGGAGGGAGCATCTATTTTTAGTAAGTCACCTCATTAGGTTCATTCATCATCTTTCTTCATCAGAATCACGCCTGTGCTTTCAGATTTCGATTCTGATGCTACTTCAGTCATTTTCGGAAGATGGGTGAATTATGATTATTATTTAATTAAATTGGCTAAGGTTGCTATTTTTATTGGGATTGCATATTGGACACCTTGGTGTTTATAGCTCGTTGGAACCGGGTTGAGAAGTTTTAAATCTTGAGCACATAAAACAGGGACCCTATGTGTCAGAATATCATTATATTAATGAAAATGTCATTTTTGGAGCAATGGGGGAGTTTAAATTAATAAATTGACTTTATTATATGTCATCTTTAAATTATAACATAAAGTTGTTTTATGACAAATGAAATTAAAGTAAATTAATGGAGATGAACACAAATGAAAATTGAATATTATAAAAGGGGATTCAAAGTTCATTTCATTCATTCTATTGTGCATTTGATATTATTGATTTGTGTGGAGAAATTTGGAACAAGGGTTTCAGAATTTCACACTTGGAAAATTGTGAATTCTTCAAAGTTTTTACAAGCATTTGAGTTGTTGAAAGAAACATTGAGATTTTCTATAGTGTGGGCTTCATTTATAAGTTCAATTTGAGCTTACATGAGAATTTGAAATTGTATGAGGAAGAGCTAGGGTTTGAGTGTTTAGTCTTCAATTCTGGAGAGAGCATCGAATTCTTTGCTATATTCACCAAGCTCTTATCGAAATTGAAATGGTGTTACAGCAGATTGGTCAAAGCTTGCATTTGAATTGAAGCTGTACGGATTTTGCAAGCTGCCGTACGAAATTAGCAGAGCTGTACATGCTGTACGGTAAAGGTTGAGAAGAATTTGGAGTTGGCTATTGTTTGCTGCAGTATAGACTTCTTGGTTGATGGTGTCTTTAGCCGCCAATAGCACGGGATAGAACATTTAAAGCTGGTGTCATTGGATAGTTGCTGCGTCTTCATTCTTAGGTGCTGCGTTTGAGTCCAAGGGAGTGGCGTCATTTGATTTTGAAACTATTCAATAAGGTGATGCCTCCTTTTTTAATATATTTAATCTTTTTAATAATTTTCAGCCATGTGAATGAATTAATAATGAACTTTGGAATGCAGTTAGTGTAGAGACAGAGTTGACACCATTCGTTGATGACATGGTGTCACACTTTGCAGAGTGGGATGCTCTTCCAGAAGCAATTAAGAGGAATTTGAATTTTGACAGGTACCTGATACAGAAGAGAGAGCATTCTAGAGGCTCTTCTCAGGAGCATGTGGCTATGACAGATTTGCTTTAGGATAGTTGCATTGAGTCTCATCATTTCCATGAGACAGGAGCTCATGATCATAGGAATGCTGATGACATGATAGCCACCATTGATGGCAGCCCTACTTCAATGGGTAGCAATGAAATTACCAATAATATAGGTTCTGATTTTTATGAGAATTGTCCTATGTTTGAGCCTATTGATGACGTTGATGTCAGGTTAAGTGTAGAAGATGTTGTGGACATCACTATGGGTTTTGACTCACATGATGTGAGTGTTAGTTTTCAAGATTGCATGCTCAAAGCGAGTTCTTCTAATTCTGATTTCTATGACAGTAGTGAGTCACGTTGGCAGTGGCATGAGATATCAGAGGTTTTACAGGTTTGTGATATTGGCATTGATGATGTGGACACTACCGATGTTATCTATGAGGATGATTCATGTTGCAGCGAGTCTGGGATATCATATCAGATATTGGATGATGGCTTAGAGTGTTATTGGATGATGATAAGACTTAGGACCATTGTTTACATGGACTGATTGCAGATAGTGAGTATTTTCATAGACATGATTATTTGTAGGTAGAGCAGATTACACATCATGTCTCTCACAATTCGCAGTTTTTTGGCTCAGATCAGTAGATGGCTGGTTTTTACTTTGTGAACAATCCCTTATTTGATGTGGATGTTGTTATGACTTATGACAATCCATTGTTTGAGCTCAGTGATGATCCCTTACAGGTGTTGTACGATGATGATGATGTTTGGGATCCTATTAGTATACCCGAGTATTAGGAGGATTTTACAGGAGGCCAGCCAAGCCTAGCTGAGCAGTTTACAGGGGTGTACATAGTGAGGAGTGCTTACAGTTTCACTTTCGATGTTTATGTTCAGGACATCTACCAGTTGCAGAGTTTTTTAGTGCATCCATTTGATGACTAGTATGGTGGTTTGGTTAGCTTGAAGATTGGGGGCAAGTCCAGTCTGTTTGTTGAGTTACTCCCATGTGAGTCACTCTTGGTTGAGTTTCTCCCACGTGATGTTCCTGTTGCAGCATCTTCAGTTTGGGTGTTGAGTGCAATTTTTCAGATGTTGTTGTTTGTACTGTTGATGCTGATGATTTTTTCACAGGAGTATGGTGATGACATGGACATTACCCATGACCATCCTTGGGATCCAGGTGGACTTCTGTGTTTTGTTTTCTGATATTGCTTGGGGACAAGCAATTTCAGGGAGGGAGGATTGTAATGTCCCCATTCTGAGGGAGCATCTGAGTTATTGGATTTAGCCTATTACCATGTCCTTGTAGGCTAATACTGGTGATTAGAGGACCTTGTTGAGGGTTATGGCTCGGTTTGGTGGGACTTGCTATTTATAGTAAGGCAAGGGATGGTTTCGATGAGCTCAGTTGAGTTAGAGGAGTTGAATGATGCTCTCCGTTTATATTTTTGGCTTCCGGTTTGGGCTCCAAGAATCTTGGAGGGAGCGTCTATTTTTAGTAAGTCACCTCATTAGGTTCATTCATCATATTTTTTCATCAGGATCACGCTTGTGCTGTCAGATTTCGATTCTGATGCTTCTTCAGTCATTTTCGCAAGATGGGTGAATTATGATTATTATTTAATTAAATTGGCCAAGGTTGCTATTTTTATTGGGATTGCATATTTGATACCTTGGTGTTATAGCTGGTTGGAACTGTGTTGAGAAGTTTTAAATCTTGAGCACATAAGACAGCGACCCTATGTGTCGGAATATCATTATAATAATGAAAATGTCTTTTTTGGAGCAATGGGGGAGTTTAAATTAATAAATTGACTTTATTATATGTCATGTTTGAATTATAACATAAAGTTTCTTTATGAGAAATGAAATTAAAGTTAATTAAAGGAGATGAACACAAATGAAAATTGAATATTATAAAAGGGGATTCAAAGTTCATTTCATTCATTCTATTTTGCATTTGATATTATTGATTTGTGTGAAGAGAAATTTGGAGCAAGGGTTTCAGAATTTTAGATTTGGAGAATTGTGAATTCTTCTAAGTTTTTACAGGCATTTGAGGTGTTGAATAAACATTGAGATTTGCTACAGTGTGGGCTTCATTTATAACTTCAATTTAAGTGCCAACTAAATGCAAAACTGTATGCCCCAAAAGGTATTGTGGTATGCCAGTTTTAAGGAGGCTTGGTCCCATATCAATTCTAATGTATCTTCTTTCATAGTCTACGACTAAGTTGTCAGTTCCGGTTCAACATTGAGGGTTGGGTTCACGGGTTCGAGCAAAAGTTGTTTTTGGGGATGTGTTGGTTTTTGGATAATCCATACAAAAATTTATCATTATTAGAAATACATATTTGCAGCAGTTATTAAGTTCTGTTAAGTTTTAGGATCATTGCAAATGTAATAGCATTGCCTGTAATGTATGTGTTTTCCAAATGCAACAATCTCTCTTATTTATATTAGGAATGAGGCTATGAGAGACATGTCCCTTGATGGGACATGTCTATTCATTTTATAATGTCTCATTCATCAATCATATATTAGAATAATATATATATTAATAATAGTATAACATATAACGTAGATATATATATATATATATATATATATATATATATATATATATATATATATATAAACACACAAATATAATATATTATTATTAATCAACATTTAAGTATTATATGTAATCTAAGTGATCATACGACTGAAGCTACAAACATTAACACTCCCTCTTAGCTAGGGAGGATGATCAAAACATAATGTGTTGTGGTCTCTCTTGTCAACACATAAGACCCTAACTATAGCCATACAAAACATCAACACTCCCTCTTAGCTAGAGAAAATAGAATCCATCAAGATAATAAATTATTAATTTTAAAGAGAGGAGATATCAGCCCACTGTGATATAAGGAGATATGGTATATGGAAGAATATCAAGTCACATGATGTTCACCATAGCTCATAAATATCCATGGTATGTCTAATGATAATATGTCTCATGATGTCTGTCATATGGATACTAAGTTTACGTAGAGACATGTCACTATGTGATATGTTTCATAGGGTCCAATCAATATATGATACTAAGTTTAGAAGGATCCTAATATGATTCATATGGATACTAAGAAATCATATATTACATAATTCATGATATGAAGTACTACCTAACATGTGACACCAAGTTTTACAATGTCACCTAACATGTGATATGAGAAATCACCTGACATGTGATACCCAGTTTTGTATATCACCTAACATGTGGTATGAGGAATCACCTAACATATGATACCCAGTTTTCAATATCACCTAATATGTGATACCCAATTTTACATATCACCAACATGTGATATGAGGAATCACTTTTGATTGTGATACCTAGTTTTTCATATCACATCGATATGAGGAATCACCATGCATTGTGACACCTAGTTTTCATATCACATCAATATGAGGAATCACCATGCATTGTGACACCTAGTTTTCATATCACATCGATATGAGGAATCACCATGCATTGTGACACCTAGTTTTTCATATCACATCGATATGAGGAATCACCATGCATTGTGACACCTAGTTTTCATATCAGATCGATATGAGGAATCACCATGCATTGTGATACCTAGTTTTCATATCACCACAATTGTGATACAAGGATATAGTAAGTAAAACATTACATTTTATTTACATATAACCCTATTATGGTATGTGCACAGACAGATAACCATCTACCATAATGAATCCCCATTACAAGATCGTCATCTTGTAATCAAATACAAGTGTTCATTGTCGAAAAGTCGTCACCTTTCTCCAATGTTCATAGGAGGGCCCATAAGTCCAGGAGTCACACACATGAAATCCACTTTGACTCATGTCAGAGGGTGGATCCATGCTCATCCCAAAGGGTGGAAACAAGGGCTTTCACCTTAGACTTCTCTCTCAAGGAGAAGAATGCAATAACATACAAGATAATAGATGAAACTCCTTTTCATCTAAGGCTTCATTCTCCAACATGCCAAGTTTATCTCGAAGGTACACAACCTTACCTCTAGCAAGAAACTTGGTGAGAATATCAGCCATATGTTCTATAGGGATAATGTACCTTGAATAGCAGACTTATGCACTATATATCTTATATAGTTTGCATCACTCTAGGTGAATCCCAAGTTATGTAGGAGATAGCATAAAAGCATAGACTTCTCATGATCGTAGACTTCTGGATGCTTCCTTTAAGGTCTTGTAACAACCTCCTCACCTCCTCATCCAAGGTTGTTATTGGATGAACTATTATACTCCCTCTGAATCTAATATCAACCTTCTGACTTCACTCTAGCAGGTCGAGTCTTTGTTCTTTAGTCTGTATCAAGCTCTTTTCTAGAATGCCCTTTGATCAAACAACTTATTCATCTATCATGACCTCTAGATATTTGCATTAAGGTCTTTTGGGAGATCCTCTAGTAGCTCCCTCTATTATAGAATCATACATGGCCCCAATCATGAAACTATCTGTTTAAAAAGACTCTCGTCATCTGGTACATGATCATTTGTTCAATGCAAGAGTGATTTCCTATATACAAATGTACTTGTCTGATTCCATAGTAACATGAGTGAATGTAATAGACTGTGGATTTATCCCAGACATTGCAACCTCCAACCATTCATGATAATTTGGCTCCCATCTGAAGCTTTGAGTACTAACATCAATCTCTTGACCTCTTTTTCCAAGGTTGTCTATAATGGATTGTTAGACTCCCTCTCAATCTATATGATCAAGTTTGTCACAAGTTGATTGAATCATCTGCTCCCTTTGAAACTCATCAACTTCTTAGCCTCTTTGAAGATGTCAGACTCCCTTTGAATTTGATATCAATCTTCTTTTCTTGCAAGAACATCCTCAGAAAAGATCAAGGCAAATAGTACGTATGAAGAATAAGAGAGGTATTGGCATAATAATCAAGGATATTTGTACATAATGATATAAGATCATTCCAATTTAATATAGATAAAGATCTAATATACCTTGAATATATATACATATTCAATCTTCTAAGTACATATCTAAGATTTTACATATATTACTTAAATATATATAATCACCATATACTTTCGATTATACTATCTCATATAATATAACTACGAAATAATTAATAATGATGACACATATTAATATATATATATATATATATATATATATATATATATATATATATATATATATATATGTAATTTTGTTTTCTTTTATCAAATGCACTTTCAATTATAATATCCATATCATATTAAGCATATAAATGAATATTTATGAAATGTTCATTACCAATAAAGCATACTTTATACTTACCTTTACCCTCGGTTATATGGTCAATGCGTGATGCCTCCAACACCTTATAACCATAGGCTTCATTATTTATCTACACAAACTCATTGAATAAGATGCGTATAAAGATAACCCGCCTTCTTTCTTAATTGCATAAACCCATTGAATGTATGGTGAGATTGTAGAATATGCCTCTCCACCTAATAAAAGCACCTCTTCTACTTCCCTTCCTTTCATTCTCATGCTTTTATGATTTAATCTTTAACAAATACATAACTATCGTAGCCATCTTTTAGTATGTACACATACTCATTGAATATATGCTACAGCTTTAGAAGATGTCTCTCCACATACTTATCATTTCAATGACAGCGTCTTCAAGAAATATATAACTTCTTCAGCCTTCCTTTTATATATACAGACTCTTACCGCAACTGTAGAAGACATCTCTTAGTGGAAAATCCAATCTATCGCGAAACTGACTAGGCTGTAAAAGCTGATAACGATCAAAGGATATTAAAATCAATTTCTTGAAAAAGGAGAGAAAAAGAGTACAGATGCCTGCCGCCGAATGGGGCCCCAAAAGGCAAAGCAACCGTCTCAGAAAACACATTTGTACTGGGTAGAGTAGAATATATGCAACGTAGCGACAAAGGAAAGGCGTTCGTCGCGCTTATCTTTACTGAGATAAAAGGGATTCGAGGTGGAACCAAACACTATCGTAAGGGCCATCAATACTTCATAACAAATTTACTATCTTCAATACTATCAAGACAACTCTGCCATTAAGGACAGTCTGAAGTCTATGATTAGTGAAGACGGTGCTGTCAAGAATGGTCTCTCAAATAGTAAGCAACAAGACAGCAATCAAATTGATATCTTTTATTTAGTATCGTCGATTTATCTACCGTTGAACAATTGATTTCCCCCGGGATACCAATATCAATGATGTGATATGAATACTGAAT
Organism: Chamaecyparis obtusa; assembly: GCA_027943335.1. Classification (NCBI taxonomy): domain Eukaryota; kingdom Viridiplantae; phylum Streptophyta; class Pinopsida; order Cupressales; family Cupressaceae; genus Chamaecyparis; species Chamaecyparis obtusa. Next base: position 3,339,322 of record BSBK01003613.1, on the reverse strand, counting down.
TAATCTCAGAAGAGATTCACGCTGAAATAGAGACTCGTTTAGTGCTACAGTGATGCCTTTACAATTGCTTGCCAACAACACTCCTAATAACAACCTCTAAGGATATTCAGAGTCTCTTATGCGGGTTGATCTCTCATGAGAAGAATAGGATGTCCGAAGTTTGCAGAAAGAAGTGAAGAATCCAAAACACTTGGCTCTCAATGCTTTCTACGTAGCTCCCGAAGCCAGAATCAAATCACGGTCTGACATTCATGGACTCCCAATGTTTGCCTCTTCAATATTCCGCAATTATACTTCTTCCTATTCAGTGCCACATATTAAACCACCAACATCGATGCGATAAAGATTATGCCAAAGTGATAAATATAAACCTCTCTGTAATACGTAGTTTGTTCGACACTACAGGAGCTTCCCCGATAATATTAACCACACATCAATATAATCCTTCGGATTAGATTAAGGAAGCTCCCGATTATGGACTTATGTACAACTTCCTTAGATCAGCAAGATAGTGGATAACATTGTGGAAATAATATCTCCTTGGATTCTTCATATATGAATCTACCATCTGCGGTGATTATATCTTCCGTGAATGTCACATCCCTTCACAACAACAATAGTTCTCAAATAAATGGAGGCTGCGCACACGCAGAGGCTGCCAAATCCAGATCTTCCAACGCTGTTTCATAGGCCTACGACTCTTCAGTATTATTGTATACCTATCTCATTTGCAGCCTGGCTCTGATACCATGTTAAATTTTAGGATCACTGCAAATGTAATAGCACTGCCTGTAATGTATGTGTTTTCCAAATGCAACAATCTCTCTTATTTATATTAGGAATGAGGCTATGAGAGACATGTCCCTTCATGGGACATGTCTATTCATTTTATAATGTCTCATTAATCAATCATATATTAGAATAATATATATATTAATAATAGTATAACATATAACATATATATATATATATATATATATATATACACACACACACAAATATAATATATTATTATTAATCAACATTTAAGTATTATATGTAATCTAAGTGATCATACGACTGAAGCTACAAACATTAACAAGTTCTAAACACTGCCATATTTATGGTCAAATAATGTAGCAAAATACACCACCCTATTAATACTCAAATATTGTCAAACTTGAATGTCATATATATATATTAAACTTTAAAGTTAATAATAATTGTTAATGTCAACAATCATCCTTTATTGATCATTGATCAAATATCATATGAGTCTTCTAAAATATTATGATAATTATCATCCATATTAGGTGGCTATCTTCCTTTAATATCCCCCTAAAGTACAAATGAACATCTTCCTGTAATAGACTATGAATGGCTTTTAATCGATAAGAACTTGATGATTGTCATATCCACGACTTTTCGTAGAGCACTGTGATACATAGGGTACTCTTCATAGAACACTATGATCTCTCTTTTATTACCACTTACATTTGAAGTTTACTATGACTCTCATGATGGCTTATGTGTACACTATTTGTTTGGTGCTATACCACAAAGTTTTAACACATTAAGACTGCTTCTTTTTGAGTTTTTAGGATCTGAAAGTGTGTAATGTCCCAAAGGTGATTTCTGTCCCGGAGATGATTTCGGTCAGGAGGTGATCTCAGAGGTGTTTTCGGTTCTAGAGGTGATTTGTGTCCTGGAGGTGATTTCGTCACCCCAAATTGTCGTATGGTTGAGATTCTGCAATAGTGTCCGTACAGTGACCATAGTGGGCCATACGGTATGGAGAGTTGGCCGTATAGTATGAAGGTAACCTCACGGTGTGAATGTCCTGGCTCGTACGTTGTATGTCCGTACGGCTTCAATGCCTACAATGTAGGCTTGCTGGGTAGGAAGTGGACGCACAGTATTGCAGCTGGCTGTACAAAGCTTGATAGTTGTTGTTCGCCTATGGAATGGTGAAGTTGTTCTTCTTTGTCAACTGCGTATGATATCGATAAATCCCAGAAAGGGTTAGGAGCTACGCTCAGTTATGAATGTACAATTATCAATGATAATACTCTAAATTGCCAGACGGAACAAGAATTGTTTGTAGCCAAAGCCAACCATGCAAAGTATATTTATTTTAGACAATGAAAGTACTTTAGAATTAGAACGGCTTCGGACTAGAGCCAAGAAAACACAAATGTACAAATGAATACAATCTAGACTTGACATTTATGTGAAATATGAGAATGATATTTCCAACTATAGACTAGATTGGCTGTGGACCACCGAAGCTGCGACAAACCAAATAGGGAGGATCTTTCACCTTCAAAATGGTGGACAACAGAACTCCAACTGGAATTCGCAAAGACAAATAAAATATTCCAAGATGCATCTCAATAACTACCTACATGCCGGTCATAAATACCCTTTCGGAGAAACTCTTGAGGGTTTACAAACAAATGCCGATACAGCAAACACCTATGGACAACAATAATAAAAATGGGCCCCTTTATTAATTAATTAAAGGTCCTTAATAATATCTTTTAAATTGGGACCAATTAATTAATTAATTTATGATCTGTCAATTTGGGGACATTACAAGTATTCGCCACCCAAAGATTGCTTGCCCTCAAGCGATCCATCATTGAGACTCTAGGATTCCAAACTAGGCGTAGACATCGATAACTGTATCCATTGGAACCTTCAAGCCGCAACATGAGCACGCGCATGCGCCTGGAAGTAAGCAAGAAACGTAACTCTCCATCAAGTTTCCGTTGCTTCACTTTGATATAATTGTTGCCATGCCCACAGTCACTAGGATCCCACTAAAACCAAACATCAAGCACATCGATGCTTAGATCTCAATCCAAGTGTGGACGTTGATAGCAATATCCGTTGAAAACTCTGTGCTGCTTCTGGACAACATGCACATAGTTGGATTTATTTGGGACGAGTAAACTATCATCAAGCTTTCGCTACGCCACTTTGATATGAACATTGCCATGCTGTTCACCAGGATCCTGACAACGTCAATTGATGAAATCTTTCACACCATCATGTTCAACAATCTTTTGTGGTATGGCCACAGACACTGACATGAACTTAGCCACGGACACGACCGCAACCACAACCATGGACACAGTGACGACGAGGGACACAGATACAGACACAAGGCAACGAACACAACCTCGGCGACAAACACAACCTTGGTGGTGGACAAAGCTTCGACAACGACGACGATGAAGATAACCTTTGCTACGGGCAGAGCCTTGGTGGTAGACAGGGCTTCGACGACAGATAGCGGCTCTTCAGCGGATAGAGCCTCGGTGATAGACATAGCCTTGGCGACGAACAAAGTCTTGGCCGTGACAGTGACGAAGAGAACATCGACGACAGACAAAGCCTCGGCTACGGGCATAGCCTCGATGGGCAGAATATCGATAGATAGAACCTCAGTGGGCAAAGCCTCAGCGGTAGAGAGGGCCTCGGTGGTAGATAGAGCCTCGACGACGGACACAGCCTCGGTGGCGGACATAGTCTTGATGGTGACGGCGACGGAGAGAACCTTGGTGACAGATGGAGCCTTGGCGACGGACTTAGCCTCGGCGACAGATAGAGTCTCGACGGTGACGACGACGGAGAGAACTATCCAATCCAAGTGCGGACGTTGGTAGCAATATCCGTTGAAAACTCTGTGCTGCTTTTGGACCACATGCACATAGTTGGATTTAGTTGTGATGAGTAAACAACCTCGACGACAGACACAGCCTTGGTGGCGAACAGAGCTTCGACAATGACGACGACGGAGATAACCTTTGCTACGGATAGAGCCTCGGTGGTAGATAGGGCCTTGACGACAGATAGAGCCTCGATGACAGACAGCACCTCCTCGGCGGATAGAGTCTCGGTGACAGACACAACCTTGGCGACGAACAGAGTCTTGGCGGCGATAGCAACAAAGAGAACCTCGATGACAGACAAAGCCTTGGCTGTGAGCATAGCCTTGACGAGCAGAACCTCGACGGGAAGAACCTCAATAGATAGAACCTCGGTGGGTAGAGCCTTAGCGGTAGACAGGGCCTTGATGATGGATAGGGCCTTGGCGGCGGACAAAGTCTTGACGGTGACAACGACGGAGAGAACCTTGGTGACAGATAGAGCCTTAGCGATAGACTTAGCCTTAGCGACAGACAGAGTCTCGACGACGACGACGATAGAGAAAACTTCGGCGGTGGACAGAGCCTTAGCTGTGGGTAGAACCTCTGCGGGTAGAGCCTTGGCGGGGGATAGAGCTTCGGCGGGGGACAGAGCTTCGGCGGGGGAAAGAGCCTCGGCGGTGGACAAAGCCTAAGTGGCAGGCAGGGCCTCGACGACAGACAGAGCCACGGCGGCAGACACAGCCTCGACGGTGGACAAAGTCTTGGCGGCGACGATGACAGAGAGAACCTCGATGACAGACAAAGGCTTAGTGGCAGACAAAGCCTCAGTTTCGGGTAGAGCTTGGATGGATAGAGGCTCTATGGATAGAGCCTCAATAGACAGAGCCTCGGTGGCGGACAGAGCCTTGACAATTGATAGGGGCTCAACGACAGACAAAGTCTGGGCGATGAACAGAACCTCGACAACGACGGAGAGAACCTCAACGGTGACGACGAGGCCGACAGAGAGAGCCTCGGTGGCGGACAGAGCCTCAATTGGGGGCAGAACCTTGATGGGTAGAGCTTCGACAGACAGAGCCTTGACGACGCACAGGGCCTCAATGACGGTTACAGCCTTTGCGACGGACATGATTTGTTGCACATAAGGAAGGGCTCCATGCTCAACAAACTGAAGGCTTGGTTCATGAAATGGAGTAGTGGCAGAGCTTATGTCACCTTGATCTATCCAAGTTGTCTTGGCAAGATCCATGGATGCAACTTCATTTTTTAGGTGATCTCCACATGTAGGTGTAGTAACAAGATTTAGCAGATCCTCCTAGAGAAGCCTTGTAATCATGCCTTCACCCTCCTCGTGTGATGTATCACCCTTATCACCGTCATCTGCTTTCTCCCACTTGTGCAAATGAGATATTAGTTTTTCTTCACAATGCTTGAATACATTACTGACCAATCTACACACTGCCATAGACGAGACAGTCTAGATTACGAACAACCCACAACATAGATATGATAGATTGGGATATTTCATCCATCTCTTCAATGCACGAAATCATAATGCTCACCATCGCAACCGAAACCTTAGTATCATGACAATCCTTGATTGTGACCAAGAAGTGATGAAACATATCATGGATTAAGTCTTGCAACTCTAGATCTAAGAGGAGGTTATTTATGTTGACATTTGCACAATTCTCCAATATTGTAGATCTGCTGCCAAAAAGGTCACTAATGAAGTCATCAAGGCTCTGAAAGCTGTCAACAATCAAATGCAATATCTCTAGGAGCCAAGATTTTCAAAGTGCAATATCTCTATCATGGTGTTGTCATCGTACGATTCTCTTGGAGCTGAGATTCTCAAAATCTCACTAAGACATGCTGTAGCTGCGAACTTCATTTCCTTGTCATGGTGTCTCAAAACCCTGGGTTGACTTAAGGCATCATTAATCGAAGAAAAGATCCTGTGTATAAATCTTGAAGGTAATTGGTCCAACTTACACAAAAATACTTCCAATAAATCTAATGGAAGATCAACACCCTTGATGAGCTCTTTGCCAATCTTTTGTAATTTCTTCAACCACCACTGACCATCACTGTTGGTCGGCATAGTGTGATCCAAATCCCAAGATCTCTCATTCATCCCAATAGGCTGGCAAGATCACCAGCTCTGATACCACTGTAATGTCCTGAAGGTGATTTCTGTCCTGGAGATAATTTCAGTCTGGAGGTGGTTTTTGTCCTGGAGGTGATTTCGTCACTCCAAATTGTCGTATGGTTGAGATTCTGCAACAGTGTTCGAAGGGTGACTATAGTGGGCCATATGGTATTGAGGGTTGGCCGTACAGTATGAAGGTAACTGTACAATGTGAATGTCCTCGGTCATACGCTGTATGTCCGTACGGTTTCAATGCACACAGTGTAGGCTTCTTGGGCAGTATGGTGAGCTTGTCTGTTGGACGTACGGTGTGGCAAGGAGTTAATGTATGGTGGATTGGAAAGAGGACGTATAGTGTTGCAATTGGCTGTACGAAGCTTGATAACTGTCGTTCGCGTACGAAATGGTCAAGTTGTTCTTCTTTGTCACTTGCATATGATATCCATAAATACCAGAAAGGGTGAGGAGTTATGGTTAGTTACGAATCTACAGTAAACAATGATAATACTCCAAATGGCCAGACGAAACAAGAATTGATTATCGCCAAAGCCAACCACGCGAAGTATACTTCTTTTAGACAATGAAAGTACTTCAGAATTACAACGGCCTTGGACCAGAGCCGAGCAAACACAAATCTCCAAATGAATACAATCCAGATTCGACACATGTGAAATATTGGAGTGATATTTCCAACCACAGACTAGGGTGGCTATGAACCACTGAAACTACAACAAACCAAATAGGGAGGATCTTTCACCTTCGAAATGGCGGACAACATAACTCCAATTGGAATTCACGAAGACAAATAAAATATTCCAAGATGCATATCAACTACCTACATGTTGGTCATAAATACCCCTTCGGAGAAACTCCTAATGGTTTACAAAAGAACGCCGACATGAAAAAACACCTATGAACAACAATAATAAAAGTGGGCCCCTTTATTAATTAATTAAAGGTCCTTAATAATATCTTTTAATTTGGGACCAATTAATTTATTAATTAAATTATTTTATTTTCTATCAATTTGGGGACATTACAAAGTGTAGGTATTTTCGGAAAAAGGCTTAGGTATTCTTAAAGTAATGAACTAGCCCTAAGATTTTAACATTGTTCTAACCCTTTCTCATGATTATGTACATATCATTGGCCCTATACACTTGATGAAGGGCTAAAGGTAGTCATTTGATACTCTTGTAGACATAATCCACTGCTAACAATGATAAGCATGATTCATGCATAGTTATAAAATTGATAACGTTAGAGATTAAGTATTGAATATGCAAGGGTTCATGATTTATATTAGACCTTCCATTTCGTTTCTAGCATAGCAACTCGGTGATTATTCATTGATGCCACAGTTTCAAAAATATTGTAACCAGTATTGTAGATGGATACCATACATGAAAGAGGTAAAAAATTCAATTAAAAAAAAGCATTTGAATTCACTGTTTGGACACATGTGGAGGTGAGATTTCGTGTGGGTTTGTTTTGGTCGAATGCATCAGCTGTGAGCAAGATCATGGCCAAACCCTGTGAGGACTAGACCTTGAACCCAAACCCGGTTTGAACCATACTAGGTTACAACAGGGTGCATGAGAAGGATCTGGTAACCTAGGTCTTTGGTAATGAGGGTTGGGAATTCATTTTGGATGGTTGGTGTAAGGCTATGGAGAGGAAGAGACAACCTTTGGTTATTGTTGGCTATTGTGAGGCTGTGAAGGCCTATAGGGTGTTTAGTCTTGTTACTTGGTATCCTTTCTTTTCATGAGATCTCTAGATCAAAGTTGCATGGATAAGAGACATACAAATACGGGTACGATATTGGATATGAATATGACCATTTTTTAAGACTCCCAATATGGATATGGTTGGATACAACATTAATAAAAAACATATACACATATTTAACACAATTTTTTAAGTTATTAGAGGAGATTCTTAGTGCCTTGAAACCAATATGGACACAGAAATGTTACATAAATTATTGTAAGTTAATTTAACACTTTACTATATGCAAAAATAGTAGATTTGTCTTGGAAGATTGTTTTCCCCATAGGGTAAGAGTTTAATGCATACAAGAATATAAGTAAAGTAATGAGAAAATAGAAATATTAAGAGAACTCACAAAAACATTTCCATTTATCTCAGCAATTTTTACAATATATTTCCAGTGATACCAACAATATTCTATTTCATGATAACCATCATAACATAAGATCTCAGAGACAATGTACATGAACATATATAGATGTTGAGGGGTGCGAGTGCCAACCGTTGACAACCGTCGCATAACCACCTATCCCTCAACAAACACTAACAACTCCTAATTACCAAAGTACCCAACAACATCATCCCCCCCACAAAGAAAGTTGTTTCCTGACGACACACACCAAAATAGGGATTAGGTACAACTATACAACACAAAAGAAATCAAGAAGTAGATGTAGGCTAAGAGAGCATCCTTGACGGTGGTGGTGTAGATGATTCCATCCTAGCTCTCAACTCATGCACCTGCTTAGTCCTATGGCACATATCTCTCTCAGCAAGCATCTCTTGCTGTTGAGCGCTCTTTACCATAAATTCTGCTTCCAAAATCCCCTTACTCTTCTTGTCTACGCCCTCCAGAGCCGATGCAAGTTGACCCTCCTATATTGCTATCTGATCTCGGTGCTGCTCCTCCAAGGCAATTACCTTAGCTTGATGCTGCGCCTCAAGAGCCATCATCTAATCTTGTTGGGTTATAACTCCCCCTTTTGTGCCAACTCTTCCTCGACCACCTGTAGCTGAGTGGCGAGCTCCTCCCAAGTTGTTACGGTGGCCACTCACTTGGCCTCAACCCATACTCCTCGGTGCTCAGCCTTCCTAAGCTCATAGTACACCTGTCTAAATCCTTGCTCCACCTACCAAAGTAAAGTATGGGTCTGACTCTCCCTAACTGGCACCTAGACTCTCTATTCCTCCAATATATTTGGCGTCTCTGTGGTGGGCCATCCACTACTTACAAAACATTGCTCAGACTCCTCGTCTCATCTTCTTTTAGGTAACGCCATCAATTGTTCCACGGCCTCCTCCACCATCCTCAGAGCCTGCACCTTTGCAGAGGTTGCTTGCAATCTATCGTGCACCATCCTCCATCTCCATCATAAACTGCTCAATGATACCCATTTGACCTTGGCTGAAGGTATCATCTGCTGCAACGACTATGGCTATGAGGCTGCGCTCTGTGACTCCTTACCTCGCACGGTCGCCTTCTCTGGAGGAACATTCTCCTCGCTCCCGACAACCGCTTCCTTCTCCTTAGGAAAGCCTAATGCAATGCCTATCTCCCTGGGGTGTGTATTATGCGCCTCTAGATCAACAATCTCAATGGGCTCTAGTTGCCTCCGCGATTTGGGAGGGGGAGGTCCAATAGGTCGCATAGGGACAAGCTGAAACTGAGTAAGCCAGGAATCCACAATGGTAGCTTCGATTGACGGCGTTTTCGTCTCAATGACTTCTCTCAGCACCTCTGGAACATCCACCAAGATTTCCATGACCGCCCCTGTCTATCCTGTAGGTTGTTTTACCACCTCGATGGCCAACTCTATCTCGGCAGGCACTGGTATCTCGGGCTTGGGCTTTGCTTCTAATTCTAGCTTTGGCTGTGTTTCTATTGGTGGAGGAGGGACTACTGTTGGGGCCCGTGATTGCCCAAAGCCTGGCATTGGAAGTGTTGCCATTGTCATCACAAATAAAGTAGGTGTAAACAACTGGCTACTCTTAGATAACTACATCGATGCAAAGAGAACTCTATTCGGAGATGTGAGACTACCTATGGGCATGACTTCGACTCTCGAGTCCAACGCGTCTATGTCCGTAGTGCGACTCTCGTGGCTCATCATCCTAAAACTCTATTCGTTGGCCTTTGACGTGTCTGATTCTTCCCGTTCACTATCACCATTGTCTCCACCCATGTCCGACTTTGACATCATGACCTGGCGCTTCCGCTTCTACATAGTACCACTCGCAGCTAGGCTGTCGAAATGTCGCCAATAAGAAATAGGTGGGTGGCCAGGCTTCAGACGGGCGAGTGGTTGCAGCTCGAGATTGTCGGTAGGTATCTATGTTCGCGTGGCCTCTAAGAAAAATCCGATAGCGTAGTGGGGCATGTAAAAGGTTTTGTGTTGCAGTGTGAGAAATTCCTCCATCCTATTCGCTAACACTGTAGCCCAATCATACACTACGCCATTCCTGACTCCATTTATGAGGGCAATTTGCGGTAGGGCAATGTCTGAAGCTCTACTTGACTATGTGAGTTGACTTTTTATAACATCCATGAGACACCTCCATTTGCTCTTTGCTACAAATGATGTTTTCAGCCTTCGGCTTTTGTTAGCTGAAGCCATGGACTCCCATTCTGCTTTTGACAAGTTTCTAGACACCATCTGTATGAGTTGTTCTTTCTGTTCTGCTGGACTATTTTTATTGTTTTGCCAATCTTTTTCCCAATAGGGCATGGGATGCCGAATACTCTTGTGAAATCTTCGGCTATAAAGGAAATGGTGATATCTTGCCCCAAGTACTGAAAGACAAACCTGCAACGGTGCTTGTCATAAGTATCCACCTTAGCTATCGATTCATAGCTCCCAGGCTTGGAAGCGAAAGCAGATTTGGATCTAGATGCCTTTTGGAGGCTCATAGGAAGCGCTTCTAGGGCACTTGGATGTTCTCTGGATGAACTGCTTCCTCACCCCGGGCGATTTTTAAACTGTATTTTATTTCCTTGTTTGGTGTTCTTTGTGCAGCCTCTATAGTTTATGTGGCTTCTGTGTTTGATATATCTTCTTTCACAATATTCGTGTTGTCCTTGTACAACATACTTGTCTCATATGACACTCTTTCCTTGTCTTGAACGCGACCCTTTTATACTATTTTGTTTTCTTTTATCCCCACCGTGGGCACTACTTATTTCAGCGTCCCGTTGGGGATGCCGCACGACAGTCACCAGTACAGTGTCTCCATTGTACGATGACTCCTGTATGGTGCACTCACCGTATGGTGAGTTCTCCAGTTTTGTTTTTTTAATTTTTAATTTTTTTTTTTCAAATTTTCTGTCATTGGGCTCGTCCAGTTGAAATGGGTTGTTCCTTTGTCACCTTTCGTGGTACAATTTGAACTTCGACCCATTCACAGCATCCAAAACCTCCCCCCATCTGATATTGATAGCTTTATTGCTCCGTTTTCTGCCACTTCATGAACTTTATAGGGGCCAAGCCATCTCACGTTGAATTTCCTCGAGTTTATTTCATTTCGCCCGTTGTACTTCAAAACTAGTTGTCATAGAGGGAATCTAATCTCCCTCAGGTGCTTAATATGCAACAACTTCTGGTGTTGCTGGGTTGCCTTCGTGGCCCACTACGCCATCATCTACCGTTTATCCAGTTCGTTTAAGGCATATAATTGCTCTTTCAAATTCTCCATATCACAGAGTCTGTTTTCAATGGCTATTTGCAGGCTTGGTACCATGAACCGTGCCGGTACGATAGCTTCCTGGCCATAAATTAACTGAAATGGTGTTTGCCCCATCGTCACCTTGTATGTGTATGGTAGGCCCATAACACCAACAACAACTTCTTTCAATCTTCCTATTCAACGCCACACGACTTGTAAATCACAAAAACCAAAATTTTGTTGGTAGCTTCGGCTTGGCCATTGGCTTGCAAATAGTAGGGGTTGGATAGGGAGTGAATTTTTTTTAACTCCGTTATTAGCAACTTGATGACATGGTTCACAAAGTGCCCTCCCCGGTCACTTGTCGATTGAATGCGAATGTCATACCGCGCTATGATCTGCTCATAGATAAATTTGGCCATGCTCAATGCGAGTTATCAGGTAGGGCTCGTGCTTCTACCCACTTCGTCAAGTACTCTGTGGCCACTACAATGTCTCTGCATCTCTTTGTAGGGCTGGGCTTCAACGGTCGAATGAAATCCAACCGCCACTGTTCAAACAATTCTTGGGCATGCGAGGGGTTGAGGGGCGTAAAGTCCCTCTTCAATGACTTCCCAACCCTTTGGCACGTATTACACCCTACGGCCCATTCTCGAGCATCATTGTACATCGTAGGCCACCATAAGCCTGTCAGTAATACCTTTCGTGTTGTAGTGTCAGGTCCTATGTGACCTCCGACAGGACCCTTGTGCACCTCTCTCAGAATACTAGGGACCTCTTCCTCCATCACACATCTTCTCAACACTTGGTCTGGTCCCATTTTGTACAAGTCTATTTATAATCTGAAATGTCCTGCTCCTCAGGACAAGCTTCCTACTTTCGCCTGCGACATGTCTCTCGGAAATGATGAGGTGGAGAGGTATTCACTAGTACTTGTGTACCATGATGGAAGTACCACAATCTGGAATAGCTGAGCATCTGGGAAATCATTGTTAACTCCCACTGATGGCTCTCTGGACTTAATATGTGACAACTGGTTAGCAATCACGTGACTCCTCCCTGGTCGCACGATGATGGTGAAAGTGAATTCTTGTAACAAAAGCAACCGCCTGCTAACTCTTCCCTGAATAATAGGCTTATTCACCAGGTACATGAGGGACTGGTGGTCCACATAAAATGTGAACAGAGTCACCAGTACGTAATGCTTGAATTTTTGTATGATGTAAACCATTCCTAGAGCCTCCCTTTCATTGTGTTGTAGTTCTTGTACGCCTTCAATAACAATCTACTTGTAAAGTAGATTAGATGGTCTAGTCCACGATCTTCCACTTGAGCTAATGTGGCACCAATTGCAAAGTTAGAGGCATCCATGTGAATGTGGAACTCCTTATCCTAGTTCGGGTACGCCAAGATAGGAGCACCCACCAACATTGTCTTTAACACCTCGAATGCTTCACTTTGTTCAATCCCCGAAGTGTACGGTTCACCTTTCCGTGTGAGTTTGTCTAGGGGATAGGAGACTTGTGCAAAGTTCTTAATGAATGTTTCGTAGTCGCCGATGTGGCCCAAAAAGGATTTCACTCTAGTGACATCCATATGGGATTCCATCTCCACTATAAACATCACCTTGTTTGGGTCCGTGTTCAATCTGGCTTTGCAAACAATGTGCCCCAACAACTTCCCTTGTGGTACCATGAATCTACACTTCTTAGGATTTAGTGCCAACCTGGCTCTCCTGCACCACTCCATACAGTCTCGTAGGACTACCAGATGGGTGGCTTGCCCACTGTAAATGGCTGTAGCCTTCAACACGGGATCCCAATGATGTCCAACCAATGTGCTCTTGGGGTTTTCTTCATCCCCCAAGTTTGTTACCTTTAGCCTCGGTTCTTCGTACCGTATGAGTTTCTCCTTATCGAACGGAAGTGAAGGAGCCTCATTGATTCAAGCTTCTCCATCATTGTATTCCCCGTACTCCTGTAGATACAAGTCCTTATGTTCTGGCTCCTCAATCTGCAACATGTTGCAGTTGAACAACTCGTAGTCCTCCATCTGCGAATGGACGAGGCCGTTCAGAAAATCCACGTCGTCTTCAGAACACCCTTCCAATTCTAGAACACCTTTGTCATTTGGCTCCATTTTGCGTTTCCCTTCATTTACTCCTATCAGCTCTCCTTCCGACTTCAACTCTGTATAGGACTCCCATTCCTCACTCACCATTGAGTCCTCAAGTCGATCACAAATTTTCTCCCTCCATTTTCCATCGATAGTGTCTTGCACTTCCAATTATGGTTTACCTTTACAACAACAAGCCACCCTCTCCCCAAGATAGCATCATACCGTTTCTTTTTCAAGGGGTTTACTATAAAATCCAAAACGAAGGGCTGCGTTCCAATGGTTACCTGTTGCGACATCAAAGTCTCGATCGGCTTGATGTTGTGCTGATCGACACCCACCAAATTGAAAGTTGGCGGCCATAATGTTGGCTTACCGAGCTTCTTCCAAGTTTCCTCAAGTAGCACATTGACCCTCAATCCTTCATTGACAATGGTGTTGGCAAGGATAGTTCCTAATATGCCCATCTCCACCATTGTGGGGTGTCACCCACTATTCACAACCAACAACATTGGGTTCGCCGAAGGGCTGACTGTAACTTTTGTATGGTTCGTCGTACGGGTAGGTACATGTACGGTGCTTAGTATGGATGGCAGTTCTTAGCATTGGCATGGTTTCAAGGAGGGCCCTGACCTTCACCGACACCTCCATCTGCAATATTTGGCTCACGATGTTTTGCACTACTTTTGTACGGGATGAAATGCTTGCCGTATCTTGGGTTCCTCTTCGTTTAGCTATTCATTTCTCTTTCAATGTCAGCTTTTGGTTCCCATACCCTTTCCTCCATATGGGGTCTGGGTATGTTGCCTTCTTCGCTTGTGCACGGGTTATGGCCAATATTCCTTCTTCCCCTGACTTCTTGATGTTCAACAAGTTGACTCCAGGCTTGGGGCAGTTGCCATCCTCGTGGTCGCCAGGTGCACACCACCAACACAAATGTTGAGAAGCTTCTTCCTTTGGGCATTCACAGGCGAAGTGCCCCCACTAATTGCTGGTCTGACATTGAATTATCAACCAATCCTTGGCATCATACTGTATCCGACTCCGACTGTTATTGTTGTTATTATTATTATTGTTGCCTCCTTGTCAATTGTTTCTATATCCGCTGGATGATGCCATTGTGCTGGCTTGTTGCTGAGAGGCACCTAGTGTTACGGATGTAAACGACTGCTCTTGTGTGAAGAGTACCTGTGCACTTCTTGTCTTCATATTGTCTGAGCACTCCTTGGTGGAGTGTCCCATCACCTGTAGATATCGCAGAAGGCCTTTTTAGGGCAGGTTCCCTTTGTATGACCCTCCTCTTTGCAGTCCATGCACCATACTTCCCCTTCGTTCCTGGTGCTACTGCCCTTCATAGCTTTAAATTCCATCATACGTTGCATATCTTTTAAGAGTGCTTGCACCTTGCTGGATTCTCCATCGCTGCTACTATTGTCAAAGGAGTCGTCATCATTTGACAATTTGTTTTTCTTCTTCCTCGATGTTTTGTTTTCACTCTCCAGGTCCATGACTTTGTTGTATGCCAGGTCAGAGGCACAATCTTCGTCTTCTTCCGTGGGGAGGATTTCAATCCTTCGATGAACCAATGCTTCTTCAAGCCATCCGCTGGTTGATTTTCTATTTTTCCCAGCAACTCCTTTAGTTGTCAGCCGTACGTTCATACATTCTCATTTTTTCCCTGCTTCGTACTGTAGATCTTGGCCACGATCTCGTTGTTGTCTCGTAGCAGTCTGAATTCCTTTTAAAACACTTTTCGTAACTTATCCCAGGTGGTCACTTTTGTCTTGTCACATTGAAGAACCAATCTATGCCCACTTTGCGTAGGGTGGCACAAAACTGCACTACCCACTCATCGTGGTCTGTCACTCCATTGGCCAACTAGATTGTTTCGCATGTTTTGCAATGCCTTACAGAGTCCTTCCCGTCCCTTGTGAACTTTGGTAATTTCTGTTTGTTCACCATTGAAATGTTCCTCTGTGGCTTTGGTCTGGCGGTAACTTTCGAGTTAGGTACTCCTAAGTTAGGTATAGTGGAACCTAATTGATCGTTTTTAATCCGTGTGCTCCTGTGTCCTCCTGACACCTTCGGCCATACTGGTATCCCCTACGCCTCTGTTCTTGGTCTCCCCTACTTCCCTTTGGTTCTCTAGTTCCCGCTCACGAGAGCCTCTCCTTCCTGGCAATGTAATTGTGAGATGCCCCAACATCGTCACCATACACCTCGTGTCCTTGAGTACCACCTTTGGCCCATACAGACCCTTTAGTACTAACTGGGTTCCCTTCGAGCAATCCTTCTTCCCCTTTAGGCTGTCCGTTGGCAAGTCTTCACAGCCTTCTCCTTCTCTCCGCTTGCTCTTCCAATCTCAAGTCCTCTAATAAGCCTTGTAGTCGTCTTCTTGCCCTTTTTAGGTACGGTTCCTATCCTTATTCAAGAGATTGGGCATTAATGTTTCCTCTCAAAGGGGTTGAGGATTCATTGCCGCCTTCGGCTCTCGTTCTCCTCCTCTTCCCTTTTGTTGGTCTCTTCGTACTGCTGCAAGATTTGCTAGCGGTGGTTTTCTCTCTCAACCCCTTCTTGGGAATTACGCAGGGTAAAGAAAGTTTGTGCCAACAGATTGGGCAAATGGCACATCAACCGATCTACCGCCGAGATCACGCTGAGTGCTGTCCACACAGCACTCTCAGGAACTTCTTTCCGTCTGGCTTCCCTTCACACCTGATTTTCAATGGACACTTGTAATATGGTTGCAAAGTTTGTAGTCAATGCTCTTTCGCCTTCAAACAACTCTGGAAACCCTTCTTCATTCTCGTGTCAACTCGTACCCTCATCCACTTTTTGGCCCATTATATTCCCTTTACCATGCAGTACTCCGTCACTCCCAAATTCATATCAGCAATGACGCCAGATGTTTTCTCCGTAGGGTAACAGTTTAATGCATACGAGAATATAAGTAACATGGATATAAAATTATTAATAGAACTCACAAAAGCATTTCCATTTATCTCAGCAATGTTTACAATATATTTCTAGTGACACCAACGATATTCTATTTCATGATGACCACCATAACATAACATCTTCGAGACTACATGAACATATATAGATGTCGAGGGGTACGAGTGCCAACCGTCGCATAACTACCTATCCCTCGACAAACACTAACAACTCCTAATCACCAAAGTACCCCACAACAAAGATAACCCAAAAAAATGGGTCGCTGGAATAGAGAATGTGATAACCCCTGTCCGAATATTTAATAAATATATATAATTTTATAGATTAATTGAATAATAATAATTATCAATTAATAAATGTATAATCATAATACATATTAATTAATTATCATTCTTACTAACTATTATTCTTGTTATCATTTAACAAAATTATTATTTTTAATAAATTAATAGAGTAATTAACATGAGCTTAGTCGCCGCATTCATTAGTATTACTCCATAATGAACGATATGAATGATTATACCTGAAAGCCACGTAGACAACACCCCCTTCCACATGTGCAAGAGTAGTAGTGATTTAATAAACGTGCTGAGCACACAAATAATAATCAAGGAAGTTTATTATTATAAATGATGGATAATACACGATAGCTTGAGGGAAAGGTGCGACAGAGGAGACATGCCCTTTGGCACTGCACCCCTTCACTCCACCAAGAGGGTATAAGAGTCCATCGTGGAACATTTCCAGGGATCAAGAGGAAAGAAAGTCAATATAGAAGATAGGAGTATGTGAAATAAACTTCCAGCACTGACAGTGGCAGGGAACAACACTCGGTCTCAAAGATGACGTGCTGTATGTATTATGTGGAAAATTCAGTAAAGTTTAGATAATATCTTAATATCTTTATTAAGATATTATCTCCTTAGTTAAATACTTTCTATAATGGTCAACTACTTGTCTGCAGTCCGTCTTTCAGTCTAGATAGGATTGTTTCGTATCCTGTCTCTTTCGTCTTCAGTCCAGATAGGAATGTTTCCTATCCTATCTTTAGTTTTGTTTCTAATTTCGTCTTCAATCTACGTTGTTTCTTTTAGAAACAACATCCTTGTAATTCTTTATAAGGAACACATTTGTTCCTCTGTTAATCAATTAATCATTCGGAAATCCGTTAATCTGCCAATTCTTGAATCTTGTAACATGGTATTAGAGCCATTACTTTAAATTTTTTTGAAAAATTTATAATTTCTTTCGAAATTATTTGCTCAAATTTTTTGAATAAATTTCTGTTTATTCCCACATTGTGGGATCTGCTGCTGCTCACATCTAGGGTTTGTGAGTTTGGCCAGTTTTCGGCCTTGTTCAGCCACATTTTTCTGCAAATCCGCCATTATTTTTTAGAGGTTTTTTGCAGCAGGTCGTTTTTTTTTAAACCCTAATTTTTTGGGCTCGAAATTTTTTTCTGATTACAAATTTTTGGTGGGTTTTTCGAGAGCTCAATTGGGTTGTCGTCTGTTTTTTCTGGGTGCCTCGATTTTCGAGCCAGCAGATCCAGATTTTGATAGCATATTCTTTTTGGGTTTTTCAAGCTCTCTTCTAGGTACTTCTCAGTTTTTTTTGGGTCTTCCAATTTTTTTGCCTCAAAGTACGTGTCAGTGCCTCTTCTCTGTATCTTCGTTTTCCGTGCATTAGGAAATGTGCAAGATGGCGTAACTGACTAATTTGATGTTGGAGGGCAGTCAATGATTCAATGACAACAATTATAACACCTAGAAGCAACGTATGCTCACTATCTTTGAGTATTGTCGCCTGGATGAGCTCGTTTTGGGCACTACGAAGCGTCCTCAACAAGCAGGATCTGATCAGGACAAATTTGATGATCGCAATCGAGAGGCTGTTATGCTTCTCAAGCTCTTTGTTATCGATGATCAGCTACCACAGATTCCTTTCGGCAAGTCAGCTGTAGAAATCTGGAAATATCTTAAGGAGCTGCATGAAACATCTGACAAGAGCCGGGCATTCTTTTTGAAGAATCAACTGTTCTCCATTATGATGGATGAACGTATGTCCTTGCAGGAGCATCTGACAAAGATTAAGGACATTCGTGATCAGCTCGAAGCTATTGGTCGGAAAATGGAGGAAGAGGATATGGTAGTCATCACTCTGAAAAGTCTACCATTGTTCTATGAGCACTTCATAGAAACACTCAACATTATGTCAACTAGTGTTGATTTGAAGTTTCCAGAATTATGCACCAAACTCCTGCTGCAGGATTGTTGGAAACAACAGTTTGGCAGCAGTGCTTCTACAGCCTCATCAGAATAGGCATTTGCTGCAAAATCCTTTCAACAGAACAACGACAACTACCAGTCTTCTCAGCCTTTCCAGCATCAACCTTCTGCTCAATCCTTGGATGGCTCTATGAAGCAAAATGTGCAGTGTAATTACTGTCACAAGTTTGGCCATATGAAGTTCGAGTGCCGGAAACGTTTGGCTGCCCAAGTGAAGCAAAATGCTTCCCAGCCAACAACACAAGTTGTTGAGCTTCCTAATCAAGGCGAAGCTGCATTTTTTGCCTTTTGAATCTGTTTTTGTTTTTGTTTATGGGTTTGTTGATTTTCTCCTTAAAAATCATTTCATGTTGTCTGTAGTACGCAAGATTGCATGGGATTTTGGGTTTTTACCCTTTTTTTCCACAAAAACGAAGTTTTGTAATTGCAGTCTGTTTTGAGTCATAGCACTCTTCTGGCAAAGCTTCTTGGTTTCAGCATTCTGTAGATCCAGGGAGGGTCTCAGTTATCACAGAATGTTCTAACATCCGTACGTTGACCATTAAGGGAGGGTATTAAGATAATATCTTAATATCTTTATTAAGATATTATCTCTTTAGTTAAATACTTTCTATAATGGTCAACTACTTGTCTGCAGTCCGTCTTTCAGTCTAGATAGGAATGTTTCCTATCTTGTCTCTTTCGTCTCTAGTCTAGATAAGAATGTTTCCTATCCTGTCTTCAATTTTGTTTCTAATTTCGTCTTCAGTCTACGTTGTTTCTTTTAGAAACAACGTCTTTGTAATTCTTTATAAGGAACACATTTGTTCCTCTGTTAATTAATCAATCATTCGGAAATCCGTTAATCTGCCAATTCTTGGATCTTGTAACAGTTTATATTATATATATATAAATAAATGTGACTGGGAAATTATATATATATAAAGTAATACAGATATTTTAAATTTATAGATGTAATAATAATAATCAGACATATATATATATATATATATATATATATATATATTATATGAGCATTCATTTATAATAAGGATTATATATATATATATATGTAAAAAAATATATATTAATTACAGTGAAATCGGATATATTAGTGGAATCATATATATATATATATATATATATATATATATATATATCTATATAAAATAGTGAAATCAGATAGAAGATCTATATATATAAGTTATGTTGTATGTACAATATATATAAGAGATTGTGATTATATATATGTTAATAATAATAAAAATCAGATAGTTCCCAAGATAGGGTAGGGATTAGCGACCCTCTAATCCTTGAGGGCAAAAGTCCCAAGGGAGGGCTTGGATCTGTAAACTTTGAGGGAGCCTATCAATGGTCTCTAAGCGTTTTGGTTTACCTCCAATGTCTTCTCCCTTCTCGAGAACTGAAGTAATAATAAGATCAGTCCTATAATATGGATCAGAGATAGTCAATTTCTTAAGTCATTAATAAAGTACCAATTTTCTTAAAGTACCAATTTTCTTGTATTATTATTGATGTTGATTTATTAACAATTTAGCTTAGTCATGAAAGAATATTAAATTAAGTTAAAACTAGTAATGACTGAATCCTCATCTAGGAGGGGACATTACAGAGAAACATTTCATTTGCCTTTCTCATTTGGTGTAGGTGTTGTTTATACCAAAAAAAAAGGAAAAATTGCATGAATGAAGTTCTTTTTAAGTTATTTATATTTGAGAAGATTTACATCAAATTTTAAAAGAATCAAATCACATAGTATTCGACATAGTTGGAAAATCAAGGTGTTTTGGGCATACATGGTTGCAGTATTCGACATGTATATGGCTGTATCGGATACGTATCCAAATTGGATACAGGGATATGCACACCCAAGGATGGACATAGGAGCTTTCAGATACTATGGTTCAGATTGATGAGCACTTCACAAATATATATACACCATCACTTGCTTCTCCCTCACGTTGTTTTTTGAGGGTGATGATGGTGCTCGTCTTGATCCACCAATTCGTAGCACATAATCTTTTCCCTGATTGGCCCACACTACTCTTGAGGAGATTGGATATTTGGTTGACGATTCTTTAGAGTCTCATTTTACTTGTTCATAGACAATAAGTGTTAGCTTTTGAATCATGGTTGTTTAGATGATCCTCAGAGGTTTTAGATGTTGTAGGTAGTCTTGAGTGGGAGAGTGCTATGGTTGAGGAGTATTATTCTTTGATTAAGAATTACACAAGGGACCTTTTACCTTATCATAAGGGATGAAAGTTTGTTTGATTTAAATGTGTGTACAAAACCAAATTTACTACAGATGGGTCCATTGAAAGGCATGCCTTATGACTAAGGGTTCTTTGCAAGTTAAGGGCATTGATTGTATTGAGACCTTTACTTGTATTGACAAGATTGATTCTATTTGTGCTGTACTTTCTTGTTGCATCATATTGATGGCTAGTTTATAAAAGGATGTGAAGAGTACCTTTTAATGGGAATTTTTATGAGGAGATATGTGTGGATACCCTCTTCATTTCGTGGAGGATTCTTCACTTGTTTGGAAGCTTTGACGCTCACTCTATGGTATCAAACAAGTCCCTTGGGATTGGTATTACTTGTAGCTTTGGTGAAATATTAATTTATAGTGTATAGAAATCTAATATCTCGTGTGTGTTAAAGAGCACAAAGCATGGTATATGTAAGGGTTATATTCAAAATAATCAATTTCTTAGTTTTCTTGCACTTTATTTACCTGTGGTTAAACATCTAACATGATCATATGTTGGTAATTTACTACAATGAATGAGGTCTAGGTAAACTATATTGTAATGCTTTTTTAATGGACTATCATCTTTGAAATACTTATATATTCATCTTGTTTGTATTTCCTTCCCTTGAGTACTTTGTTCTATATTTCTAATTTCATTGTATTGTTTCTTTTCTTTAGAAACTAGGTGAGACCTGTATATTGAATGTGCATTTTTGAATTGTTTATTTTATTTTAGTGAAATCCTTTAGTTCATATTTCCTTGTACTAAGTGCTTTTCCATTTCCCTAAAGTTGGCGTTTTGGATTTTTTGCAGCAATGTTGAGGACTATACTCGAGAAAGATTTACTGAAACTGTATACTCTTATATGGTGTCAAGCAATGGCTTGTCAAATGTCCGAGGCCATTATAAGTCAGGTTGGAATTCAAGTCATATAGTAGTTTGTGATAATATTTTCTCTCCTGATTTTGTTACAATTTTATGAATAAATGTGGTATAAAAATTATTAGTGCAGGAAGGGAAGTCATGCATCTATACAATTATAGCAGTTCATGACTAATCTGTTGGAATGATGCCATAGCATTTGTTTAATTGTACCATTTTTTTTTTATCTCAATTCTAGCATGCTTTAACATGAAAGGTATTTGAGGAATATGAGTTCAAATGTGATTACAGAGTTTACAAAAGAAGGTGGTATATTAACTGATAAAGCCGTTTTTACTGTTCTATTGAATGATCTTAGAAATCTACTTTTCTGCTATATATTACATATTTATTTCCTTGTAAATGACATCACATTCACACAAGTATAGTCACATAATATTATCTGCTATGAATAAATGACTACTTGGAATGCTTTTGGTATGGTTGTTCATATTAGGGTAAATATTGGAGGATATATTTAGTGGACAAAGGTATATTTGTATGTTGAAGGCTAACACATGAAATTGCGCAAATATATGATGTCTGACTTTGATTTTAAGATTAATTTGTGTAAAATGTATCAACTCTACGTGAAAGGCAGAGTATTTTTCTGTAATTCTATTTAACCTCAAGGGAATCATGAACCTTAAATATTTGAAACTTGTTTAACAAAATTGAATCATAAAAATTCTTGGAGTAAATATTGAGGCCCTTTTTTGCTTAATTGCAGGCGCTTTGTTTTTGCATCTTGCTGGGTAACACTATAGAGTATAGACAATAATGCCAATAGCTTGAAGAATTTCTGGTTTGATGAGGATTGGATAAATTTATCTTAAAGGGTGAGTGCCAACAATTTTTTTTGTTCCTTGTAATTTTGTCAAATTATTAATTAATCTTTGGAAACGTGTGGGCTTCACAATCCCTTCCATGGCACTTTACAACCCTAAAGTATTGTTAGGAAAATGTTGTCTCAACCTTGCATTTACATAAGGCTGCTATTTATAGTCAGTAGACCTTTGATTGTGGTTTGTGAGATAGAGGTTTTGTGTAAAAGTTTGATAGTTGTTGAGTTATCTTTGTGTAATGTCCTCATTTTCATGAGCATCAACTTTTCAGAGGATTAGCCTATATGTTGACCTTCGTAGGCTAATGGGATTGGATAGAGGGTCATTTTGTTGCAGAAACCTTGTTAGTAGATGAGATATGCGCCTTCTCTAGAGCTCAATGGTTGTAGATTTGACACTTATATGGGTTACATGGCTCCGTTCTTCATACTTACTATTTATAGTAAGTCTTGGGTTGTTCGAGAAGGACCCTTTCTATTTTAAGCAGAGCACTTGGTCACATGGGGATTGACAATGTTGACTCCCAGTTCAGACGAAAGAGTGAAATAATAATAGTTGGAGAGTTATTAATATTTAAGTGGCCAAAATGATATCAAATTATTAAAAGAGCTTATTATAAAATTATAACTTAACTTTATAATTGAGGGTCAAGTTACCCTTAAAAAGGGGGCCAATTGTGGAATTAATCTTAAACGCCACACTTACTGAAATATCAAAGGTTTTCCTAAGCATGATGAAATAACATTTTTTAATGATATTAATGTGCTTTTATGGGGAAATTGAGCTAAGAGGGAATTATAATTGTAAATTATAATTCAAATGTTTAGACTTTGCAAGCTTATGTTCCTTTAAGTTATGCGAGGTGTGAAGAAGAAGCCTTCAGGTCGTTTTGCTTTGGAGGAACAATAAAAGCTTTGAGATGGAAGTTGAACCCTATTCCATTGTGCATTTGATTATTGGTATTTTCTATCTGAAGGAAGTTGGTGAAGGGTTTCAGATTGTGAATTTATAAATTCTGCAAGAATTCAAGCACTTTGAGTTGGTCTGATGTCTAGCGAATTGTGCCACAGCGATGGCTTCAAACAAAGCCAATGAATGGGCTTAAATGGTGATCAAATTAGTTTGAGATTCCATCGTTTCCTCTCAGAAATGGTTATAGATTTAAGAGAGGGATTTTGCATCAGTAGTTTACTGCAACAAGAGTTGGAGGTGAGGCTTTTACAAGGCTGCCGCAGTAGTAAATAAGGCCATGTGATTCACAGGTGTAAAAGGGCAGCGTTAGAGGGTTTTGGATTGTTATTTGGTTGCAATAATTCTGAGCGTTGAAGAACCTCGGCAGATAGTTATTGCAGCCATTCATTTTGGATGCCTAGCACAACCCTCGGTTATACCTGAAAGCTGTGATTTATATTGAGGAATTCTACGGTTACATATGTTCAGATTTCCAGGTTCCCTTGTCTAAATTTAATAATTGTTAATACATGTCAATTTGGCATTCTGAATATTTGCATTTATGATTTAGTGAATAAAGAAATATTATGCTCAATTGTTCAATTGCATTGAAGTTTCATCCCTGTAATTTCTTTATTTCAAAAAGATCAAAAAGCATATATTTCAAGAAACTGAAAAAGTGTGTAAACATTGTAAAGACCAAACAAGAATCAGATTTTGCATGGAAAGTGTTTGACAAAATGTCAAACATACACAATTGAACCAAATCTAGTGTTTGTCAGAGTTAGAACTCGCAGGGGTTCTTACACTCTGGATCTTTGGTTGGTGATACTCTTATGAAAAGTTTGCTCTGCAAATATACTGTAATTTGTTGTTGATTTCTAAATAATATATTGGTTGACTTTTGGAGTGCGGGGCTTTTCTTTCGACAGGTTTTCCCCACGTAAATCATTGTATTGTAGTATGCATGCTATTTATGTTTATTTTTGTTAATTTTCTATAACTGTTGTGAAGATCTTAGAAAGTTTTTGAAATTACCCTTTCAAGATTAGTGTAAGAAGTTGTTCCACTATGTTAATTTTCTTACAAGTGGTGTAAGAGCCTCGTCACCTTTGGTTTTAGTTGTGTTTTTGGGTATTTTGAACTAATTAAGATTTGAGTAGGGGCTTGTGCAAAGATGTTTTATGATCGTATAGGAATTTTTTGATAGCAAGTTCGTCTGGAAGAATAGAGGTGGAGAAATTTTCTAGAAATAATTTTGAAATGTGGAAGTCGAAAATGGAGGATTTGTTAATTGATTGAGATCTGTGAGGTGTTGTTGATGCAAATGTTCTAAAACTACATATCCAACTACGGTTGCTAAAAATGATGTTATGGATGTAAAGCCAAGGGTCTAATTAGATTGTGCCTAGCAAACTCTATTCTAATTAGTGTCCATGAAGAGATTTCCACAAATATACTATGGAAGAAGCTTGATTAGATGTATCAATCCAAATCTTTAGTGAATAAGATTTTCGTGAGGAAGAAATTATTATCATTGAGAATGGAAGAGGGTGGATGGATTATAGATGACATAGAAGCATTCAATATGTTGGTATCTCAATTGACATCTATTTGTGTTATAATGGATGTTGAGAAATGTCAGATCTTGCTTTGTTTTTTGCCTGATTCGTGGGATTTTGTTGTTATGGCCCTTGATAGTAGTTTTGTTATTTTAAAGACTAAAGATGTGGTGGGTTCTTTGCTTTTTGAAGAGATGAAGAGAAAGGTATCCATTAATGCCAAGGAGGCCCTAATTCTTTGTGGAAGATCTAAGGAAAAATGTAAGAAGAATGAGAAGCATAATAAGTCCAAATGCAAGGGCAGATCCAAATCTTATAGAAAGTCCAAATTTATTTGCTGAAATTGTGGTAAGCGTAGACACATCCGAAAGGAGTACAAATCTAATAAGAAGAAAAGGAACAAAATGATCTTGATTTTGAGTTTGAGGAAGAAGATGGTGATGCATTGATTGTAGCTTTGGCCACTCATGCAAGTGATGATGCATGGTTAAAATATGAAGAATTTGATGCAGGTAAGGTGTACTTGGGTGTCGATTCTCATTTAAATATTATTGATAGTGGTAAAGTTAGAATCAGGTTTTCTGATGGTAGCATAAGAAGGATTAATGGTGTGTTGCATTTCCTTGGACTAAAATGAAATTTGTTATCTGTGAGTAAACTACTAGATTCAGGTATGTAAGAAGCCTTTTTTGATGCAAGATGCAAAATGGAAAGAGGTGATATGGTGATTGTGGAGTCAGAATTGGTACATTGTATAAATTGGATGCATACAATGTTAAGTGTAATAGTACTCTTGTGAAGACCAAATCTGTGGATGCTTTGTTGGAAAAGGTGAGTGTTTCACCATCAATGGATGGTCATGGATTTTGGGTACCTAAAGGTGCTTTTTCTTCTGAAGCAAGGTTATGTGTAGATAAGGCTATGTTATGGCACCAGAGACTTGGCTACATTGGAGAGAAGGGTCTAAGGACATTGAAAAATAAGAAAAAAACTTGTTGAAGGTTTGCATGTTTGTAATATTGATTTTGATGTCTGTGAGAATTGCATTTATAGAAAACAAAACTATGTTAAGTTCTACTTGAGTTCTCATAAATCCTGTGGTGTGTTGGATCTTATACATTCTAATGTGTTTGGTCTTGTGGATGTTCCTTCCATTGGAAAATTGATATATTATGTTTCACTTGTTGATGATTATAGCAAAGGACATGGTTATATTTTCTAAAGAGTAAATATGAAGTTTTGAGTCGATTTAAAGTATTTAAATTTAAAACAATGGTTGAATTGTAGTATGGAAAGAAAATTAAATGTTTGAGGACTGATAATTGCGGTAAATTTTTCTCTAATGATTTTGATAGATTTTGTAAAGATTTTGGCATTCATAGAGAAAAGGCAACTTCGTATTCTCCACAACAGTATAGAGTTCCAGAAAGGATGAACATGACACTAATAGAGAAGGTTAGGAGTGTACTGAGTGGTGTTAGACTAGAAGAAAGGTTTTGGTTTGAAGTTGTTGCCACTGCTTGCTACTTGACTGAGACATCTTAGAATTTTTGGTTGTGAGGCATATGGACATGTGCCAAAGGAGAAGTCGACAAAGTTGGAGAACAAAGCTTTGAAATGTATGTACGTTGGATACAATTATGGTGTGAAATGATACAAGCTTTGGGAATAAACTACCCCTCCTTTTGTTACATTCATGCTAGAACAAACTAAAAAGGAAGTTGTGTTTCAACTACCTTCTACACCTTGAGAAAGTTGAATTGAGATCCCTAGATAGACAAGAAGTTGAGGAGAACTCATTTAGTTTTGAGTCTTGAGAAGTGGAGGAAGAACCTCCAACTTAGCTTGTTTTAAGGTCTACAAGGCATAGACTATCCCTATAAAGGTATTTACCTAATGATTGGAGATGTATTTGTTCTTTGAATGCTAGTGTGGATGAACCTAGATTTGTGGAAGAGGGATTAGGTATGGATGATTCAAAATCTTGGAAAATTGCTATGGATGAAGAAATGATAGCTTGGAAAAAGAATGATATATGGGATCTTGTACCATTGGCTAAAGGATGAAAGGTTGTTGGTTGCAAATGGGTGCTCAACAAAAAGATTGCTTCAGAAAGAGGTTTTGAGAAGTATAAAGCAAGGTTGGTTGTGAAAGGCTACTCTCAGGTTGAGGGTGTTGATTACAGTGAAATATTCTTTTGTTGCAAAAATGACATTCGTTAGATTTTTGCTTTCTATTACTACTACTTGTGATTTAGAGGTTGAGAAAATTGATGTTAAAGTTGCTTTCCATCATGGTGTTTTGGAGGAGGATATTTATATGACATAGCTAGAGTGCTATGTTGGTAAAGGTAAAAGTAATTTTGTTTGTAAATTGAAGAATCTTTTATGGCCTCAAACAAATACCTAGGATTTAGTACCAAAAATTTGATACATATGTGTTGAGTTTGGGATTTGATCAGATCGCCATGTTTGTTATGAACCTTATGGTGGCCATTTTATGTACATTGCATTATATGTTGATGTAATGTTATTCATTGGTAAAGGGAAATGTATGATTTAAGTTTTAAAGTCTTAGCCTGCTAGTAAATTTGAAATGAAGGACTTGGTGTAGCTAAACACATTCTTGGGATTTAAATTAGAAGACATAGAATGAACAAAAGGCTTTGGCTAGACCAGAGTAAGAATGTCAACTCTTTTACAAAGGTACAACATGCAGGATTGTAGACCATCATGTGTTCTTTTTATAGTTGGAACAAAGTTGTTTGTTTCTGATTGTCTTTTATCCCCATCAGAGATGTAAGACATTAGTAGAGTACCTTACTAGAGTGTAGTTGGAATTGTGATGTGTGTTATGGTTTGTACTAAACTAGACATTGTCCAAGTAGTGAGAGTTCTTTCTAGATATACATCTATTCCTAGTAGAACTAATTGGGAACAAACTAATATTCATCATCTCAAAGTATTCTTTGTTCTATCATGGTAATATTATAGTTGATGAATTTTCCCCTAATTTTTATGATAATGTGGATTCAGATTGAGCAGGTAATTTGGTAGTAAAAGATCTGCTACTGCTTATGTGTCTACGTTATTTGGTGGTGCAATCAGTTGAGTTCAAATGGTGTTCGAAGGCTATGAGCCTAATGGTCCCTAGCAACTGATGTAGATACTTGCTTTTCTCTTGCAAGGTGTTCGACTACTGGGAGAATGTTAGGAAAATGGTGTCTCAACCTTGCATTTACATAACATTACTATTTATATTAAGTGTACATTTGAGCACAAATATTTTCAAAACTTTTCCCAAAGATTCAAATGGGCTAGATAAGCATGGTTATAAATTTTTGTTGCAAGATCATGTCTAGATTTGAAGCTATTAAAGTTTTTGTTTTTGAAGTTGTCGAAGAAATCTTACGAAGTCAATTTTGAGGGCCTTAGAGGTTCCTAAATGGTCTAAAAGTGGCAATAATTGCCATGATAGGGTTATACCTTGATAGAGCAAGTCACAAGCTTTCTAACACTTCAAATGTTTTGTCAATTGGACACCCGGTTGAAAAGTTATGGCCTCTAGAAGTTGGGTCTTCTGAAGAAAGAAATATAAAATTGCTTTGGACATATAAATGACTTGTAAAAGGGCTGTAGTCATGTTGATGTGTGTTTTGACATATTATAGGGAATCTTACGCTGGAGATAAGAGTGGTACCACTTTTCATGTTGTTTTTAGCCCCTTGGTTTTGTAATACCATTTGACAGTTTCATGTATTGTAGCTCCTATATATTAGATGTTTGAGATAGTGGTTTTGTGTAAGAGTCTGATAGTTATTGAGTTACCTCTGGATCTCTAGTTGGTGATACTCCTGTGAGAAGGTTTCTCTGCAAGTATATTGTAATTTGTTTTTGACTTTTGAATGATATATTGGGTGGCTTTTGAAGTTTGGAGTTTTTCTCCCAAAGGGTTTTCTCCACATAAATCATTGTGTTGTAGTATGCATACTATTTATGCTTATTTCTATAAAGTTTCTTTAAATGTTGTAAAGATTTGAGAAAGTTTTACATAACCCTCCTTTCAGAATTTGTGTAGGAAGTTGTTCCGCTGCCTTAATTTCCTTACAAGTACCCCCAAAAGTCCCAAAACATAAAGTTATTTCATTTTGTTTCCAGCAGGGTTTAGTTGTTTCGACACTATTGCAAGAATCATGAAGGGATAATTAGAGGTGAGATTGAACATGTTTCCTGCATTTTGTGACATTTTGCAAAAGCTTAAAATCTGAAACAAAATGTTAGCTTCAAATTTGAAGCAACAACCAAGGTATGCCCTTTTTTTATTTTTCTAAGT
Source organism: Chamaecyparis obtusa (assembly GCA_027943335.1). Lineage (NCBI taxonomy): Eukaryota > Viridiplantae > Streptophyta > Pinopsida > Cupressales > Cupressaceae > Chamaecyparis > Chamaecyparis obtusa. The sequence continues at coordinate 3,309,875 of BSBK01003613.1, read as the reverse complement.
TTTTAGCTTGTAAGTTAGTAAATTGAAAAATACTCTCATTGATTTGGTTTCAGGCCTTCAATCATAAAAGAAAAAAAAATACAAAATGAGTTGCAACAGTAGTGCCACTCACGAGGTTAGTGAAATTGAAAATGAAGTGGCTAGAATATCAGTAGATCCTTTTAATTCTGAAAATCCAAAATCCGTTTCTATTCGACAAGATCATTTTGCATGACTCTCACCCTCTCTTCTAAAATTTGCAAAAATGCCCTTTCAACACGAAGAAACCATTTGTTCAGTTTGCCATGAATTTGTCCATCAACAAGGTAAAAATGTAGTGGACAGCAGGCATTGGTTATGTCATGTTTGTGACACTGATTAACATTGGAATGGCATGTTGAATGACAAAGTTAGTTGGAGCGAGTGAGAAAAAAATCATTGGTTCAACTCATGATAAGAAACAGTCATCTACTGATTTGCGTGCATGTTCAATTGTAGAGTTGGACAGAGTTGTGATAGGGGGAAGAGGAAGGCCACTTCAGCTGCTGATGAGAAAAATATAGTGATAGGGTTGATGAATAGCAAAAATGTGAGCAAGCTGATTATTGAGTGGCCAAGTTTTTTTATGCCAATGCTATTCCATTTCATTTAGCAAGGTCACCTTATCACAAAGCTATTTTGACAGATGCTTTGGCAGCTGGACCCTCTTATGCTTTTATCTGTGCTTATTTTGTTTATAGATAGTTCTTGTAGTGGTAATTGCTCCAATTCCATCAATTTCATTTTTTCATTGTATGTTTGGTGATATTCTTGAAAACTTTGATGGAGAGGATAGTATTTGTACCATGTGTTACTTGGAATGTGATGCTTAATTTTTTGTCCAAGCCATTTTGTTGACGGTCATGTTAAATTATTTTATCAGCAATTCACGAGTCTACCTGTTTTACTTTTAATTAATAAATTGTTTTTGACAATTTTGACAAATCTCATGTTTTGTGTGTCTAAGTTGCCGGTTCGGATTCCAGTATGGATGCAGGTTTGAAATTTGTCCAAATTTTTTTTGGGTTGGGTTTGGATTCGTTTTGGGTTCGTCCCTATAAGAATATATAATTTTTAAAAATTATATATATATAATTTCATACACCATTATGCTAATATTAAAGCAACATAGCAAAATACACCACCACATATATTAACGGTTTGAAAGTCAACATTGTAAAAGTTCATGTGAAAGATTGTAAATGATAAATCCACAGACCAAGTTACATAGCGGCTGGAAATTGCACCAAGGTAAAGGCAAGAAAAAAATACACAGCAAACACAATATGTAAACCCTGAATTAGTAACCACAAAACACAAGCATTTAGGTATATGAAAGGTCTAATTGAAGAAATAACAGTTATATCCCAATTACTAGCATACGGAGCCGAAGAAAAAAAAAGATAACGCTCCATACAAGGATCTGATCAAAGCATGAAGGAAGGTTCACAATCAGCAATTTCATTACATGAGTTTTCATCAGCTGTCTACTCCTTTATACACAGCAAACTAATAGAAGACATGCTGCCAACTAAGCATATACGGCAGATACAACATGCGCAGACCTTGGCACAAAGTTTATGGTGCATTTGGAAAGACAAAAGATGTCGTTCTCACCAAGAAACACACAAGAATCTTTCATGAGTGTACACAGCATTGTATTCACACAAAACTGATGCCCCAAATGATGCAAAGCTTGATATTAACAGAGCATACACATGAAGGAAAACAATATAGAAAATGTCCAGATTAAATCGGGTGAAGGGAGTTAAAAAAGCGCTGAAAGCTTTAGGCCACTGGAGGAGGAAGTGACGTCCAAAATGGATTTATCATTTACAATCTTTCGCCCCAAAAGTCGTTTTGGGCTCACACAAGCATTTGGAAAATCTCCCAAAGTCGTTGGAAATTCGCACGGGGTCCTTCTGAGTGAATTGTGACAGAATTACCTAGTCTGATGCCGACTTTTGACCGAATTTGCACAGTATCCGACTTTGGTGCGAACTGACTTTCGAATTTGGCCTTCAGCAGGCAAATGTGGTAACTTAGTTGCCATGACATCAATTGTTTGCTTTTTGAAAAATGTAATTTTTATTAATAATATTCCTGTCTGTACTTTGTGATTTTGCTTGTCCCCAGGTCTTTGGGTGGTTCCCTGACCACATTTGAGTTTAAGGACATTTGGTGGCATTTTTTCTGGAAATACTACTTTTTTCAGATTATTTTGGCGACTTATCTGCCAACATTAATGCTTGACGGTTTGACATCATTTTAATGACTGATCTACTAACATTGGTGTTCCATGTGGACACATGTTTTGGGATATGGGTGATGTCCTTGACGTCTAAGGGACTTGGGAATTTTTGGTGATCTCTCTAACATCCTAGGGATTTAAGGATTTGGAGGGGATACCCTGTTTTTTAGTGACTGGACAGCCTGGTACATTTGGCGCATAAAAGAAAATAATGGTAACCTTTTGAGATAAAAATTGCTAAAAGCCCTGAAAAGCTAAAAGGGGGAGATTGTCATTGCAAATTCAGCACATTGTACTTTGGTGTTGAAAATTTCAGCTGGTTTTAGTTTGTTCTCATTTTCTTTATAGATTTCCCTGCTGCTTCTCCTAAAATATGGGGATGTTTTTGCTGTTGCTGAAATGATGTCCTCACATCCTTGTGTCCTTCTATCTTGTAGACATGGAGAGACACTTGACAACATTAATATTGGCAATTATTTTGTGGTGGAAACCTTTTCGTTTAGATTATGTTTTTAGCTTCTAGTTTTTATCCTTCTTAATAGAAATTCAGATTTTTGATGTTGTTGAATAGTTTTGAACTTTTGTTTTGTTTTTTTAAGAATATGCAACATTTAATAAGCTTTTTGGATTTAAATTTTATTTTATTTTATTTACTAGTTCTTTATTCTTCTTTTAAGTTAAATTTTTATTATTAATGGTGGGCTACATATGCCTCTTTAACTCTGTCACTTTTTTTTTTTTTTTTTTCTTGCAACACGTTGTGCCCTGACTGAATTTAGAGTGTCAGAAATGGCTCTTGATGATATTTGAACAGAAGTTCTCACTGTCAAACTAAAGTAAATGCATGAAGAGTGGAGTAGAAACATCGGGGAAAAATGATGGAGATAAAGCAAGGTCTAATCATTTTTACTGTGTTGAATGAGGGCTTTTATCTTTTATCCTAAATGAAGGCTTAGAGAGAACTTATACAAAAATCTGTGTGATGTGGTGTTTAGGTTTTCATCCAAAATTCTATAAACGGGGAAGACATTCTTGAAAAATCTAAATGAAGAAAAAAGCTTAAGATTTTAGAAAAGTAATTACTTGGTATTAAGTTGGGTACAATTGCATGGATATGCTTGAATCAGTTATACCATTTATGTTGAAATATGTCATATATGTTTTTTTAAACAACAGTTGTATGCTTTCTAAATATATAGAGTAAATCCATGCAAGCTGGGTGCTTGTGGTACCTTGAATCAATTAATATACCTAGAATAATATCCAAGGCAGGACTTGTAATTGGAGAAAACATTATACAGAGATGCATCCTTTAGAAATGGAAACAAATGGTTTTGGAAATTTAAGGTACATATCCAGGTTTCAACTTTTACAATAATATATGTTAATGCCTAGTAACTACAAATTTTGGAGAATCCACTTCATTGTACTCTGCAGCTAGAGCAGTACTATTTTCTTTTGCACATAAATTGGAAAATTTTCATATTTTTGAACCCCTTGAGTTATTGAGTTGTTTGATCTGGTAGAAGATTTATCTATTCAATAAGTTGCAGTGATATGTTTTTTTGTTTGTTGTAGTTTCTCTGAATATTGTAGTTTCTTTGAATACAGAGATGCACCCTTTAGAAATGGAAACAAATGGTTTTGGAAATTTAAGGTACATATCCAGGATTCAACCTTTACAGTAATATATGCTGATGCCTAGTAGCTACAAATTTTGGAGAATACACTTCATTGTACTCTGCAGCTAGAGCAGTACTATTTTCTTTTGCACATACATTGGAAATTTTTCATATTTTTGAACCCCTTAAGTTATTTGAGTTTTTTGATCTGGTAGAAGATTTATCTATTCAATGGGTCTTAGTGATATGTTTTTTTGTTTGTTGTAGTTTCTTTGAATATTGTTATTTTTCCCCCTGACTTCTTGTTACAGGCAGGATATTATGTGTGATTGCAGTTTCTTTTTCTTTGGTAATATATCAAATGCCTCTTGATGATGGCACATTATAACAAAGTCCTTTGCTTTTTGATGGAGATCAGATATCAGTCAGTTTTGGAAATACGGACAAATCTGTTATTCTTCGGTCAAGTGGATCTGCTGTCTCATTTCGTGGATATTTAGCTGTATTACAGGTGATAATTCTTCCTTATGTAAAATTGAACTATCATGTTCTCAGTAGTGGCATGAACAATGTAAATATTTGTATTTTGACCTTGACATTCTTAGTATTGATGGTACTGCCCTCTGTGAGCATTTTAGTCACCAGAATATTAATTTCATTGCTTTCCTAATGTGCAATGTTGTAGTTTCAGTCTTCAGATACACTAGAAATGATTTCTGTTTGTAGATGCCTGGTTACAGATTTTCCTTATGTTGGAGGAGTGAATTTAGGGTTAGTTGTTCTTCCAGGTTAATCTAAGAGGCTTATGTTTGAACTTTGCATTAATTTTGAACAATACTCCAAATTTACTTTATTGTTCTTTTAACCTTATATGCTTATCAATGTGTATTGCATCTTGGAGAGAAGTGATATATATGTTTGGGCACCGGCAGATGAATTATTATGTTGCTCTTTATGTTTGCAAAATATATTTATTTTTCAGAGATTTAAGTGTTTATTTAAAAGAATTGTAATTTTGTGTGATTTTCTTCACAGCTGCAGTTATTTGTAATTTGAAAGGCTATTGTTTAGATTATGTGTACGAGTAAAATGCTTAATTTTATATTGTTTTTGTTCTTGTTTATAAATTTGCCTTACATGTCTGATCTATTAATAATGCTTTTCAAAATCATGTTGCCTTGCTCTAATAGGACAATGCAACTTTTCTGATCAATCGTGAAGAAACAGAACAAAAGGAGGAAGATGATAACTTCTCAAGTCTTTCAGAATTAAAGGTAACATCCATTCTTTTTTTTTATTTAAGAAAGAAAGGCTCTAGTTTTGTTTGAGATTTAGAATATCTTAAGTAGAAAATTGAATACATGTCCTGTGAGTAGTTATTAATAGAAATTATTAATAGAAATTATTAATAATAGAAATTATTCTAAAGGAAAGAACCTTTTCTGATTGTGATGCTTTTGAGGATGACATTTGTTCACCTTTGTTATAATCCTGTTCTGTCAATGTCACTGTTCCGTGGAGACGCATCTCCCACGAAATAAACCCATGTCTCTGTTTTGGGGATGTTTTGGAGACTTGGGGGAAATGGCCTCCCACAACACCACCACCTCTGCCACCTCCGACATTACATACTGATTGCAACTGTTAACTTCGTGAAAACTAGTTTGCCTTTGATGGGGCATTGACAGAGATTTATATATCAGATTTTGCCGTGAAGATCTCAATTTACCTCAATTTGTAGATCAACGTCAACCCCCCACTACTGTTCTGCTACTATCCCCTCTCTGTTTCCTTGCGACACCAAAATTTAGTCCATTGGTCCTCCTGCCTTGAAACCTGTCCTGTGTCCCCCTTGGCAGGAAACTCCGTGGAGCTATGGTTAATGTCTATTTTGAAAAATTTAAAATATTTGAATACAAAACAGTAACTTGAATAATCTATTGTGTGCTGGTTCTTCTTGTTTATAAATTGCCCCTACATATTGATATTATCTATTGATGACACTAATAAATTAGTGTTACTTTGCTGATAGTATGATGAATTAATTGCTGAAGATGAGGAGCAGCAAAAAATGGAAAATGATTACTTTTCATATCTTTCGGATGTAAAGGTAAAACTAAATTGAGAAATTTAATATATTTCCTGTGAATGTCTGCTATATGCTTTATCTGTGCGATTGAAACTCCTTTATTGCCTATCTTAACTAGGAGCTCTTTTTATTGAAATAATTTCTTTGGAAATATTGTAATAGTCTTCTGTCAATATGTATTATGAAACTGCTAGATTGGGGATCTGATCTATATGAAGGATGTACAGTCCTTACAACATTTTACTCAACCGCCACCTCGTTATTCAGAGGGTGCACTAGTGAGTATTGTTTCCTGATTCGATTGCCTTATGTGACTTGAATGTGGTTATGATATATTCATATTTCAGTAACCAGATTCAATATATATTGTTTGTCAGACAGAAAATTTGCCATCTAAGCTACATCATAGGACTTTTAGATTTTTTTGGGTTGTGCAGTTACCGTTATCTCTTCATGGTTCACTATAACTAATTTATAGATTTTACATTTTGAAGATAGAAAAACTAGAAGGTTTGGGAATTGGAAGGCCTTCGACTTATGCTTCAACAATTAAAACATTACAGGTATATCTTCATCTTTTTTTGAATTTGTGCTGAAACAGGTGAATGAGAAAATTTACTGTTTGATCATTAGTATAGTGTTGTAGGCATTGAAGAACATGAAAGCTTGACGATAAGATTCTAAGCATTTAATGATGTGAGCCAAATGTGTAAAGACCATGTCTATTAAGAAACATCAAATACATCAAATATACACCCATGTACATACATATGTGCACACTCGTACTCACATTTTGTGTGGTTATGCTTTTGTATATGTTTTATCAATGATATTTGAGATCAGTTACGTAAAAGAACAGGTAAAATATATGGTGAAAAAATCACCAAGTCCAGCTGAAAGAGTCTAACATAAGGCTCAAATCCCACAAAAAGAGATACAGTCCAACTAATAGAAAAGACTCAGGAAAATGATATAGGACAGTTTATCAGAAATCCAAAACAGTTTACCAGAAAGCAATATTACCAGCAGCATTTTTGATGGCTGCTATTTTATACACAAAACTTCAAAAGTACCAATCACTGGATCTGCCATGTCACCAGGATCCAAATCTCTTACCACTGTCTCATAGCTTGATTTATCTACTGCATCAATCATTTCAATCTATTAGGCTTGTTGATGTTATGCTTTTTCATATACTCATTCTGAATCTGAAACTCTTTTTCGTTCAGCTTGCTTTGATCATAAGGCCAAAGTAGGTGTTTTGTAACGTCTTTTCCGTACTCTAGTGCTAGCCCTTATTCTAGCAGAAAAATAAACCTGTTTCGTAGGATCTCAAAAATCATAGAGACATATCAAGATAGATATACGTGTGAGTTCTCACTGTGTGTCAGTAAGATGCCTTGTATTACCTTGAAAGGTATGTTCCACCGAGTTTACATGATGGGGGGAGATGCAAAAAGAAATCAAAATGTCTATGTTTGATGAGTTATCTTTCTTCCTTGGGCTACAAATTTATAAATCCGATAAAGGAGTTTTCAATTCACGAACCAATTAAATAAAGAAAATGTTGAAGAGGTTCAGAATGGACACGAATCTTGTTAATGCACCCATGGTAACAGGATGTAATTTAAGAAATTATGATGAATCACTAGAGTCAAATTAGACACTCTATAGCTTGATGATTGGAAGCATGTGGTATGTGATAGCTTCAATGCCTGACATTATACAGGCAGTTGGTATGTTAGCAAGGTTTTAGGCTGCACTTAAAGAAACTCGTGCAAGCGGTAAAAAGGATATTCAAATATTTGAAACGTACACTGGATTTTGGCTTATGGTATTCACGAGGTGAAGATTTTGTTGATGTGAGTTTTGTACCACTACATAACATATAGCAATTGAAATACTTGATACAGCGCACCAAACACTCGACCCTCTCTTGAAAAGTATATAAGAATACTCCAAGGTTCCTTACACCTGTGGATACTAACTCAGTTATAATGATGTGATTTGCTGATAATCACTTGGCGGCCTTACGTATGTTTTGTTTGGAAATATCTCAACTCTTACTATGATGGTGATAAGACTTCTAACTTTTGCAACCTTTTCAAATGATCTCTCAATTTATATCACTTTCAACTTTGCTCTTTTCAAACTCTCAAACTTCACTTTCCAACTTCTAATTCTCAACTTCGACTACTAAGTTACTGGTTACCTCTACTCCTAAGAATGGAGAGATTGGCAAATGGACGGGAATCAACCTAATGAAGACATACCAGTGGTGTTACCTCCACAGATGCAATGATTCTAAGGAAAGAAGACTAGATTACCACGCAAGGCTCCTTGACAAGCCGCCAAGATGCTAGTGGCCTAGTATAGGATCCCTATCAAACATCTACCAATATCACCATGCAATTAATCATCTATCACTACTCTTCCTTTAACACTTGCTTGAAAATGAAAATGCTTTAACAACTCAATTGAAATGAAATCTATCTCTAACAATTGGAAGTAGAAACCATGCAATAACACCAAGTGTTCTTAATCACCATGCAAGACACAACAATGATAAGAGAAGCAATTTTGGTATTATATTAGCAACAATTTTCTTCAACCCTTTACAAATGAGACTACATGACCTTATATAGAGGCTTGAAATTACAACGAGTGGCCAAGATTAAGAGGCAAAACCAACGATCCAGATTGAATCCTAGAAACCCTAATTAGGGTTACTACCCCACAGGCCAATGAAAAGATGCCACCTCATCAATGGACCAATGAGAAAAAGAATAGTGGTAACCAATGAGAAGGCACCAAAAATGGTAGCCAATCCGAAACTGACACCTACCCTACCCAAGAAGAAAGGGGAAAATGCCACATGGGCTTACATCAAATGGTCTTCTAATATAACTTTACCCTTTTCTTTCATCTTTTTGGCATAAGTAATGAACTTAGCCAACATTTTATCAACTTCTTCCATAGGAGGGCAAGGTGAATGCCTCATCTTGAGCTCAACTGTTATGACCATGTCCTTTGCTGCTTGTAGTACCTGCTCATTCTCCCTCTCATCATCCTTTGCAAATTGAACTAAGGCCTTGAGAGAGGCGAGGATGTCAAATCTTTTCGTTAAAGGGACAATCTTTCCCAAATCATCCAACCTCGATCCAAACTCTGTCTCATTGAAATCCTCCTCTGTTATTTCTTCAAAATCTAGTGCAACTCTAGCATCATTCATTGTGTTTGAAATGAAAGCCTCGATGCCTGGGCTGTGCTGTGCCATTCTGTCCTGTATTTCATCCAGCGTTCCCAATCTGAACATTAAGGCCATGAACCAAGACTCGACCATTGTTTTCTCTCCCTCATTTATCACCTTGGCCTTCACCAACGTTCCCTCTGATATTCTTATAACTGCTTCCAACCTAGGAAAGATATACTCACGAATTGGAAGGAAATTCCTCCATCTTACTTCAAACTCTTTGAATTTGTTCCTGACGGTTATAAATCCTTTGAAAATAGCAGTGAAAGGAAGCAAGAAATCTCGCCCTTCTTGGATGGTGTCATTGATCCACTTCTTAGCCTCTTGTTCAAAATTGTCCTCACTATCTTGGGGAAGAGCTGCCCTAGGCACCTGTTGGATTGGCTGACTGGTTCCATCATAAATGCCCTTCCAATACTCATTTTCTCTTCTTAATTTAGCATTTGCAACATTTGCCCTTGCTAGCTTCTCAAAGACTAAAGTTACACTCTCTTGAAGCTCTTCACACTCTATCTCATTTGTCGCTGCTCCCAAGTCATGCTCTTGAAAATCATAGTCTTGAATTGAAATTTCTTCCATTGTCTTGGTGACCTTTGGTATGGCAATTTGAACTTTCCTGTGACCACCATCCCTGATTACCCTTGCTACTGTTTCTGCTTGCCTTTGTCTAGCATCATCCTTTCCCTCAGCATCCCTTTGAATTTCTTCAATTGCTTGGATGGGTGGCTCCGGAATAATCGGCTGGAGCATCTTCAACATCCAAGCGGTCCCAGTGAAAACTCCCACTGCTGGATTTGGCTGAACTAGCCCTACATACTCATCATTGGGTGCCCGATCTTCGTTTTGTACTGCTTCACTCTCAATATCAACTTGCATATCTTCTTCATCACTAGAGACTGCTATCTTCACTACTTGACTCTGAACTTGAGCTCACTTCAACTGCTGCACTTTGTCTACTGACTCCATGCTCTTGTCCTCTATCCTCAAATATACTTTCTCTAGATGGTTCTTTGTTCTGTTTCTTTGCCGGTGGCCCTGGATCTTCCTTACCCTTCTCAACTTCTATATCTTTCCTCTTGCCCTTACTGGCTTGCTATTGCTGCTGTGGTTGCTGTCGGCCACCGCCCTCACCCTGCTGGCTAACTGATTCTGCTTGGACCTCCACCGGCCTCATTTTCTCATAAGTGAGGCGTACCTTTGACCTTTGCAACTGACTTAACTTCTTGTTATACCACTCCTGAGTGTGCAGTTCAACTGTCTTATTAATTGCCTCTAAGGATGGATCCTGCTGATCATTCCAATTGACGGGATCTAACTCCGTTCCTTCTACTGTGTGGTAGTCCTCTCTTAGCACATCTTCATCTTCTTCCATCTGGTCTGGGATCATAAGGTTTTTCCATTTTATGGTTCTCATCAGGCTTAGCGACAGTCTTGAGAAAGCTAGCTTCCTCACATGAAAGTCATCTTGTGCATTAGCCCAAAAATCCTCTATCGTAGGCACATGCCTAAATGTTCCTCCTTGAGCGGACTTGATTAGACCATGAGGATCGAACCCTTGTCTTGCTTTATACCAAGCCAGGTGATATTGTTCTAACTCCTTTTCAACAGATGCAAAGGCAACATGGTTGGGACAACTGTCATTGCCTATCACAAGTGAGAGGGTAACCCCTGCTTCACCTCTCTGTTTCATCATTTTGTCATATTGCTCAAGCTGTCTAGCCAACTCCATCAAAACCAATCGATCGGGTGGATACCTTGGGAGCCTCTTGGGACAAGTTGTACATCCAGCCACTCTTATGTAAGTGAATCGTTCAAATTGGATGAACCAACTCCCATACTTCTTAACTTTAGCCTCGGCCTCCGGAGAAAGTCTCCGAGCAGGAGTTCCTTGCAACATCCTTACTAACTTCATGGCAAAGGCATCATAAAATATCTTGTAATCCTTGGTGTTGCGCAAATGAAGCTGTGGATAGCACTCATACACCAAGTATTGCCCAGGCCCATGAGCAACTTCTCCCCTAGCCTTAAGTCCCGGTTGTCTAAATAATCTTGCTATTAAGTAAAAAAGATATGATCCCATGTAAAACTGTTTTTGAGATAACACTGTTCTAAGCTGTAACTCTAGATTTTCACTAATTATTGTAGCCCGATCAAATTTCTTCTTTCCACTTTCTATGCCATCAATGAAGTAGTACATCCAAGTTTCAAATTGCATACCTTGTGCTAAGCCCATGATTCTGTTGAGGAGGACGATGAGGTCGCCATACTCTGACTTGAAGTCGGACCTGGTGAGCTTTGAGGTCTTGGTGACTCCCTTCTTGCCTTCATGTAACCAATTCTGTTTCAGCTGAGCAAAGTATGTGTCTTGGTTGTTATGGTATAATCTGGTGGCCTGATCGATAGATAGTGCCTCTGTGCCATTCTGCTTAGGTATGTTAAATGTATCCTCAATCAATGGACCGCTGATGTTTGCCAAAACTTTCTCTCTATCCATCATGACTGACTTGCTCTGAATGTTAAGTCTAGATGCACACTCCATGATCAAATCTGGACAAGGCAAGGTAGGAGGGAAGGCAGCCGCATGCACAACTCCGGACTTGTAGACTTTCTTTGCAATAGGAGATTGACTTTCTCTCAACCTATCTCTCAATTGAATCATATCAAGGGTACCAATGTTGGTGTCTCCAACGTATTTCAATTTTGAGCGGAAGTTGGAATTGGGTATCATGACTTCCTTGTCTCCTATTTTAGCATTAGTTCCTTTGGGTCGCTTGCTTGCATTAGCATCAGCCATCCTAAACACTTATCACTCCCTGCCTTTTCTACAATGCTGGTGAAACTACACTTATCACTCCAATCTTCGCCTAGGGGTGGAATACTACACTTATCACTCCCCGCCAATACCTTAAGATGGACTACACTTATCACTCCAAATCTTCTCCCTAAAGTGAAATGCAATGATGCAAACTACACTTATCACTCCCCGCCTTTGCCTTAAGATGGACTACACTTATCACTCCAATCTTCGCCTAGGGGTGGAATACTACACTTATCACTCCCCGCCGATACTTTAAGATGGGCTACACTTATCACTCCAAATCTTCCTCCTAAGATGAAATGCAAGCAAGAACTTGAGGGAAAAAAGCCAATCAAGACAATCGAGTAATCAACTTAATATCCAAATACCTAACTCTACTCTTGAAATTAGTTTTCAACACCTAAACTAGCACCAATGAAATGAAAACAATTAAAGAGAGAGGAAAAGATAGGCCACTCACCCAAGTACAACAAAGCTAGGAGTCCCTTGTCAATGCAATTAGCTGAGCTTAGCCTCTAAAATCTTCCAAGTCCACAAGAGAATCTCCTCTTTCTTCAACTCACTTTCAAAATTTTGCTATGAATCTTCTACCAATAAACTCCCTCCTCAATCACAAATCCGATTACCTCAAATCCACAAACTCCCCCCCTCAATCAAATTATGAAATTGAAAATCTTGCTTTCAAATTTTCCGATTTGGACAAAATACCATGAATAAGAACTTCAAATCCTCAAATTTGGGTATCAAGAGCGTGGAGAAGCGGCCCTCAAATGCTGCTTAATCAATCACTGATCTTCCTAATGCTGCAAATGCGTAGAAACTGGTCCAAAAAGCCTCCAAAAGTCTGAGATTATCCCTTGGCACTGGCTGTCTTCAGTCAAATCTGGCTCGAACTGCTCTCCAAAAGTCTGAAATTGCCCCTCAAATTGCTAAGGCAAAACCCTCAATCAAGTCGCCATCCTCCTTATCCAAAATCGCTGCCTCAAAATGCCCAGATTTGACCTCCAAATGCTACAAATTCTGCCCAGGTCTGATCTCAAGTAGGGCTGCCACTACCCAAATCCAACTTGCCACCAAACTTGGAGCAAAATCGCCAAAAAAAAGAGTATTTCGCTGCTAATTATAGACTGAAATCGCTCTTCAAATGCAGAGCTTGCAAATCGAATCTTGTTGTGTGTAAAATGAAGGACCTCCACCCTCCTCTTATAGCCGCCGCCCCTGCCTATTTCCAAGGCCGACCCCCTACCAAATTGCAAAAAAAACAATTAAATTAGCATGAAATCAAGGCCGACTTGGCCAAGGAATTAAACATTTTCGATTTTGCAAAAACCATTAAATGCTGAAAGATGTAGGCCGACTTAGCACAATATTATATGAATTTTTTGATTTGCACATAAAAATATCCAATGTCAATCCGAAAATTATAAGGCAGGTCCAATATTAAATCCAAGGCATTTAGAATTTTGATTTTTTTTTTTTTTGATGCAATGCTCAATGCACAACAAAATTTAAATTGAAAGATCAAGTATAAGCCCAAGATAATTTCGAAAATGGCAATGATTTTCCAACCAAAACTTACAATTGGCCAAAATAAATAATGGATTTTTTGAATTGCCATTCAAATTTTATTTTGGAAATCTAAAATCTCATTCATCCAAACGAGGATTTTCGAATTCATCATTGGATCCATCTATAATTTCAAAATCATCACTATGGCAAATTCAAAAAAAAAAAAAAAAAAAAAAAGCCAATCGAAATTTGTAATCCAAAGTCGAAGTTATGAAATTGAAATCCAAAGGACAATTTGAAATTTGAAATTGCAAACTCCCAAAATTATTTTCAAAAAAAAATCTTAAAATTAACAACTAAATAAAATTGAAAATCAATTCTATCCAAATTGCCATAATATTAAAATTTTTGAAGGCCACAATTTAAATTTCAAATAATCAAATAAATTCCAACTCCATCTATCACTTCAAGCCATCAAATTTTCATTTTAAATCAATTCATAAAAAAATCTTCGATTCAAAATCATCACATCGTCAAGATCCTCAATTCAAACCAAAATCGAACCTCTTAATCCATAATCAAACGCATTTTAAACATTTCTCACTGCATACACTGAATCAATCCAGGCAATTAAAACCACGAGGACGGGGCAAGGTTAAACTTGGCTAAGTCTAAAAGGTCGAAGCTAGGGGGTCCCCATGGATGGGGCGATGTTGTAAAAACCTCACAACAGATTTCAGCTTAACAATTTATACAGGTGCAGATTTAGCCAATAGTCTTGATGATAGAAAGAGCACAATTGGAGGTGCATTTTTTCTAGGAGATAATCTTGTCTATTGGTTTTGTAAGAAACAAATGTCAATTTTTCTATTCATTGTAGAGGCAGAGTACATTGCAGAAACATCATATTGAACTCAGGTTTTATGGATGAAGCAAACATTAAAAGATATCAAAGTGGAATATGGTCACTCTATATCCATTTTCTCTGATAATACAAGTGCAATCAACATTTGGAAGATTCGAGTCATGCACTCCAAAACAAAACATATTCCCATCAAAGATTACTCCTTAAAGGAATAGGTGGTCAACAGCAGGTAAAGTTGGAATATATTGCTACAAAGGAATAGATTTTAGACATTTTTTACAAACCCTCTTCCAAAACAGACTTTTGAGTATCCAAAGGAGAAAGTGGTAGTGATTTAACTCTCATATAGTCACTAAGTTCTTCAGAAGAAGCATTTGTTCAGAGGGATTTGTTTGTTGTCTTATCTTTTGACCTTGGAAAGTCTTGGCCATTGATGTCAAAGGGGGAGGAGTAGAGTATCAGGGGAGCATTCTAGTCATAGGGAGAAGAGAAGTGTGTTCTTGTTGCATTCAAATTGCCATCAGGGGAGATTGTTAGAAATTATTTTTAATATTTTATAGATGTCAAAGGTATTCCAAGATCAAGATTAGAGGATAGATTGTGCTAAAGTTATGACACTATTTTCAAGCATTGTTGGACAAGGAAGGATGGAATTTAAATATATTAAATTGCATAATTATTTTCTACATGGGGCTACTCACGTTTGGAGAAGACGAATAATTGCAAAATAAATTTTTTGTTTTTCTTTATTGGTGTTCTTTCTTTTCTTCTTTCGATTTGTGGGCTTCTGCCCCCCTCTCTCTTCTTCTTTTTATTATCCTTGGTCCGCATCTTGTTCATTTTTTGCATTCGGATACACTATTTCATCCTGATGATGGATCATGGAGTATGATCCGAAACGTTGATGGTTAAAAATCTGTTACTTAATCATTCCCAGAAACATTTTGGCATTGCATTTAATATTATTTCAAAGAAAAATGAACCCCTTGAGAGGTGTACCCTATCTTGGGATGCTGTTAAAATAAAATAAACTATATCTTGCTACGTTTGCTTACCTGTTTCAGAGTGTGGCATCTGTTGGTTAAGGGGTGCATTAGAATGTATAAAAGAAAGATCATTTGATGTTTATTTCAACAATCATTTATTGAAACTCTTTCACATAGGAGAGCAGAAATAAAGGTTAGCAGATTTGTGAAAGACATTATGACAGATTTATGAGAGATATTGTTGCAGATTTGTATAAATATATTATAGCAGTTTCATGAAGAGTACTGCTGCAGATCTATGAGCGGAAATTGGTGAAGATCATAAGCAGATTTGAAGAAGAATTTTGGACAGATCTAAGAGATATATTGAGTATATGTTAAGGCAGAGTTTGGCAAAGTCTTTGAGCCTAATTGTAAAGGAGAATTAGGGCTGATTGAGAAATAAGCTTAATACTCGTCACATTGTTCTTTCACAAGCTTAATACTCGTCACATTTTCAAAGGCAGCAATCTCTCGCTTATTTATATTGTGGATGCGACATGGATAGACATGTCCCTTCATGGGACATGTCTATTCATTAACACATTCTCTTTTAATTAATATAATGACACACACACACACACACACACAGATATATATATATATATATATATATATAGTATTTCATTGTCTTATTATATTAATTTCTCTAACACAAAAATACTTTAGATATATATATATAAATTTATATCTCATATATAATGAATATATATATTTATATATATGCATATATATATATATATATTTTATATCTACAACAATATTGTCTCATAGGTTTATCCGACTAAAGCTACCAAACATCAACACTCCCTCTTAGCTAGGGAGGATAAACTCATGGTTAGATATTACCTCAATGTAATATCAAGTTTATAGAGATATCATCTCATGACAGTAGGAGTAATGACCACAAAATATCAAGTCACATGATATTCACCATGTACTCAGAATACTCGCCTACCAACATCAAGTGTCACGATGTCCACCAAGTACTCAAAAGTTTATAAAGATATCATCTCATGATATCGGGAGCTTTGGCCTGCAAAATATCAAGTCGCATGATATAATCACCAAGTGCTCAGAGTAATGGCCTATTGACATCACCAAGTACTCAACAAATGTCCATAGGTAATGTGCACTTGCCATAGGAACATTCCTATCATCTATCATGATCTGTTTCAACGATCATAAGATGTCTATCACAATAGAGGATCATGGCCTATTTAAGGAACTCAATCCACCATGCAAGATATCATCTATCATGATTTGTGTAAGCCATCATAAGATGTCTATCATGATAGAAGATCAAGTTATTGTAAGATTGTCACCTTTCAATAACTTTAACAAATACAAGTGATAATCATTTGGAAGTCGTCACTTCCTCATAATGTACACAGGGGGCAGGCCCATTAAAAAATGATATCCACCACGCCTCAACGCAGAGGGTGGAAACAAGGGATTTCATCTCGAACTTCTTTCACAGAGAAGAACTCATTGAGCAGATATCAATCCGTTGATCTTTTCATCCAAGACTGCTTAAGATAACCTTGTTAGACTCCCTTTGAATCTGATTTCAATCTTCTGAGCTCGTCGTCCAAAGTTACCTCAGAAGAGTCAGACTCCCTTTGAATCTGCTTTCAATCTTCTTTTTCCTGCAAGAGCATCTACGGAAAAGATCAAGGCAAATAGCTCTTATAGTACGTATAGAAATACAAATAGATTAAGTAATACTCAAGGATAATAAATAGTTGTCTGTGCATCAACATCCCTAACACAAGCTACTTCAATGAAGGTCCATATAAATCAAATCAGAAAACACCTTCTCAGATTATTTGAAAGACATCTCCCCTTTGAATCATCTCCCCACTAAGGATGGTTCAAATGGGAATGTAACATTGGTTATTATTCTCCCCACAATGTAAAATTCCCACTCTTATATCATTGAACAATGCTTATGTCTTCTTGTGAAATGACGTGATTGCTCCAAGAGAGCTGACACTCTATAATTCAAGCTTTCTTTCTAGAGAGAGACACCCTTCTTTGAATACGTGCTTCTTTGTTAATGCTTGACCACGATCATAACAAATTAATATGTCTCTTTAATGAAAGCCGTTACAAGGTCTAACTAATCATTATGGAAATCGCTGTGTATACTTCGCAAATTCATTATCCTCAACCTCTTACTAAATAATGCTTTTTTTAACAAATCTACTACAATTCACTTGACCTTATTCTTTGCACTTGGTGTGGGAAAAAATCTGCAACACAACTTCACTCACCGGGTTTCACATAGACCCGTACACAGTCGGTCATAACTTTTGAACCCGACACTTTCTTGCCAATCACTTCGGTGAGATTCTTCAAAATTTGTTTATCACCAACATATCCAAAATGCAGAAAAATTCAATGGTGTATTTGTGAGATATGGTCCCCGTATTGAGACTGTATTTTCTGAGATAGTCACACATTCACCATCAACAAACTACTCTCTTACATTTGTAGCTTGGCTCTAATACCATGTTGATTTTGTGAGGATCACTGCAAATGTAATAGCACTCCTTCTTGTATGTGTTTTTCAAAGGTTGCAATCTCTCTCTTATTTATATTGTGAATGAGACATGGATAGACATGTCCCTTCATGGGACATGTCTATTCATTAACACATACTCTTTTAATTAATATGACACACACATATATAGTATTTCTATAGTCTTATTATATTAATTTCTCTAACACAAAAATACTTTAGATATATATAAATTTATATCTCATATATAATGAATATATATATATATTATATCTCATTTATATATATATATATATAGACACACACACAATAGTATTGTCTTATAGGTTTATTCGACTGAAGCTACCAAACATCAACAATTTCTAATACAAGCAGGGTTGAATGTAAACTGTGTGTTCCTAATTGCTAGATCTTGCATTTGTGCTTCTGCTATGGATGGTTAATTTTTGAACATAGTTATGGGAATTGTGATATTGCTATCAGGATTTAACTGTGTAGTTTTTTGAGTCAAACTCATTGACCCATGTTTCATGAGTAGTGGTTCACACGAACCCATCTCTCATGAGAATGAATGGAACACTTAGCACTCATTGGATCTAGGTGATGCTCACAGAGGTGAAGCACTGGGACTTCCCGGGAGGTCACCCATCCCAATACTACTCCAGCTTGAGCGCACTTAACTACGAAGTTTCCTCCATGGTTAAACCCACTCTGCTTGCAACCCCATTTACAAAACCTTCACCAAGTGTTGTGCCTTATGAACCACTCATTAGAAAGCCCCTTAAGCTCATCAATTGATAAGTAGGAGATATTTTCCACAGCAAATCAAATTGTGATATTGCTATCAGGATTTAACTGTGTAGGTGACCTCCCGGGAAGTCCTGGTGCTTCACCTTTGTGTGCATCACCTAGATCCAATGAGTGCTAAGTGTTCCATTCATTCTCATGAGAGATGGGTTCGTGTGAACCACTACTCATGAAACATGGGTCAATGAGTTTGACTCAAAAAACTACACAGTTAAATCTTGATAGCAATATCACAATTTGACTTGCTGTGGAAAATATCTCCTACTTATAGTTATGGGAATCTGTGATTTGCCCTATCTAGAATAGGATTGAATGATAATATATAATAATAAAATTAAATATTAAATGAACCAATAAAAATATTATAATATATTATTACAATAATAATGTATCATTAATAAAATAATATACATCAGCAATATAATATATTATTAATATAATAAGAATGTGTTATTAGTATAATAATATAATACTTAATATAACAAAATCATAGAAATAAATAAATAAATAAAATGACAACAATATATTATAGCATATTATTAATATTATAATATATATTATTAATAAAATAATATAATATATTCAAAGGGACATGACTTTTGGAAACTAAAGATACAAGGATGAAAACAGAGAAATGGAAAAGGCAATGAGAATGAAAAGAATAATATTACTAAGGATCTAAGGGGGAGTGACAAATCAGCGACTCAGGAGAGATTGGATAGTTAGTGCAATATGATTATAATGGTTCGTATGTTCAAGTGATTGCAGAAAATATGAATCCTTCAAACACGATAAAAGCTCTGTCAAACATGGGATATATTTTAAGAGTATTTAATTGGTGTTGAGTGCGACAGATTAACAAGGGAAGCAGAGGAATTTTTCTAACTGATTAAGCTGAATGTAAAGACAAACAATACATTTCAATGTCGAGTTCATAATTGGGTTTATTTCTCATTACTATTCAGAAATTAAAGACAGACATTGTAGAGAAATACTAAATAAAATTGGCTCACCGGGAAAAAAAAGGAAGAGTCTGGAGTGATTAAAGCCTTGAACAGTCAACTATGACATTCGTCTCTTAAGATAACTATGCTTGCTACAATAGGCAAGTAAAACTATATATATAAATGGAGTAATTAATGTTCCAAAACAAGCGATGGTAATTTGTGTGGGTGGAGAAGCTTTTCTTCCTCAAAATCTCTTCATTCTATTAAGAAAAGAGAGACACGTAGAAGATTTGAGATGTTTGAATGGAACTACAGTGTCTTCACTATATTAGATCCAAATGGAAGGAGAAATGAAATGAATAATTCCAATTTTCTTTCTCTTGAATGCATAGTGTATTTATTACATGCTTGAGTTTTATTGGTGCAACCAACTGTATCTTGGCAGAGCTCTCTTTCCCTATATTTGAATGAAAGTTTACAAATTACAGCATGTCTACTTTGAAGTCGTTCAGAAATTATGAGGGTTCTCCGCAACAACATGATGTAGATTCGATTATCACACCAAGAATTTATGACAAATGACATTAACTAATCATTTTAGTTATCTAATCTGGACGGGATCAAGGATTTGATTAGAAGATGCAACCATTTGACATTATGGCATACTTAAGAGTCATCGATGCCATTTCACAAAGATATAGAACATTTTCCTATATACCTCATATCTAGTATTGGATCGCTTAGATGGAGCAACAGGCATAATAAGGCTTGGATGCATATATTCAGCGATATAGATCAGAAACAACACCAAAAGAAATCGTTATTACCAACATTTACATTAGACACGTGATCATATTAATTTGGGAAATATATAAAAAGGATATGAAAATATACAAGTGAAAGACATGAGTAGTAAGTGTTTAGAAGAGCATATATCTGAAAGATAACAACAAACATACAATCTTAGCACATATGGAGACTCGGAAGGGATATTACAAAATCTAAGTCTTTGCAGAATCTAATCAACAGTTTCATAATTTTAAAGACTTACAAAAGAACATTACACTTTGTCACAGTAGCATCATTGGTCTGATCTGAACAACCACCATAATAGCATTTCTAAAGTCATTACCCATTCAATGCATACATTTGTAGATCACTATCTATCCCTCTGTAATTGCAGACCAATTTATCACATCAAAGGATCAAAGACTATAATCAATCTGATGACATAGCAGGTATAGTGGCTTATATACATCCTTGATCAAAGAGCAACATGATATTAGAATCCTTAGAAGTTAGGCAACAACTAATACTATTTTAAGCACAAAATTGTTGTTCTTATTGGCTGCTCTATCAATCCCTCTTACAAATATATCGCTAGAGAATAGGCCCTCAAGTGTTCAAATCAATTTAAAGATCAATTTAGTAAATTGTGTACAAATTTGGATAGAAAGATTCTTTTACAGTTGAATTAGGCTGAAACACCAAAGACCGAACAGGGGACATTATAGACTTGAACTCGACTCGGACTCAGAAAGGGTTACTTGGCTTGGGACTTGGGAAAAAAACTCGACAAAGTGGAAAACCCTAAGAAATTTAGAGATTTTTAAGGATTTAAAACTTGTTTCATACATCCTTGATTAAGTAAACCTTAAAGACACAATAACATCATCAAATAGAAGCTAATTTGATCACATTCACAAGTATAGATCGACCACATAAGTATTAACGCAAATTGTAGCTGAAGGAAATAGCAAACTTAGATATATAAATTTTTAAATGTATACGAAATTCATGGCATATGAAATCCATGACATCAAATGTTCCAAACATATATCAAAACAAAAACAAGTCTATGGCTTAGAGGAGCTTGCATCCCTCCTACAAAGGCTTCTAAGGTAGGTCTTAGATCAATCAACAACCATAGTCTCTGCCTGTGACATGCCATGCTCAACAACATCATCTATGCCTGTGTCTGCTAGTTCTCTATCCTCTTCTGCCATGGCTACAACCTTAGTCTCTATTTTTGCCTAGTCAATACACTCAAGGTCCTTGTCACTAAAGACAAGATTCGTAGCCGCAGTGAACCACTTAGATCCTAGATCGATCTTCTAGCTTGATTGGGGTGGTGTCACAGTCCAAAATGCATCTAAGACAGAGGTAGTAATTGAACAAATACTAGATCATTCAACCTCTCCATGAACAGTCTATTGCGCCTCTTGGAGTGTGTGTGCTCAAACATACTCCAATTGTGCTCACAACCTTGAAGCACTGCATGGTTGGCTTAATATGTAGATGACAATCCTTTAAAGGTTTGGTGTTTTTGAGCCAAACATTTGTCACCATCGATTTGAGATAAGAACAAGAAAAAAAAATTCTCATTTCCAAGTTTAAGACTACAAGCTATAAAATCAAATTATGCACTTAAAAGATATTTTTACCTAGTTGCAATTTTGTCTGACCAGTTTTGAACTTTTGATGAGAGAAGAGCTCCCCTTGTGCATTACCAAAGGCCTCTATCTCATGGATGATAGTGCTGACATCAATATCATGGTCACCAATATCCATCCATTCTATGTTTGAGTAGATCCCATTAAGAGCCTCCTCATCCTCCTTGAAATCAGGGCGAAAATGGAATGCTAGATTGACGTAATAATCGATTGCATGGATGGGCTTGTGATGTTGGAGGTGTCATCCCCCAAATAGGATGATACTTACTCTTGTCTCTTGCATAGAGGGCTCTAATGGCCTCCTTGGCTCTATGCATGCCCTCATATATGTACCCCATAGAGGGTTTCTCCCCATCAAAAACTCGTAGAAGAACTACCAAGGGCTCAATGAATTGCAAATATTGCAAAACATTAATAGTTAATTGCAAACATTAACATTTAACATTTAACATTGACATTAAGATTTATTTATTTATTACATATACCATAGCTAAATTTAATCTTTGGCGGTGTTGTCCATCCCATGGTAACGATAGACGATGCTATAGTAATCATGCTCGACTCAGCTCTTAATCTTAGTCAAACTATTACCGCAACTTCCTCATATTATGTTAATGCTTGCTGTCATTGTTGACTATTTCTAGTCTTCTCTCTACTTATCAATACATTGGTATCAACGCTGCCCTTTGTAGTTGATAATAATTCCCTTCACAGTATATTATTGAACGTATGATTGTTGTCTTTGTCCTTGTAATGGTGATATGGATACAAAGTGTCCTCATATATAAATAATATTATAACTAATAAGTATAAATCTTCAATTAAAACTTATTTTGATGTTATATCTTGTTGTCCTAATTTGGGGACATCATACATCCCCTTCCAATATGGAGACCTGTTGCAAATAGATTAAATAACATAACTATGTTTAATAAAATTTCATTAGACAAAGCAAACTATAAATTTTAAATTTAAAACATTCAAATAAAAAATAATTACAAAAAATGGAATGTTGCAATGGAACTAAAATTTGCCAATTGCTTTTGTGGTAGCATCATGTAGCTCCTTGCTCTAAGGCATGCTCTCAAACGAGGGATGTGAACCGGGAGTTGTGCATGGCTCAAAATATGAATCCATCTTAGATTTCTAAACTCTAGGACCAATGCTAATAGTGCCACTGGCAAGAGCAGAAGTAGAAGCACTAGGACGGTATGGAGGCATGGAAGAAGCCTCTCCAACACAACCTCTGGGTGAACGAGATCTAATACTTGCCAACTCCTCCCGTTGCCTTTTCTTCATTTCCTTTTGTTTTTCAAAAGTTTCTAATTGCCCTTGGCATTCAGGAACATGCTCGAAAATTGCATTGTCACATGGATCAACATCACGGCCGTGTATTCTGACAATATGATATTTCAATCTATCGATGCTACCATGAAAAATCTCTTTACAATATTTACATTTAGTCTGTCCTTTTGTTCTACTTATAAAATCTTTGGTATGTTTCCAAGCTTCATTCTTTTGACCTTGTTTAGTGGTCTTGGGCTTAGCCTTAGGTCTATTAGGAAACATTATGAAAAAATATGTTTTTCAAGAGCTCAATGCTGCTGCAAATAGACCATATTTATAAAAATATTAACATTTGTTCATTTGCATTTACAAAGTTAGAAACGAATACAAAAAAAAGTAGGGTTTGTGCCCCCAGAAATGTAGGATTTGTATTTGTAATTTTGTAAGATCTAAATATAATGTAGGGTTTGTTGTTTGAAGTTTAAATTTGAAAGGAAAATAATTAAAATGTTTTAAAAAATAAACAATGAAATTTTTGTCTAGAAAATTCAAAAAAATCAATAAATACCCAAAAAACTAATTTTTATCTCTTAGAACAAACTTGAAATGAGATGCAACTTCTTTGCAATTTTTGGTATGAAGCTTTTGAATCACCAGATGCAAGTATGAAGCTGCCCCAGTGTGATTTGTTGACAATTTTTCGCTCTTCCTCCTTGTTGGTTGCCCTTCTATGCACTCTTGTTTTTCCTCACATGTGATGTCACCTTTCTAAAAGAGATTTTTTTTGATAGATATAGGGTATTAAGCCGAATAGAGTTAGAATTCAATCCTAAGTTACCTGTCTAAATCAACCCTCTGATGCACCAGTTAAGTCTGATTGCTTCTTTCCTGATTAAAACAGAGGGAGTATATAATTGCATACCTGTAGGTTGCTCAAACCTTTCCTACTTGAGGATTCAATCTGGCATAACACTATAATGTTGCATAATTCATGGTACTACAAAAGCTTTCATCATTTTATTAGTATCCATAGGAACCTTTGAACATATCTCATCCCCATAATAATCATACTAAGTTTAACTAGGTTACCTTACTGTTTGCTTGAACAAATAAATTACTGCCATGAGCCATCTTATGCTTTCCATTATCTTATTATAATCATTGTAAAACAGAGCAATCAAAGACTTTATTCTTTGAGACTTGCATAAACAACCGTCTTGCTCAAAACATTCTCGTAATGCTTTGATAACTTAAAATTTTAAAGTTCTTATGAAGGTCATACAAATTATATAATTGCCCATGGTAGAAGAAATAAAGCATGCAAAAGACATTTCAGACAACCCAACTTCATGTATTAAGGATTGCTACTTACCTGAAAAAGTGACAAATATACTAATTTATCAATAGCTATCACCACAAATTGATATTAAACTACACAATTGTGTAAATAGGAGTTTTAGCAAACACCTGACTTGTTAATGCCATTCTTACTAATCCTTAGAAGTTCTGTATCACAGAGCACTCTTTAGAATCACTATTATAGGTCCTCTGTAAATCTAACTTTCTTGCTAGATATTTAACAGATTGTCCATCTGTGCAAATATTATATCTGAATATTCATTATCTCAGAGATGAATGTGATTCCATGCCAATCGTTGAAACCCAGATGCTATTACTGATAAGATTCAGGAGTCATACCAAATTCATGATATTATGTTCTTAACTATTAAGTTTTAAGTGTCTGATTACATACGAAATAACTAGCCCAAAAACTAAAACAAAATTGGCTCAAGCCCATCTGTTCTTACTATCTAAACAAACCATTCCATAAACTACTGCTTAATTGATCTAAACTTAAGTATAAATTCTATAGATTATTTCTATACAATATAAGCCCTAGATACTAAATGCCAGACCTCCTTACTCCGTGAGGCTGTGATCTACATAAGTGGTATCTTCGTCTATGGGTGCCAATGGACCAGCCATATCTTTGTTCTCAGGCAGGTTGGTTTTGGAAGGCCCCTTCTTACCCTACATGCCGCCCTTGTTCCTGCTGGCCTTGATAATAATCAGAGGTAGGACTTGTATTTTCTCCAAATCTACTTCTCCCAGCATCTTTGGTGGTTCATACCCTTCTGGCACTATGTGTTGTGAAATCTGGATCGTCCTATAGAGAATATATGTGACTGCTGTAGCGAAATAGATTACCATTGTGATTGATCTTTTCACCAGCCATCAATATGCATTTATATCTTTTGAATAGTCACGTCTTGAAGAGCCATGACCATATAATAATATAATATGACAATTATGGTAATAACCATAATTGTCTACTATAACCATAATTAACATAAATATATACCATGTTATATAATATGATAATGTATAATAAATACATAAATATAAATCACAATTCTTCATTAACAATAATATATATATATATAATACGAATGAAGCTATATCTTAACACTCCCTCTTAGCGAGCGAGTATTAAATATCAGAGTCTATCATGACATCCGCCACTTCGGGACACACAAGTTAATGTAGTCTCGTCATGAAAATAGACTTGAATATCATGATCTTCGCACAGTTGGGACACACAATTAAGTAGTCTATCATGATATGGTTTCGTTATTACACAACAAGTAATAACAAGAGTCAAGATATCCGCACAGTCGGGACACACACTTAAGTAGTCAATCTTGACACTTTGGTTAACTATTTACAAGATCGTCACCTGGAAATATTAACCCACTTTACATAGAAGATCGTCATCTTCTAAAAAGAAAGGACCCATAAAGTCACCTTGACTCTTCTCAAAGGGTGGATCCACTCTGGCTCATCCAGAGAGTGGAAACCAAGACTTCCACCTTAGAATTGTCTATCAAAGACAAGAATTATTTAAGAAAAGATTTAAGTCAAAACTCTCAGTCATGACAATTTAAAACCAACAACTTAATGTTGTCTAGCCATGATATAGTTATTACACAACAAGTAATAACATAGTGTTCAAGATACCTTCCTTTCACCTAATAAGGCTTTATTCCTCAACATACCAAGGTTATCTGAAGGTACACAATCTTCTTTCTAGCAAGACGCTTGGTATCGATGGTTTGTTCTTTAGTGAGGATGCACCTCCACTGAATTACATTTGTTTGCATGATCTCATAGTCTTGGTGAATTCTGAGATTATAAAGTATACACCATCTTGACATGTTATACTCCCTCTGAATTTGTATGACCAAGATCTTGGGGTGCCAACTTAATTTGATCTTCTAGCTTCTCTTTCTGACATATAACCTTCTCTCATGGTAATAACCATAATTGTCTGCTATAATTTCTTGATTACTAGAGAACCAACAAAACATGGTCTACTCCCTCTGAATCAAGATCCTCGAATGTCTACTAATGCAGATCTTTTAACTTCTTCATCTGTCACGAAGGCATACCCTATTTATATACTCAATTCAGTGTCACTGCAGGATGTCATTTCATACTTTCCTTCCTGAGAGAACCAATACGAATAATCTGAATAGTCATAAGGTTACATCGGCTAGCATAAGATGCATTTTGATCTTTTCAAAGGCCACAATATTAACACTCCCTCTTGGACTTGAAGGAAGATAGTGAAGACCTCTAGTATTCTATCCACGTACATCTCATCGGTGATTCTATCCACAAGTTCCCACTACTATAATCTCAGATTTGTTTTACCTTCAATTGTGAACTCCCTCTCAATCAATACGATTGAGATTGTCACAAGTTAACTGAATTGTACATGCTCCCTCTGAAGCTCAAGCTCATCAACTTCTTGACCTCTTGAAAATGTCAGACTTTCTCTGAATCTGAATTTCATATGCTTTTATCCTGAAAATATGTCAGAGATAGATTACAAATAGTTTATAAAGCTAAACTATCTTGTACAAGAGTACAAATGATAGAAGCATACAAGATTTATTATTTAATGAACAAAAAAAAATAAAAAATAAAAATCATATTTAATAAAGCATGGAATACTTATCTTTAAGGTGGCAACCCCAATATTTTTAAGTCTTTGTTGAAGATGACTTTAACACTCTTCTTTTATACCCTTGGAGATTAAAACATGTGATAATTACTATTCTTAAATACTGATAATTCTTATTGCACCTTCTCTTATTCTTAATGAATAAATTAACTGACGGTTATTATTCTCCATGGGTCGTATGGATAGTATTGTTCCATAATACTGATTATTCTCATAATAGTTTATCACCCATACTCTAATGGAATAAACATTGCATCCTCCACAAATTGAGACTGTTTAGTTGATAGTACACACTCTTGTCTTTAATAGATTAGTCACTTAATATGGTGATTTAAATCAAACTGACTATTCAACATAATTCATCTGCAATTGATCTCTTTTAATCATTTCTCAAAATCCTTTTTCTTGTGTTCAGAGAAATTTTCTTCCTATTATTGGAAGCCAAAGTTTTTCATCATATAATCCACTGATCCAGTAAGCAGAAATAAATTAAATCTTATAAGAGCCTCTGCTCAAGAGCCCACTAGAAGGGGAGAGCCAGTAGAAGAATTGTCTGTACAGATTGTGAGTCTTTAGTAGTATACTTTCAAATAATATATCATATAATTCGTAGCATAGGAGGCGAACACTCTACGAAGTGACGAATTTCACCATAACATGCCAAACTGTATCAATAATGATCTCCAAGTCGAGCGCATGCCTGTGTCGAATCCCAAATCTTTAAATATCTTCAATACCTCTGTGAAACCATATCTATAATAATGGTTGGAGAATCAGAACCTTGGAGACTATAACCAAAGTTAACAAATTTCACAATCAAACCTATGAAGTCTGTGATTAGCACATAATTACCAACATGATATGAGCAATTCCCAGACATAGCAGTCATCAATCATGGATTATCAATTCGATCGGGTGACTATTATACTCATGGATCGCAGCTTTGGCATCGATCTACATTCACATCACATCTTATACTAGATATGGATTGGATATTGTATACAACAGAGATTTTATTGGAAATGCATATGCTATAAGGATGGTCCACACTTTTATACTGGGCTCACAACAATTTGGAATCACGCAACTTAGTAATATAGATATCAGTCAGCCCGAGCACCAATCGCACCAGTATATACACAGACAAGTGCTCATATACATCGACAATCATCAACAGTCATCGGGCATAATTGTGAATACATGTCATGAAGGAAAATAACATTATTTGTATCAGCGGTTACCAATGCAAATACACTATCGTTGGAAAGCTCATCGATATTTTGTATCTTCAAAACTAATTTCACATTTTGACAGATTAAATTTTCTCAATCTTTCGTCTGACTTCAGTCTCTACTGAAAATGACTTCCTCTCAGGCTTTTCTATGATACCATGTTAAAAGATCGATAAAGTTCTGTAAATGTTCAATACTGATTATTATATTATCGATGTTTTACGGAATGCTTTATTTCTTTTATAAGACACTTCTAACACTGATTATGCTAAGCAATGAATCGATTTCAATGTTTCTAGACTGCCGTCGCAATACTTTAGAATCTGCGACAGCATGCAGACCTGCGGTTTCAATGTTTATATAATCTCTTTGATCGCGTCTTTAGACTGTGATCCCAAAATGTCTTAATCCTGCTTCCCAATAGTTTATATCGATCTCTAAGTTATGACTGAGAATGAATTCATGGTCTTTTTCTTGACTGACCATAACGGTCTCTCCTTACTCAACAGCGATGTCAAATACGGAAGAAGAGAAGAGTTGTGACAGGTGGGTGATATGATAATATCTATTCCTTGCAAGCTCATGGAGATTTCGATGCGTATTTATGTTCCCTCTGTTCGGTGATTAAGATCTTCATCCCCTGTGTTTCTTCT
This sequence comes from Chamaecyparis obtusa, assembly GCA_027943335.1. Classification (NCBI taxonomy): domain Eukaryota; kingdom Viridiplantae; phylum Streptophyta; class Pinopsida; order Cupressales; family Cupressaceae; genus Chamaecyparis; species Chamaecyparis obtusa. Next base: position 3,280,495 of record BSBK01003613.1, on the reverse strand, counting down.
ATATTGTTAGTGTTGAATGTATCCTTCATACGCTGACTCCATTCCTCCTTTTTTTTTTTCCTATGGGATATCTCGATATATTTTATTAAAACAAACTTGCGGATTCATGAATACTTATTCTCTCGCAATCAATAGATGCTGTGAAGAAGGGTGCATAAATATCAACGATATGGTTGCCAATTTATTACCGGATATATTTTATTCTCTTATAGGTTAGGCTCTGATACCATGTTGTGAAATTTGGATCGTCCTATAGAGAATATGTGTGACTGCTGTAGTGAAATAGATTACCATTGTGATTGATCTTTTCACCAGCCATCAATATGCATTTATATCTTTTGAATAGTCACGTCTTGAAGAGCCATGACCATATAATAATATAATATGACAATTATGGTAATAACCATAATTGTCTACTATAACCATAATTAACATAAATATATACCATGTTATATAATATGATAATGTATAATAAATACATAAATATAAATCACAATTCTTCATTAACAATAATATATATATATATATATATATGTATGTATATATATATATATATAATACGAATGAAGCTATATCTTAACACTATGTAATCCTTAAACCAGGTTATACCATGCAATGGTTTCAGATGTAACCATTTTAGGAGAAATTCAATGTTCTTTTCTAATGTGGGCTGCCTTTCTTCGAAGGTTCCCTTGTTTTTAAACACTAAGATAGGGCGTCTCACTAGATCCCTATTATCACCCACCTCTCTACCTTCGACCTCCATATAATCTTCTGGGTAGGGTATTTCAAGTTTGTCATCCACATTGTTCACAACCTCCTTTAGACCCCCATAATTTCTTTAGCAAAGATAATTTCTCAGTTTCAGAACCCTCATTGTTAGTAGAATGGCTGCAAATGTCGCCATGATGTTGCAGTTCACCAAAACTTATATTCCTTGTTGAAGAAATTTTCACCCATTATTTCTTCCACTGGTTGCTTTGTCGGGTCATCAAGATCGTTTAATATTCTATCCCATCTTTATGGTTTGATAGTTCGCCTAAATGTCATCTGCCTATTGTTTGTGAAATGCATGAGACGAATGTTTGTATCCATGCGTGCCTGATAACTTCTTAGGTAGTTGAGATTACAGAACTGTTGTAGCTCGCATATCTTAACTGCTTAGTACTTATTTACAGATTACAGTTCCTTTTAATCATAATGCTTGTTATTAAGGCATTTGATTGTGATTTTAGGTCAAAGATGTCTAACCAGATGCCTAAAAAACTCTTAACATTTAGTGGGTCCTTGTCTAGGCTACTAGATTTGAACTTGATACTTCCTGCCCCTGCTCCATTACTACTAATCATTACTAAATGATGCCATCATTAAAGTGAATTACAAAAGGTCTAGCTACTTTTATATCCACATATTATAATGAAGGGGCCATCCTACTATTAAGTATCTAGACAAAATTAGTAGGAATATAAGTCTGTTTCACATGACCATATCTTTGATATAATATATTTACTGTCTAGATATAAATTAACTAAGATATCTAACATTATTAGTCTTGGCCAACTTCTCACCCAATATTTTAAATTCATTTGCTTCCTCCCACGCTTGACTCATATATCTGCTATCTGCCTGAAGGGTGACATAGGACTCAACTCTCGTATCCCTTGTATGTTTTTTTATATACTAATCCAGTCCTGAAAATTTCAAGGTCTATATAATACTAAACTGTATCACTGAGTGCAGATGTGGTGGCGACTTAGGTACTGCTTTCTGAATTAGCATGTCTCTCAATTATCTTGACTATTATCAGTATCCTCTGTCTTATAAGATTGCATTTGATTTACCTTAACTTGATTCAGTTTTCTTTTTGTTGTTCCTGTCCTTGGCCTACTTTCTCTTGCCATATGGCATCAACACCTAGATTGGCTAAATAATCTGCTGTTTTATTTCCTTCCCTGTATATATGATTGACTATAGTAGATTTAAAATATTTTAACAGCTCCAATGCTTTTCCTACTAAGTTGTTTAATCTCCGATTTTGTGTTTTGCCTGATCTCAATGCTTTTATTGTCAGTGTGGGGGGGGGGAGGGGGCACATACATTCTTTCCTTTTCTCTTTTGTTATTTTACGCACTTTGCCATAGAAGGCAAGTAGTTTGAGCCCCTGCCACTTCTTTCTGCTCTTCTCATCACTAGTAGTGAAGGGTTTACCTAGGTGTTGAGGGGTTGGCAATTTACTGTTGATTACTTTTATTATTGAAGCTTCTATTTTGTTTGTGAGATTTTCCAAAGTCAGACGTTTTTCCTTAAAAATTCTCCCATTTCTTTCTTTTCATACTTCGCAAAGCAGAATTCATGGTGCATTTTGTTGGGTGGATATTTTGCAACCGACGGTTTTGGGAAAAAATCCAGTTACAAAATAGTGATACCAGCCACAGTGTGTGAGACAATGTCTCTCCTACCTTAAAGGGAAGGCTCCCCCTTCTCACCGTTCCTTGGATCAACTCAAGGTAAGCAAGAAGTTAAAAGATTATCAAATAGGGTGTTACAAATATTCCTTCTTATCTTTCAAGAAGGAATCCACTTACCCGAAGAACGAGTAATGGGCAAAGCTTTAATCTCTAAACTACACTTCTAGCTAAAAGCTGGAAATAGTGATACCGATAAACCAACACCAACTCACAGGCTGATTGAAAAGCTAACCGACTTGGCTCTATGACCTATTTATCTATTCTATAAGAAACACCTCTACCATTGGGGCACACAGACTTCTAGAAGTAGAGATTTTCTAACTATTCTAACGAAGTGTATGAAAATAAGATGGTAATATAACCTATAGTCACAACTTCTAGTTTTATATTACCACAATCGCTCCCAGTCACAGCTTCGGCTCCGATTGTTTCTGATTTTCAATTTGCTCTTAACAAAACATAACATTCACATAAATATAAAGACAATAAAACCAAATTTCAGTCACAGCTTCCAATTTGATTCACCACAATTGCACTCAGTCATAGCTTCAGCTCCAATTGTTTCTTTCTATTTATTTTTTTTCCAAAATAGTACTACACAATCAAAGTTATGCTTGCACAAGTTTGGCAGAGCTCTCTTGCATAAAATAAAGATGAAATTTACAATGACGGCTCATTCCTTTTGTAGGAAAAGAAATGAGAAAAAGGAGGAAAAAGTGGGAGCAACTCGACCACTTTGACACGGTCTAACTAGGTGAGAAGAATTATTGGATTACATGCCATAAGGACATGCAATCGAATTTACATGTAATTGCATTGCATGCAATTCATCTTCTCCAATCTACAAAGCATGAAAACTAAAGAAGAAAGATGAAGAAAGGAGAATTAATCCTTGAAATTATCAAGGAAAGCCTTATATTTGGCAATACATTCATGAATAAGAGGAAGATCTGGAATGTTCAAGATCTCTGAAATGGCTTCAATCTTGATTGCACCTGTACCAGCTGATTTCACAACCTTGCAATTATCATCAAGAGAATCCATCAAGTGTTTTGCCACAAATTTATATGCAGCAAATTTGTTCATTGTTTGGGCTCCAAATTCTTCAGAATCGAAATCAGTATTAACCCTGTCAATATATCCTGCGATCATGTCTTCTTTAGTAAAGAGATTATCATCTTGGGTAAGGACTTCACATCCTAATTGCCTAAAATTAATGGTGATATCCTCTTCAACTGCCTGACAACTCTCTAGCTCCTCGTGCAGCTTTGTTAAAAGCTTTTCTATTCCTTGGACTTTGTGATTCATGAGTCCCTGACTCCGGTAGAACATATCCTCTGATGGAATGACATCATATGAAACAAGGACATCTAACTCAATGTCAACCATTTGATCCCAAGTGTCTAGATCTTTCCTCAGGTTACCAATGTCTTGGTTGAAGGAAGAACTCATGTCATGGAGTCTTTCTTCAATCTCTCTGATACGCTCAAGGACTTTGTGTGTAATTCTGACTAATTGAACTCCTTCTAAAACAACTTCTTCAAACCAAGTCTTCACTGCTTCTGCCCTCCTATTTACCTGAGCTGTTTGTGATGAAGTAGCAACAGTTTGAGATGTTTGTTGACGTATGACCTCATGAAGACGAGCATTTTCTTGCTTCAACAAGTTCTTCTCCCAGAGCTCATGATTCCTTTTAGACACATTTGACAATGCATCTTAGGCATCTTGCAAGCATCCTAGCCGTGTTTGTTTACCAACTTCTACCTTGGTGAACTTGTAATCAGAGCAAGTCAGCTCTTCAGCTGGTTTGTCTACCAATGGTTCTGCAATCTCAGCATACTTGGTTTTCTCATCATCAATAATGATTCTTGAGACAACCTTAGCCTTTGAAGACTTAGATTTACCTTTCTTGGTAGAAAAATCCTCCAAAGGTAATGTCAGTTTCTTTCTTTTCATAGTGATTTTTCCCAACCATGATGGCAAACTAAAGCCTTCTTTTGCTGGACTTGAAACAACGATTGCAATAGGCATTGATCCTGATTGTATTTCCGTTGTCATTGTGCATGCTTCTGTTTGCACATTAGGAGCCATAAGTGTCCTTTGGGATGACTCTGTCATAAATGCTTCAAAGCCTGTAACCAAAGTATCAAGTTGGGAAACTTGACCTTCCATAAGAGCAGGGAAGTCACCAAAAACATTTACCAGATTCTCACATTGCCTTGCTGTGAGGATAGGAGCTGCAAAAGAGATAGGGAAAGCAAACATGTTGACCTCCGAAGCAGCAATAGTAGGAGTGAAAACAGTGGAAAATGATCCACATCATTATCTACCATATGTAGAAATTACTCTTGATTAGAAGGATCTTCGCTATTTGGCAACTAAGGAGGAGATATGATCATTATCTCTCCTTCATCTGATTCTTCCTCTCGAAGGGGTGTTTGAACAGGACCTAAGGGTGAATTTAATCCTTTTTCTCCTCCAATGTAAACTTGATAGCTTTAATCGATTGAGAAGAAGAAGACTCATCCTTATTTTTGATTTCCACTTGTGATTTCCTTCCAATAGGGCCGAAATGATTGCAGTCTACCCCAACCTTTGGATGCACTCTTTTGAGTCCTTTGCTCTTCAGCCACTTGTTGGTATTCAACAAAATAGATTGAAATCTATCGAAGACAGAATTCCCTTCTTTTTGCTACCATTGAATGGGAAAAGGAACAAGCTTTTCAAATTGAGTATTGCAATACTCGGGATCTAAGACAAAACCATCATCTTCAATTTCAATCCCTTCCGGAATTTCAACCATGTTAAGATCAATGATTTGCTTCAAGGTAAGCTTGCAGTAGTCCATCCTCATGATATCCACTTTGGTGCGTAAATCAATTCACACATCTTCCATGTGATGGACATGGGTGAAGGGTCTCTTGATCTTTGAATGCACTCCTTTGTAGTCAAAATCAGATCTAGCCTTGAATTTCTTCAACATGATGAGTTGAAGTTCTACTTCCATGGCTTTCGCCTTATACACAGAGTTAAGTGTATAACGACCAATCTGAAGAGGTTTGGCAGTGGTGATACCAAATCCTGACCTATGTAGATTATGCTACTATGACTGAACCTCCATGAGTTGTCTTTCCATCTCCATGAGAATGATCCTGTCAGTAGGATATCTTGGCAAAGTATAGGGTTCTTCTTGGAAATAACCCACTCTTAAATAGGTAAAAGTTGGAAATTGCAGGAAGATGCAACCAAACTAATTCACCTTTTTCCAAGCTTCATCTGACAACCTCTTGATAGCCAACTCTTTGTCAAACATGCATCTGAAGTGCCCAAAGAAAGCATCTTGCACTCTCCGGTAATGATATTTGCTTTGTGTGAGTGTAATTTGATCACGATACTCCCAAATGGGCACCAACGATCGATCCCCTTTAGTGGAAAGTCCAGAGAAGGTTCCCATGGTTGCAGCAATGTAAACCAAATAAGAATTCATATAGAAAGGCACTGAGGTACCCACATGGCTCATTTGTTCACACAAAGCTGTGCTCACAAGTTCTCCCCAATAGATCGGTTCCTTATTTTCAAGAATCTAGAAAATAAACTTGTACATCCATTGCTCGAAATTACATGAATCCTTGAGGCCACAGATTCTACTGAGGAGTGTTATTAGATCATTGACTTCTGGAGAGAAATCTGATCTATGTATTGTTTTGGGCCATCTGGAGAAATTCGACCTCTTATTAACCTGCCAATGGTCATTCATGTATCTTTGATAATCCGTCTTATACTGATTCCACAACTGTATAGATATGTCCTTGGACAAGTCTGCGCATTCAGGGCTTGGAGGTATTTTGAAAATTTGTTCAATAACATCAGGATTCAAACTGAAAATCACCTTTCCATTTGCATCTTTGACCGTTTTGCCCTTGGGATTGAAATGACGTGCACACTCAAAGACAAATTTGGGTTCCAAGGCAGCCATAGGGAAAGTAGAAATCAAATGAATGTTACTCCTCTTGATGCATTGTAGTTCTTTGTTGGCAGGTTCGTCAAGCCTTTGCAAGAAATTGGTCATGTCAATATTCCCTATCCTTGTATCTATAACTTGATCCAAAGATGATGAAACGAGTGAAGGTGTAGAATGAGCCAGCTCTTTATCATACTGATATTTCATCTTTCCTTTAGCTTTGGTCGGTGTTGACATATCTCGTGCTGCAACATGGAAATCCCAAAGGGTAAATACATCATTTGAAGAGATTGAACCCATGACAGGATTTTGGCTTGCAATGATGGATCTATGAAGAACAAGGTATTCGGAGTATTGATTAGATACTCAATGAACACACATGTTGGCTAGAAATGAAAAGAATGGCACATGTCTATGGATGAATAGGAGTGAAAATGGACTTGTGAAGTTGTATTGCATGAGGGGCTTTATTTGTGTGGCCAAGAATGCAAGTTGGAAAGACATGAGAATATGTAAATGGTAATTTTGGTATAAAAAATGGACTCTTGAAGGATGATTACATGTAATGGAAAATGACATGTTTTCACATGTAATAGACTTGAGGAATACAACTACATGTGCTGGAAAGTGAAGGATGAATTAGCATGGATGGATGCACTTGCATTCTTGAGGAAATGACTTCATCTTTCTAAAAATAAACAACAAACAAGTAAGCAAACAAGAAAGAAAAACACAAAGACATACCTCTTGCTATTGACCCAAACATGTTAAAAAACTTTAAACCAATCTCCACATGCAATTTCGTTTTTGAGTAAAAGATGATTTAATGCATTGAAAAATGAAGGATTTTATCTTATTTAAACACAAAAATGCATAATACATGGGCTGCATTTGAACAAATGGAAACAAATGAGCCATAAAATGCAATATTGTAGGAAAAATAGGAGAAAAACCAAAACAAAAATGAATACATATTCTTACTTGGAAGCCAATGAGATAAAAATGGAAGGAAGAGAAGTTGAAATGTCTTTGCCTTCTCCAAAAACGGATTCTAGAGATGTATTTGCATCCAACCACTCAAGATCTTTGACTATTTCCATGATTCAACTTTGTTGGGCGTTTTTACATGCATTTGGAAGCAAAATGGGTTCTAAAAATGCAAATGTATGTATTCTTTTTTGTTGAAAAACTTGGAAATGCATCCTTAAGCAAAAATGCATCCTCTAGATGCATATACATGCAAAGTTTGTGAATATTTTGCACATGAATGAAGATCTCCAGCAAAATTCACCTTATACATGTAAATGCATATGTTATTTTGGAGTGTATTTGACTTAAACACACCCAGCAAATAACACAGCCTATTCATGCAAAGACATGCCACGCTTTTTTGGCAAAAATGATGCCCTGGGTCAAAACGCATTCTCTACATGTAATAACATGTCACGTTTTTGGCTTGTATTGGTGTTTCAAGGTAAAAACGGGTTTACAACATGCATTTACATATGTTATTTTGGCATGTTTTTGGCTTGAAAGAATATTCCCAGCCAAAACGCACTCTAAGAGTGCTATGACATAAGTTATTTTTAATGTAAATGCAAGCAAGAAACATTCCCAGCCAAAAACGGGTTTAGAACATGCAATAACATGTTTTATTTCTCATTCATTTACCTTGGATATTCATTCCCAGCAAAAACGCACTCTCCATGTGTATGTGCATGTGGAATAAAACATATTTTTGACTTGGTCAATGCATTTCTAGCCAAAACACACTCTCTACATGTAAATGCATAAGTTATTTTTGGTCTAAAAACTCACCTTCCAAGCAAAAACGGGTTCTCTACATGCAAAGACATGTTTTATTTTTCAATGCATTTGCAAGGATAAGTCTTTTACATGCAAAGTGGACTCTTGGGAGGCCATTACATGTATTCAAAACTTACATTTACATGTTTTAAAACAAAGCTCACTCTAGAGATGCATATACATGTTTTATTTTTCAACTTTTAAAACACTTAAAAGCATCCCAAGAGTAAAAACGCACTCTCTAGAGGCATTTGCATGTAGAGTAAAACATATTGAAGCCATTTACATGTAAAGTGGAGTCTCTAGATGTAAATGCATGTTTTATTTTTCAACTTTACATGTAAAGTAGACTCTCTAGATGCATTTACATGTAAAGTAGGAGATTGAAAACATGTAGTTGCTTTAGACAACTTAAGAGATTTAATAAGCACATGTCTATTTAAAATGTTAAGTGAAATATTAGTTTAAGGGTCCAAAATAACTATTAATACAAAATCTAAAGCATATAATGTGCAAATGTTATTTTATAAAGTAATATTTAACTTATATGTTATTTAAAACATAAAGTAAAACTCAACTTTTAAATAGAATGATAAAGTAATATAGTCACTTAAGTGAAAATTAAAAAGCAACTCAATGTAAAAATATATCAAAAAGTGCACTTTAATCACTTTAGTTTAAAAATTAAGTGATAAAGTAACTCAAAAACATAACATAAAGTGATTAAATGTTATATTTTTCAAAAAATGCAACTCAACTATAGAAAATAACATCTATTTTTTAAATATGCAGTTGAGCTTGGAGAGTCCACTTTTTGGGCACTTAAATGACCATATCTTTTGATTGAAAGGTACGATTAATGCCTACGATAGATCAAATCGAAGGGAAAACCAAAAGCAAGAGATTGGATGAAACAAAAAGACCAAAAGCAACTAAAAACACACTAAAACACACACCAAAAGACGCCGAAAGATTAAAAAATCAAGTATAGGAAGACAAACTGAAAAAACGAAAAAGACTTGACGAAAACCTTCAGCATAAAGATTCACTAAGCGAATTGAGATCAACAGATCGATCATTATTGGCTAATTAAATAGTGAATCAACATAGAGAAATAAGAAACTGAGTTCTAAAGTTTTGTACTGCTACCTACATTTTGTAGTGACAAAATGCAGGACAACACATTTATCCATATCATCCAATTTAAATTATAATTAAGATAATTAGGCCATCCCTGGAGAAATTCTAAAAGTGTCTTGTGGCATGTTAAATACCAGCCTAGCAGTTTGTATTCACAGTTTAAGAGCATGCGGTCCAGTGTTTCTTCATCTTTTTGACTTTTTCACACAGGGGGCATCTCTTTGGACCTTCATAACCAAATTTCCTAAACCAATCCATTGTTAGAATTTTCTTCTGCATTGCTGCCCACATGAATATTCCTTCTTTGGGCAGACATGAATTATCCCAACATAGTTTGATTGGTAAATTTGCTTTAGGGTGTTGTAATTTGTTGTTAAGATAATTATATCCTTCCTTGACATTGTATTCTCTTGACTTTGCCTTGCTCTTGATGAGTCTATCTTCGCCTTTGCTTATTATTAATTTCTTATTTTGTAATATATATTTCAGAGAATTAACATCGTCTCTTGGCAAGTGCAAGTTTTCCCGTGATTTCCAGCTGCAACCGAAAGCTGGATTGTTATTATTTATTGTTATGTAGCCTTTGACATATTTGTCAATTAGGACTTCCAGAGTCTCTTTCAATCTATGATTGTTTAGGATACTATGTATTGATGGGTATCGTCCCCATGAATCACTCCAGAAGAGTGGTTGACTTCCATCAGCTATATTTCATGTAAGTTGATATGTGATTGTGTCTCTACATTCCATTAGAAAATTTCATAGTCTTAATCCTTTCGTGGGTGAGGCAGTCCTGAATATTCTGATAAGATTCTTGTATTAAGGTACTTGTGGTTTAAGATTCTTACCCACTTTAGATTAGGCTCTTTGTACATCTTCCATACCAATTTGGCCCCTAATGCCTTGTTTTGTATTGTCCGATTTCGTAATCCTAAACCTCACTCTATTTTTTATTTGCATATTTTATCCCATGCTATTAATGCTATCTTCTTTCTCTCAATTGTCCCCTGCCAATAAAAGGCTCTAAATTTCTTATCAATTTTGCTTCTAACCTTGCCGGTAATGGGAGATAGGCCATTTGGTATTGAGGAATAGTTGATAGTACTGATTTCAGCATAGTGGCCTTCCCAGCCAAGGATAGCCATCTACTTTTCCATGATTGTAGCTTGTTATCTAGCTTTGTTATTACATTACTCCAAAGTTTGGTGGATCTTGTTCCATTCTCCAAGGGTAGTCCTAAATATTTGCTTGAGAGTTCCCCTTTCCCTGAATCCTTAAATATTTGTAATTTCTCCTATCCTTCTTTTTTCTGTATTAAAGAAAAATATTTTTGATTTCTCTTGATTTACTTCTTGCCGTGATGCCTTGGAATACCAGCTTAAAATAGTCTTCAGATTTCTTGCTTCTTGAATGCTACATTCCCCAAAGAGCATAGAGTCATTGGCGAACTACTGATGAGTTACTGATGGCAGGTTACTAGTTATTTTAGTTCCTGCAATGTTCCCTAATTCTTGAGATTTTCTTATTGTTCTGCCCAATGCTTCAGTCATGATGATAAATAGGAAAGGGGATAATGAATCTCTCTATCGTAACCCTCTCGATATCTCAAAAAATCCTTCCGGCATTTCATTTACTAAAATAGATATTCTGGGGTTGGATATACATTCAAATATTAAATTAATCCATTGTTTGGTGAAACCGAATGCCTCTCCACACTTGCAAAGAAATGTCCAGTCCACCTTATCATAGGCCTTTTTAATGTCTAATTTTACCAGCATACTAGGTTTTCTATTCTATTGGATAGAATGTATTGCTTCCTGAGCTATTATTACTCCGTCATAGATAGACCTGCCAGGCATATATCCTGTTAGTTGTACAGCTATTATATTGGGTAATAGTACCTTCATTCGGTTTGCTAGGGCTTTTGCTAATACCTTATAGACCGTGTTACATAAAGAAATTAGTCTATAGTCATCTAAGTTTTCTGATTTTTCTTTTTTATGTATTAGTGTAATGAACGTATTATTTATTTCGTTCATGAATCTTCCTGAATTTCTTGCACTTCCCAGTGCCTTTACCATCTCATCTTCCAAAAAGATGAAAAAAACATGTTGGGAATCCATCTAGACCAGGAGCCTTGTCCGGATGGAGTTGTTTGAAGGCAGATTCTATCTCCTTTGGTGAGTTTACTCATTAATTTTTTGTTCTGTTCTGTTATCAGTTTGGGGAGATTATTTAGCAGACTTTACTGGGCTTCTAAACGTGCCCCTTCTTATTTATTTAATACATTGTGAAAGAAAGTCACAATTTCTTTGGCTGTTTCCTCCGGTTCTTCTAATAATCTTCTTGCACTATTTCTTATTTTTCGTAATTCTATTAATACTATTTCTTGTTTTGGTACTGTTACGGAAGAATTTAGAATTTTTGTCACCTTCCTTAAGCCACATTTATCTTGATTTCTGCCTCTAAATTTCCTCATTTGACAATATGTCTTTATAGAATTTTAGCAATTCTTTTTCTTTGAGGTAGCTATTTTGATCCATTCCTTTCTTGATTACTTCCTCATTTAAGCTTAACATATCCTTTCTGTTGCTGTTTTATTTCAAAGATGTTGCCAAGCTGTTCCTTATTCGACTTTAATAGTTTCCTTTTGATTGCTTTAAGTTTGGTTGTGAAACAATATAGCTTGGAGCTAATTAGTTTCTCCTCCTTCCACCACTGTTGTACTATTTCATAAAATTTGTCTCTACTCATCCACATTTTCTCAAATTTGAAGGGACATCTTCTGGTTTTAAGTTCTTCTAAAATTGTTAGTTGGGCTGGATAGTGGGAAGGGTCTTTGATTTGAATTTATACTGGAAATGTTCCAAATTGCCTTTGAAGAGAAACCTATCTAGTTTTTCAGCATTTTGGCTGAATTTTGTTCTTCTATTATTCTGGGTATATGTGCCGTTTTCTGTTTTTATATTCAAGATGTTATGATAATTTATCCACTTTCTAAACTTAACTAAGGACTGAGGTTCCTTCTTAATGCCCCTTGTTTTTTCAGATAGATCTAAAATTGCATTAAAGTCTCCTAATATACAATTCCAGTACGTGTTTAAGATTAACATATTCCCTATTTCATCCCATACTTCTCTTTTTTGTCTTAGGAATAGGTCCATATACATTAAATAGTGTAAAAATAAGGTTGTTATTTAGACTTTTGATTAAAGAGCATTGCTAGTTTTTACGTTTTTTTATAACTTCTACCGAAACCTTTCTTGGATCCCATAATAAGCCCAATCCTCCTAATGCTCCTTCTGCTGGTATTGTCTCCCATTTCCAACATCCTGTGTTTCTTCTAAATTCTTCTCATTCTATGTTCCAATTTTGTTTCTTGAACCATAATTATCTCTTCCTTAACTGAAAATATGCCCCTAACATCCCACGGAATTATGTTCATGGTGAATTGGGAAGGAACCTCCCATCCCCTACATTAAAAAGAGTTGTTATCTTAGTCTGATCTGTTGCCATGCCATCTTTATTCCTTAGTCCTGTTAAGGACTTCTTTCCTCTTTTTTGGGGGATTTAGCAGTCGGGTTTGAGCTTACTTGGAGAAATCTGACTGATTCCTAAAATTAATTTTTCTTTTTCCATTGCCATTTTTACTTCATTATCCTCCTCTTCTTTCTCCTCATTGTTTGCCTTTTCTATTTCCATTTCCTGTTCCATTAAATCCATGATACCTTTTATGAATTTTTGTTTTTCTGCTATATCATCTTCTCCCATTGTTTGTTCTTCTTCTGTTGTTAGGCCCCTAAATTCACAGACAACTATCAGTTCTACCGGCATTTCCAGCTCCATTTTATAACTTTCCAAGGCACCAAGATTTATTAGATCTTCAATACTATCCTTAACTTCTTTAGGACTATTTGTTACCTTCTTGTTGACCTAGTAATTTTGCAACAGGGATAATTACTTCCTTACATCTTGTTGAAAATTTTCCGATTCTGCCAGTAAAGGCTGTAGTATTTTTTTGCTGGCAATTATTTCCTTGTTCTTGTTTTCATCACTACCTTGGTTTGTTGTTGAAGCCATAGTCTTATCTTCATACTTCTCATTGATACAGATCTCAAAACCTCCCCCTTATTTTTCTAAGTTCGATATTTACGTTGGGATCAATTTTTAAACTCAAAGGCCTACTTTTTGAATTTTCAGTGTTTTCTTACCGCAGGTTGTTTTCGAAATGTTTTTTAGAACCCTTGATTTTGTAATTGCTCCATCATAATATCTTGGGTTAATATATAGACTCTCTCCCCCTATAATTACCTCCAGCGACTCTAGTGTTTCATATTTGGTATCGGTTTCTACTAAATTTTTGATTTCTCCTGAATCAAAATCTGGGTTTTCATAACCAAGGAAGGTCCCCATCATATTCCCTATGGCTTCTAGGGCTTCTAAATTTATATATTTTGCAGGTAGAAACCCTATGCTGATTCAATTAGGAAGCCCCGGAGGTTTATATGTTTTTGGGTACCATTTGAAATAATGAAATCTATAACCTTTATAAATGAATGGACTACCAAGCAAAAATCTATTCTTAACATTTTCATTTCTACATTCAATCAGAGAAAAAATATCCTTCTAGGGGAATTACACTTACCTGGTTGTGTAGTTGTTCGTCCCACCATTTCATCATGTCTTGTTTGGGTAGAAGGGGACCGTTCCACATTGCCAAAACCCCCCTTCTTTCTAATTTCTCACAGATCGGATCTATAATATCCAGTGTTACCCCGAGTTTCCGGGACGGGGACGGCGGGACGCGGGGGGATAGGTTTCCGGGACGACAAATTTTTTTGCCGATTTTGGGGACGGGGGGGCGACAACAAAGGGAACGTCTATAAAATATAGGGAAATTTTAAAATATATAGGGAGATTTGCAAATATACATGACATTCATATGAAAATATGGATAAAGCATGCCATTTTGCCTCTGGTGGTGGTCTGTTCTCTCCATATTAATCCAGCTTTTTGTTTTCTCGTGGTTGAGATTGGCTCTTAAACTTAGTATTTCCATCATTGTTTGATTCTACTACTTTATGTAATATATACATATAAAAGAAATCAAAATACAGTTTATTACTTTAAATTGGACTTTTAGTTTCTCTTCGATGTGGTTCTTCAATGAGCTTAACCTAATAATGTTAAGATCTCTGCAATTTGATATAAATTTTCAATTGATTGAAATTCAGAAATCAAACTTTCTATTATAGAATTTTTATGTCAACGGGATGTCATCATGTTAGAAAATATCTACATAGATTCCTATGCCAAGTAGTTTTTCTATTCTAAAAAGGAATATGAAACGTTGTATCTTATGTATATATTACATATTTTGGGTGTTATGTTCAATGAATTAGAGATTTACTACAAACATTAGCTGCCTTAGCACTTTGGTAACTTGCTTGATAGCTAGTTCCAGTGGTATAATTTTGTTAAATGTGCTATAGTACTATTGCATGAAGAAGATAGTATTAGTATCTTTACATAGATAACAGTTTACAACATGTTAAATGTTTTTGGCTTTTTAGGGCATGTAAGAAGGTGGGGCCCACCAACCGACCCCCCTTGTGGAAAAAAAATGCTTTTTTAAATTTAATTTTGACTTTTTTGGGCGAAAAGAATTGGGAACAGCTGGCCGTCCCCGGTACGGTTGGGGGATGGCTACGGCATCCCTAGCCATCCCCGGTACTTCCAGAAGTCCCTGATTTTTTGGGTGGCGTCCCCAAGTTTCCGGGACGTCCCAATGAAAATTCCAAAAAATGGGGACGGGGAGGGGACGTCCGTCCCTTGGCCGTCCCCAAGTCCCTGAAACATTGGAATGCCTTCAAAAGGTTGGTTCAATGACCCTTGTGGATATTCAGAAAAAGACACAAAGATGACAACCATGCACAAGACAAACCAATTTGGACTAAGCTTTAAATATGGCATACATTTAGGGAAACAACAAATTGAAGTTTGAAACTTGACATAAGTTTGAGTCAAACATTGGCGATGGTTGCCCATTTCCAGTAATTAGGTTA
Source organism: Chamaecyparis obtusa (assembly GCA_027943335.1). Classification (NCBI taxonomy): domain Eukaryota; kingdom Viridiplantae; phylum Streptophyta; class Pinopsida; order Cupressales; family Cupressaceae; genus Chamaecyparis; species Chamaecyparis obtusa. Next base: position 3,265,055 of record BSBK01003613.1, on the reverse strand, counting down.
CATGGTACAACCTACATATGTGACCCTAATGAGTCTTGATATCACTTTTTGAGGTTAAATGGATTGCTGTTATTGCCACTTATGTGTTCCTTGAAATTGCTTATTTGTGGGACTTGTGAAAGTTTCATGTACATGTGCGAAATGGATTGGTTAATGGTTATTATGGAAAAATGAAAGAGCTCAAAACCACCCATTTTGTTTTGCAGGGATCCTCCATGATGGAAGTTGGATAGCATGTGTGTGTGTGTGTGTGTTTAAAACATTTTTGTGTGATGCGATTCTTCCATCTTTCACACTTCCAAGGTTTGGGAGGACTACACCTGTATCCTGTGCAACTTTGTTACCTTGGTGATTTTTTAATTTTTTTTTTACATGTCAGAGGTTTAATCATACAGAACTAAGTGCAATATGTTTTAGGTCATTGGATGATTGAATAGTTTCCCCTATTTTGGTGATTTATGTGCAACATATTTCATGATTGGAGGCTGCAGTATTGTAAGAAGGTTTTTGTGTACTAAAATAGTTTGACTAGCTGTTTTTTTTCCCCATTTTTGATGCTTTCTTTAATTTGAGTGTTTTATTGCAGGCTCGAGAATATATAACAATAAGAGGTCGACGAATCTTCCCAGAATTTCGTGGTCGAATGGTAAATCTCTTTATGGTTTGGTTGTCACATTCGTATTCCTTAAAATATTGCTTTTTTGACTTTGTTCTCATACCTTTGTACTGCAAATTTTGTGAAGTTTTAATCTCAAGTCAGATAATCTTGCAAGACTTTGACATGACAGGCCATTATGTGCAAATTTTTTTTAATATCTAGCATTCTTGAATCTACTTTATCTGTTTGAAGTTTTCTTTCTAAAAATATTATTCTTATCATGGATTTGTTGATCGTCTTCATGTTCTTAGCACAAAATATCAAAGATTTTTCTACAGCATTTAGGTGGATCTTATGCAAAGATCATTTATTAGTTGTGAATCATTGAAATTTATGGTAAATCATATACTCTATTTGAATGTTCAGTATGAAAAACTGGAGTTGTGCAATTGATGTTCGCTAGTAATTTTGCCTGTTATGTATGTGTTTTACTATCATACATTCTACACTCTTTTTTAATTATCATTAATGAACCATATTGCTTTCCCATATTCAAAAGTTGGTTAAATTGAAATACTTGTTTAAATCAATAGTTCTTTGCTGACATGTTGATGTTTTCAAACTAGCTACTACAATTGTTAGAGTAAATTATTATTTACTCTAGGTTAAGTCCGCTTAGGCATATTAGTTGTCTTCTATCATTTCCTGGGTTACATTATTATTTCTGCCTGTAGTTCTAAGGTAGTTGTCTGTACCTACTGCTGCATATGATTGAGCCACATGGCATTCTCTGTGCCCTTTATTCATTTTTGCCTTGCCTTTTTAAGAAGGGTGTTTGTACATTGTTTGACATCTCAATACAATCATCTTTCCTAGTGATCAATATAACTCTCTCTGTTAAGGAAGTTTGTGCATTCACGAACCTGGTAGCTTGGGAGCTTTGCTCCAACATGGTATTAGAGCTTGTCAATATGCAACTCTTTCCAGTTTGAGATCCTTCATCAGATTTGTTGAGGTCTTGGGCAGTTAGCAAATGGCAATTATCTCTCCTGCCATTTCATTTGGTGGCCCCTAATCTGCTCCCTTTTTTCCTATTATTTATTATAGTCTGCTCTCGGGCCCATTATCATTTCCCTGCGATAACTCAGATTGTATTTTGCCCTATCAAGCTTTATTATTGTTGTTGGCCTTTGTTTTTATTGGAGTACATGTATAGTTGACATCACTGCTTATTTGCAGAATGGGTTGTTCTTTCAGGGGCACTTTGATCTGTTTGAGGTTGTGGGCCCAAAGGGATCATTGCTTGGCAGGATCATCACCATTTTGGGCCGCTTATTATTTTTTCTTGCTGCACTGAAATTGTTATAGGCATGTATTTAATGGTTATGAATTCAATTTCTAGGGTCGTTTCATACTATTAGCCAGGGTTGTAAATCATGTGTATTTTTCTTTTCATTGATGCAGCTAGATCTGGTGATTGGCAGTCGGGACGACTTCATTTCTCTTTAACAACAACAATTCTTTGATTTTTTCACACCAAAATCTTCCTGTTTTCGCGGTGCTTTAAGAGGTGTTATACCAGCTTTGTTGGCTATCATGCTCACAACTTATACTTCATTGGATGCTGGATCAACTTCTTCATAATCAACTAAGTTTGTGTCAGCCAGTATTTACCCTTGAGTATATCTTTGGCGACTGCTTTCTTGCCTATGCAAAATCTATATTTTGCTGCGATACTTCACATATCAGTGATAACCACTGTTAGCGCCTTGATGGGGGAACATTGCCTCAATTTGGTTTTCTAGGTGTGAACACAATAAAACTTAATGGTGGGCACAATTTAATTTTGTGGTTTCTTTTATCCCATCGACATTATGTTTGAGGCCCTTGGCTGTTTGAATGCCAACTTATCATTGTTTTCAATGTGAGCAAGGCTCACTTGATTCTTGATTCTCCCTAGTGTGCTAGCATGGACCCTAAAAACAGGTATCACTTGCGCACACATCTAGATTGACATCTTGTGATTGGTGTATGCATCATCATCTTAGCCCACATGTTGATCAGTAGGTCTCTAATGCGTGCATAATGAGCTTTGACCTGCATTTTTGGCGTTGTCAACTTCAAAATAATCGGTTGGCAGTTGGCAGTTGGCAGTTTGATGAAGTTGTGTGATGATTGGTGGTTTGTGAACTCCACTTGTCGAGTTGGAGATTGATCTTGCTAACTTCTTTGTTGTGTGAAATTGCGAAGCATATAGATCTATCATGCCCTCTTTGGGCGTCAGTGTTTTGCTTGCCACCCTAGCTTCATCAACAAATCAGGCTCATTAGCTATATACTTTTAATTTTTGGAAGTTATATAGTTATGTATTGGCTTTATCTTTAAATTGTCTTTTTGAAGACTCATCATAGTTGTAATGGGTTTTTGTTTGAGGAGGGACTATAGGCAATGGAGCGATTTCATAATCACTCATTTGAGTGAGGTCCAATTATTGGCCTATTTGTACAATGAGGTTCCTATTCCTAGCACACCTCAGGAGAGAATTATTTGGAAACATCATCGAGCTAAGGTCTTCAGAGTCATTTTTGGAAATGTAAATGATGAGATTTTGGACTCACTTGTTCACTTTGTGTCCTTATGCTCTTTGGACTCATATTTAGGAGGTATATGGAGATCATAATACTCCACCATCTCTTAGTCCTCTTCTTTCCAATTATGATGTGCCTATTCATTCTTTAAGACAATATCCCATGCTTGTTATCCTTTGGAGACTTTAGATGTGGCTCTTGATTCTTCACTAGAGATAGTTGACCATCCTTCACTTCCATTGACTCCTTATCCAGAGAGACTCGTTCTCAATCAATAGGAACATCATTGTCTTTCAGACTTGGCTGCGTGAGGTATCTATTTGTGTTCCTGATTGGGATTCCTATTTGCGACACATTGGTTCAATGTTTGTTGAGTCCTAAATTTCAGATTTGGAGGACACATTTGAGGTTCCTATTTGCGAGACATTGGTTCATTGTTTATGGAGTCCTACATTTCAGATTTGGAGAGATAGTGTTTGTGACACACTAGTTGTCACCACATCCTTGTCTTTGGATCTTGTCCAAGATTAGTTTCCAGTAGTTCCTTGCTTGTCACCTTCTCTCATAATTGGGTATGTTCATGATGGGTTCGTGGCATCATCTTCCAAGGTCTTGATGATACATGAGTATATTTTAGAGACAACATCATCATCCTACATTTGGATTCTACTTCCTAATTTTGATCCAAAATGGGAAGCATTCTTGCATTTGTACTTTGGCTATCTTCTTCCCAAGGGGAGAAATGTTGTTTGTCTCTAAACGCTTACCAATTCTACAGGACATTGTTCATTGTGGGGGAGCTATGTGGTCTCCTTTCTTCCTTCCTATGGGGGGATCACTGTTTGTATATACATCATATATGTAGTACTTGGGGATGTGATTGAGTCCGTCATCCATGCATCTTGTTCCTTTTCTCTGTTTTGGAGAGGAGTTTTGTGCCATAAGGTTTTCTCCTTTTTTCTGTTTGTATGAGATTAGTTGTATTGTACGTGGGTTCCTAACATGGCCTAATTGTCAAGACACATCATCACATCGTCATTATCATATTGCATTTTTCTCACTAACTTGCACTTAAGGGGGAATGTTAGAGTAAATTATTATTTACTCTAGCCAAGAGGTATATTAGTTGTCTTCTATCATTTTCTAGGTTAATTATTTGTGCATGTAGTTGTGAGGTAGTTGTTGCTACCTACTCCTGCATATGATTGAGCCACATGACACTCTCACTAACTTGCATTTAAGGGGGAACGTTAGAGTAAATTATTATTTACTCTAGCCAAGAGGTATATTAGTTGTCTTCTATCATTTTCTAGGTTAATTATTTGTGCCTGTAGTTGTGAGGTAGTTGTCTCTACTTACTCCTGCATATGATTAAGCCACACGACACTCTCTATGCCCTTTTATTCATTATTGCCTTGCCTTTATAAGAAAGCTGTTTGTAGATTGTTTGACATCTCAATACAATCATCTTTCTTGGTGATCAATATCTCTCTCTGCTTTGGAAGTGTTTGCATTAATGACCTTGGCATCTTGGGACATTTGCTCTAACAACAATTAATGCTCTCAGGGTTACACCAATCTGTCCTCTAAGCAGAGTTGAACTTTTGTTGGTGCTTCTATAGTTGTTTGTAGGCATAACCTTGACATCCCAAGTCGTTGAAAAATGACTTTTCAAAGTTAGAATATACACTAAATCGATCTAATGTAGTTCATCCACTCGTTGTATTTGAAAAGGGAAACTATCTGTATTAAAATGTGAGAAAAATAATTACATTTTTAGCTGATGAAGTTCTTGTTGAATATTTTGCCATTGATGATCAAGGTCGTATACATTTTGGAGGATTACTCAAAGTCGTAGAGAATTGGAATGAAATGCTTATCAAGCCACTGATTATTCATCAGATCCTCTTCAACTGTTGGTTGGCTGTTTGAGCTGCTTGGTTGCATGCTTGAGCTACTTGGTCGTTTTCTTGAGCTGGTTGCTTATCCACTTTACCTGCTAAGTCAGTGGGTATATTCAAAAGGTCTACTTCTAATGAAATAAATGTTGATTCAAAGATAAGGTCAACTTTTCAGACAGGCCGTTGGAAAGTTGTTGAGGCACAATTTTCTTAATTATGGTAATGAGTTATACCTTCTAGGAGTGACGGTTTTTGGCATGGACAGCTTAAAGAGTTTTATTATATTGTGACAGCTTATTCAAATTTTGATGTCTGGCATTTTATTTGAAATTGATTTTTTAATTTATCCATTCTTTTTTGGTGTGGTGCCTTGATTTTGCCAGCAACTGTTTGTAGCATTTTTTTGTTAGTGCGGCTGCTTCAGATTCTCGTAATAGTTTTGCAGTAAAGTTCTCTGAAGCAACTGAAAAGACTTTGGCAATCTATTATGAGGTGAAGTGATTTATTGAGTCAAGCAGCATTTTTGGGGGCAACAGGTTAAGGAGTCGAAGATGCATGTTGGGAGTTGACTATGTTAGTTTGTTAAGAATGATGTTTGAATCGGTCATGAGCATGTAAGGTGAGTTTATATATAATTGAGTGGTCTTTTTCAATTTTTTGGTGATAAGACGTCAAGGACTGTTTTCAGGGAGTGCTGTGTAATTTCTTGCACGATGTTTACTGTTCTTAGCGTGGTTTGACAGGCTGAAATTCACGTACATGTTGGAAGTTTGGAGGCTTGTGATAAGGCAATTCATCGCAGTTGCAAACTGTGTGTTCACTTTCAGTTTGTCATCTCATATTTTGTGATTCACCTTACCTCCTATTTTGAGTTTAAGTGCATTTGAGTTGGTGCAAAAATTGAGGTTGATGTTCAGCTGAATGAAGTTGGAGCTTTGAGGAGGGTTGGTGCTCGCTTATGTAATGTTGGTTGGTGCCCATTTTGTTAATGAAAGCTATTGATATGTCGTGGATTTTTATCTGAAAAGGTTTTCCACTTGAAATTTGGTGTTCTCCTTGTTGAAGTTTCCTCTTTCTAGTCTATTTCTCCTTTTATGCAGTTTCATGCGTTTAAAAGTTAAAAATACAGATTCACTCCCCCCACCTGCCAAAGTATTTGCTACTTGCTGTTCAGTTCTTTCTGAAGTAGCTTTTTTATCCCTTTATAAGTAGCTCTGTTCTCCTTTCATGTTATCGGAACTTGTATGTTGCAAATTGGGAAAACCATGCACTCATATTCGTGATGTCTGATTTTCTCTCATTTGGAAGTTAAAGAGCTTTGCTGACAACGGCAAAGATGACTTGTCTAACTCAACTTCATTGAGAAACACTGAGGAAGGAAATGCTGAAAAATGGATGAGATGCCCAACACATCTTGCACAAATGGAATACCTGTCGCTAGTAAATTGATGTCAAAAATTGTATTACATGGCAACAAATCTGTACTTTTAATCCGCCATAGATTTATTGTTAATTTTTCTTTAAATTGAAGCTGTAGAACATGCAATGATAGTGGAGTAGTTAGGTGGAAGACAGGTATATAAGATCATATTGAAATTTGGAAGCTATCAAATATGTTTGTTGGCAATTATTCTAGAGATTGATTTGAAAGTCTAGTACATAAATGATAGGCAAGTTAGGTGGGATTTACTCCATTTGTATTCACTTGAAACATGAGGAACTTAATTTAACCGGTTCTGTTGCATAATTTTTTATTTTTATGACAAGAACCACAAGTCTTGCATAAAAAATTGAGACACTTTTTGGTCTAGTTAGCATAGATCTTAAAATTCTTTCTGGTCCAATCTTAAGTTTGACGCATTATGTGGAAGTCTAAACTTGAATCTTGATTTCATGTACGGCTATATATATGTGCACACACACACACACATTCTTACACACGTGTAGGCACACACACACACGTGCACAATTACAAAGTAGGATTTTCAAAATATAGCCTCTTGACATTGCTCTGCAACATGTGTCGTACTTTCTCCATCATACAAATGCCATGTAACATAGCAACTTTATTAATGACAGATTTTGTTTTGGAAGCTATATGGAAGGGTTCTGATAGTTTTTATTTGAGAGGTATAAGGGGCATTTTTTTGTAATGAAGATTGGAGTTGTAATGCTCAATTGTACTATCATGACGTCAAATTTATTATTTTGTAGCTAAGGATATTACAATGTTGTGGAGAGTCACAGGCTGGCTAATCTAGCCGTGAACAGTAAGAAATAATGAATGAGATGGGCATTGACCGTTGTGCTCTTGGGAAGATGTGATGTAAATCATAATCCTTTGTCCAATTACATGGTTTGGCCTTTCTTGAATAGGAATGCATCAGTTTCTTAGTAGGCAATGTAATGTCCCACCCTTTGCCCTAAACACTCAGAATTGTTCTCTTGGAGATTGGTCAAACATATAACACATAAATCCATTGTATTTTGATCTGTGACCGATGTACTGATGTTCGTGTGATTGTAGGATGTTTTTGAGGGTTTTTCCAATTCAAAAGTATAAACAAACATACAATAAATATATCACTCTTTGCCAACTAACTCTATTTTATACTTATACGAGTCTGATTACAATATAGCTCGGATCTGAAATGAAATCTCATACTGCAACATTTGTTACACCCTCTCAATCTAAAGATTTGAACAAACAATATGTAAATGGCATACCCAGAAATTACCTTCAGAACTTGACAAAAAAAGGCTCCCAAACAGAAGTCTTGTAGATTTGAAAACACCAAGCTAGCAGCCACTTAGTACACTCAGAGAACCAGTGTAACATAGGGACACGCCCCCTTCGGATGCGGACTTGACGTCCCCCCACCCCCACCACTGCCTTCCCGCCACCAAGATGGCGCTGGGGCGTGGGGACGTGCAGATGTCCCCGGGATTTTCGGGTAGGTGTCCCTCGACCATCCCGGGACATCTGCCCGTGCTCCGTCCCTAGCCAGGATGAGACTGCAACAGCTAGAGATGTACGACTAGTTGATGTTCCTTGGGTAGATCTTGACCGTGAGGAGTCCAATAGTTCTAGTGATGAGGAGTTTGGTGTCCCCGACGATCCGGAGACATCTGCCAGTCCCCCGTCCCCAGCCAGGATGAGACTACAACAACTAGATATGTACAACTAGTTGTTGTTCCTTTGGCGGATCTTGACCCTGAGGAGTCCAATAGTTCCAGTGATGAGGAGTTTTCCTTGGGGGATGATTAGAGACCTCCCTTCACTACATTTTGACATGATTTTGAACTTGTTTTGATATCATGCTACTCATTGTAATCATCTTTATGATATTTTTGACATAATATAAATCAGAATCTTCTATTTGTCGATAATTTGAAATTTTTGTTTTCTCGGTAACAAGTTTTGATTTTATTAATAACTAAAAGCAGTTTTACATAACACAAACATAAAACATTAACCCTAGCCCCATCCTTCACCATCGAACATCATTACAAAATCATTTGCTACCTAGGAATCCACAACAAAATCCCCCCATCAACTATCCCACCTTCGGCATTTACAGTTTCACTTAAACATCTTAAAAAATTGACTGGGCAAACAATTGAGCCATTTAGCCCATGGATAATTACAAAATTTACAGCCATAGTCAGCACCCATTATAAACATAAGGGAAAAAAAATGCAGAGAACAGTCGCCCGGTAATTATCAAAATTGCATTGCTGATTTCTTAAACCCCGCCCATCTTAGCTCGTAGACACTACATTATTCTCGTCCACATCGCTGCTGCTGCCACAAAGCTTTTTGTTCAACTTCTCTTCATCCTCAACGGTCCTCCCAGCTGCCCGCTTCATCTCTTTGATTTTTTCATCCTGTTTGTGAATCTCCACCACCATTTTTAACGTTGTCCACCCAAGACGAGCCTCCTTGAATCTCTGCCTACGAGGCTTCTTATCAAAACAAATTGAGTGCATTTACAACTCTCAATTCTCTCTAAACCACCTTGCCGGTCACCCAACAAAATTCCGAACCCTGGAATTGCCCAGTCAAGGATGTCATCCATGCCAACAAGAAATTCCGGTGGAACAATGGCCACCATCACCTCATGAACCGTTTCCTTCGATTCCCCCAGCTGCAAACCCCATGCCATGATCATAGAAAGCACATCTGTGTTTGTTCTATGTCAGTTCTTTACTTCATTGAACATCTTCCCTAAAATATTCATCACACTTTTTAGCAGCTTTTCATCTTCAAACAAAAACATTTTCTCCAACCTTTTCTTTGTAATCTGCCCATGAAATGGGTGTTCCTGCTTTGCTGCAGTGACAGTGAAAGTTGTCTTCATCCTCACACAACCAAGCCAACGCACATTTCCCAAATAACACTTGCTACTGCAACAATGAGCTTCAATTGCCAAGTTTAAAACGAAATTCTCGAACTTCCCCCGCTATTAATGCGATGTCCTGCAATAAACTTCTTGTCACATCGACCACCACCTCTACAATTACTCCACTTCCCCCATACACCGTCGCCAATGCACATTGCTACTCTTGGCATGAATCAAATAAAATGCAAGTTAACGGTCTTTAATTCAAATTAAACGATTTAAAATCTTCTATTTTAATGTCACCTTTTTGTTCAAAAGTTAATGCCCAGCTAGACAAGCAATCAGCCTGTTTATAACCTTCTCGTTTCACATGAGTAACTCTAAATTCATTCACTTCTTTTAGTTCTTCAATTATTAAGTCTATATACTTCTGCAAATGCCACGCCTCCAATGTTCCCTTCATTACCACTTGAACAATAATAAGTGAATCACCCTCTAGACGAAGTCTCCTAACTCCTAAAAGTTTGCCACCTTAATTGCTACTAATGTCGCCTCTGCCTCCACAATACTATTCGTCCCATCATCTAATCTTTTCCCCCCTAAAGATAAAGTGTTGCCATCACAATCACGAATAATAAAGTCTGCTCCTGAGGGCCCCAGATCGCCCTTAGAAGCACCATCAAAGTTCACCTTCCACCACCCTACCTCTGGTCTCAGCCAAATAGTAGACTCACCACCACCAGATATTCAATGTTCAAAATCAAAACTTCAATGTTCAATGTTTAATGTTGAAGTATACTATATTCTGTATTGGGTATGTTGCAATTTTGCTATGTTCAAGTATTTGGTATTATTAGTTCTTATACTGTTATACATTATTTCATAACTAGCATTTCAAGTACTAACTGTATAGTATATTACAGCAGCCCGCCGCTGTCCCCTCGCCATCCACAAATTGAAGCCCTTTCTTCCCTGTCCTAGAAACTCGTCCCAATGTCCCCCAATACCCGTGTTACACTACAGTAAACTGTTTGCAGCACCTTCAAAATTGCCCTCTTCAACTTAAATCCCCTCTCAGTAGGGTAATTTAATTTAGCTTCTCAAGAAGTGCAGTTGTCAACACAAAACCTAGGCACGTTGGCCTAAAATCAACACTCTTCAAGGGAGCCGTATGATCTGATCTTTATCTGATTTCTACCTGTTATTATGTCTTTAACCTCTGAATTTTATGAAACCTCAGGTCCAAATTGTTGAGAGTGAAGAGACTATTGTGAACCAACATTGAACAGCAATAGTAGGGCTTCTCCAACTCCATAATGAAGCCAATAAGGGTGTGTCTAGACAAGCAAGCTTCTCACTCAGAAATAACCAGCAAAAGCTCCCAAACACTGATTTTATTTTTGCTTAAATGAAACCCTTGAGTTGAGATTTCCACAACACACTGGAGAGATCTTTCACTCCCATAGGTATATGACTTAGTGGAGGTTTTCGTCTTCACAAAGTGCTGCTATAAGTCCCAAGGCTCAGCCAAGAACTCTACAGAGTTCTCTCAATAACATTTATTTTCATTTGCTCTCTAGATTCTTTTCACTCTAATACAAGGCATCTTTATTTATAGTTGCAGAATAAGGATAGAATAAGGATGAAGATAAGGATAGGGATTGGATAAGGATAAAGATAAGGCAAGCATAAGGATTGGATAAGGATGAGGATGAGATAATATGTCATAAGGATGAGGATAAGCTAGGATAAGGATAAGAACCCCCAACATGGGTCTTCTAATCATCACTGTTAGTGTACGAGAACCTTACGATAGAATAACCCTGATAGATGAGACTTACTAAGAAGGAGACAGTACAGACAATTACGGATTCTTATTTGTATTGTATGGAAGGGAGTGATGGCAAGTAAGAAAGTAGGCAATTGGCAAGAGTCACTGCTATTGGATGGATGCGAATCATGACCTTGATCATCAAATATTGCAGGACGCATCCTGTGGTTTGTCTTGCTTGATATATGTTTTTCTTAATGTTCTTGTATAATTTTTTACATGTCTGCAGACTATTCTCAATCCTGGAATCTGACACCCCCATTTTTGTTTGTGTTTATATGTGAAGAACATGGCCTTAACAGTCCATTCGAAACTCACACAATATCAAGTTTTCAAATATTTAAAAACTCGGTAGTTTCTACCCCTGTTTCTATCTGCTTGAATTACAATGCAGAAAATAAAATTTCTAAGCATTGTTAGATAGTTTGCTTTATGAGAGAGATGCCTTTCATACTCTAGTTGCTTGTTTAAAGACTTATATGTTGTTTCTTTCCTTTATGAGCTTAGAGTTACCATTGACGTGTTGCTTTTATTTAAAATTGCTATCAAACATTTATTTACCATTCCTTTGGTTTCACATTGTCAGTTATAGTGCAGATAGGGATTTTAAGCTGAAAATTACGTCCCATTTTTTTGTAGAGATTGTTTCTCAAATTGTGGTAAATGGACTTTATGGATGTCTGTAGAATGACTTTTCTATGTGAGATTAATTTTATCTCTTATATATGACTCTTACAAGTATTCTTTCAGTCTGAAGCTCAGTAGTGGATAGTGCTTTTACTATCTTGTGAAAGCTTGCAATTATACAATGGCTACTGCGACTGTAGAATATTTCTTGTAATCTGTTTTCAATTTATTTTGCAATTATATGATTCCCAAACTTTACAATTGTGAGAATATCTTGCGCAGGTCTCCAAATTTCTTTCCAATTTTTTCCCAGAAATCATTAACTACAACTTCACAGCTTATATGGAAAGTCAGGTATGCACTTTCCAGGAGCATATGAGTGGTCCTTATTATTAATTTTAATGATTATACTAAATACAAGTGAACTATATGGTATTCAAAACTATGTTGTATACAAAGAAAGCGGCTGGATATGCACTTTTTACTGAGAAATTAGAAAATAAAGTGTCTGTGAAATTACAAGCATTTGAGGTATCTGGAAATTGTATAGATGGAAAGATATATTCATTTGTGGTGACTGATTTGTTGTATATTACAATTGGCTGGTAAGATTATGGATCGTTTGTGATATTGTTTAGTCATTTAGTTGGTCTATTTGTTGTATTGTGTTTCACAAGCTTGGACTTGTAAAAGTTGGCTGACCCAAATTTGACTCAGACTTGGCAAAAACTTGACAAGTTAAAAGCTACTTGAATTCTTTTAAAAACATCAATTTTATGTATAGTAGAAGTGTTTGTCATTATGATTTATGACATATACAATGGAGAATCAATAAATTTTATATGTATTGCAAATATATGAAACTCATTGCATATTCATGCAAGTTACACCTACGTTACCCTAGGCTTCTCGGATAGGGATGAGTGGATGATTAACAATGTCTTTGTTTTGCAGATGTATGAGAGGACTGAGCATTAATAAATTTTGATGCTTTCATATTCCTCATCGAATGGCATTATATATGGAAGAATTAGTCACGTCTTGAATAGACATGACTCCACAAAGTGGAGGCATGCCTATTCAAGGCGTGACCTCTCTCTTAACAAATCGTGCCCTTTCACATAACCGATGCCAATACATACCGATTCATTATCAGCTGTTAGCACTTAATGATATCATTAATGCCATGAACAAATACGATAATGCTGAGAATTGTCAGGGAAGTATATATGATGCCCGATCAATCATATGCAAATTTGAATGTGATCGTACAGATCGTGATACTATTTATCATCTTGGTTGATAATATCATAGTTGGACAAATCGCCGATTAATCACTGAGTACCGATTTTTTGCCGAGTTTTTCAACTGGGCGAGTTTTCTAGAGAAAAACTTGCATGAAAAAATCGCAGAGATTTTTGGAAAAACTCGCTGATTAATCAGCTAGTGTTTCCAAAAAACACTGCAATTTTTTTAAAAAAACTCTCCTGCGCTTGTCCTCCTATGTTAAAACGCAAAAAATGGCATTCTTGGTCATTGTCTTTTGTTTGCAGTGATTTGGTATGTGAGTGGAGGAGAAAAAGAGGCTTCCAAGCCCTTGCTAGGTGATTGCAAAGTATTGGAGGCGGATTCGAGTGGAGGCACAATCACGCCCAGTGCAGCATTCTACTTCTAAGACTAGACCCTGTAGTTCCTCTCATAGAGCTGGGAAGAGTAGATATAATTGTAATGATGTATTTACTTTTAGTTTTATAGAAACTATTTACTTTTTTGCTTCCAGCCATTAGCATTCCGCATGAGAATGCGATTTTGTACCCACTTTGCATTTATATATATCTAAACTCAGCTTGTTTCTTTTTTGTTCTCATTAATTAACTCATTGGATGCATCTTCTCATTGAATTTTGCAAAATAAATGCATTTCTAATTGAATTTAGGCGGTTTTTTTAAGTTCCCGAGTTTTTTCAAAAATTGGCCGAACTTTTTGCGATTTTTTTGGGGGGCTTGGAGAGTTTTTGCCCAGTCCGAATTTTCCATCTATGGATAATATAAAATGCCTTGAACGATAATAGACAAGGTATATATATATATATATACATCTTTATTGTTTTATCTGATCGAAGCTATTCATATATTTAACATGTTGGGCCATTTTTGGGGATGGCAAGGGATGGCAAAGGGGACAGCTATTCAAGAAACAGGGAAAATTCAAAATATATAGGGAATATTCATATGATAACATTTATAAAGCATTCATATATACATTACAACTTTTTCAACACAACATTTTTCTTAAATGGTGAGTACACATGAGAGTCAAACAAATTAGTAAATGTCAAAACTTAATTGCTTCCTTAATCTATTGTCAATATGCATGTGGTTTTAGTAAATATTATACAAGTTATAACAAAATGCCCAAAGGCTGCAAGTTTCACTTTCAACTAGAATATGAAAATACAAAAACAAAGTTTTATTTTATTTCATTGATTAAACAATTGATGACAAGTACCAATTCATGCACCAAATAAAACTTAATTGATTGAGGGAGAATTTTCAGCATGCTATGTATATCTTCTACATCATCTTTATCTACTTTTAGAATTAAAGAAAAACACATGCTCATGCTTGGTGCCTTCTAGGAACTTCCTTCCATCAAGTAAACATGCTCTTGCATTGCTACACGCCTTTTCGTTTGTTTCCTTCAATGGGTTCAGCTTGTGTCAGACTCCATCCTTTGTCAAAGAATATGTATTTGCATAGCCATTATGTACTGCATGATGATCAAATTGTCATGGTCTTCCCAACATCTGACAACATCCATATCACATAATACCTCATAATGATAGTTTCCAATTTTTAACTTTACCAGACATTGTTCATTGACCAAAGCCTTGTGATCCTTTTACAACCAAACAATCGAGAAGGGATTCATATGCTTCCATCTCTCTAACTTCAATTTATTAACTCTTTCTTCTGAAACAAGGTTATTAGTACTATCACCATCAATAATGACATTTCATACTTTACTATTACACTTAAATCTTGTGCAAAACGAATTCTTCCTTTGCACTGGTTCCTTCTCATCATTTAGCAAGATTCTTCAGGTAACAAGGACTTCTCTTTCAACATCTTCAGAATGTGACAACTTAGCATCCTCATTTGCATGTGCAACTCGTGCATTGCCCTCTGGTCTCCTATTTGTCCTTCCTTGATGTTGGGGACACTCGTAAGTTCTATGTCCTTGACACTAGAAACATGTTCCACATAAACCTTCTCTTCCTGGTCCCCGTCCTCTTCCTTGTTGATCTCCATTATTTTGATTGCAACAACGATAGGAATTATTTTCCCACTGATTCTGACTACTACTAGAGTCATCATTCTTCTTTTGATGTTCATTTCCACCTCCATAAGACTGTCCACTAGGCTTTCCACCACGACCTCTTCCATTTCTCTTGCTCTCAAATTGCTTGTTCAATTTTTCTTGTACCTTCAAAGCAAATTGATATGCATCCTCAATGGTAAACATTCTTACCATTATTAACTTTTCTTGAATACTTGGCCTCAACCCATTTATGTATCAGGCAACCTTCTCCTTGTTGGCCTCAAAATAATCCATTCTAATGAGGACTTGATAGAACTCTTTTGTATACTCCTGGACAGGTTTTCCTGTTGGCTTTAACCCTTGCATTTTCTTTAGCAAATCAAGCTCATAGTCAACAAGAATGTATTGTCTCTTCAATTTGTCCACCTTCCGATCCCATCTTGTTACCTTCTCCTTCCCTCTTTTATTTCTCTGCAACTAACGTCTTTCCACCAAATTTTAGCACGACCTTTTAGCTTGGCCTTTGCGAATCTGACCCTCTCAGGGTCTTCTACTTTATAGTCAAAATACTCTTCCATGTCATTGATCCAATCGTTAAACTCACCTGGATTAATATTTCCAAAAAATATAGAAACTTCAATCTTTGGTCTCTTTCTAATCTTGGAAAGGACCCTAAAAAACCTAGCCTCGTTAGAGTCTTTGGTCGTTTCGTGTTCTTCAAATTGTCCTTCAGATTCATCCTTACTTTCATTTGTTGCCCTAATATCGTGTCCTCTACATAGCTCCTCTTGTAGTGCTTGCACTTGTCTGAAGAGGGCACTAAAACTCTCTTCTGTCACACCGATGATTCTTCCACCATAGTTCCTTCGTGGAGGTACTTTTTCCCCGCATTTATCTCTGAGTTCCACAACCACAGTCTTGGTGCAAACTGCCTCGTGTTCAACGATCTGTGTACACACTCGAGAACTTCTGCTTTGAAACAACTTGATGAAGGGTAGTCCCCTTACTAACTAAACACACACAACACAACAGAGAAATAAACAAAAAAATTGCAAGAACCAAACAATTGCAAGAACAAAAATACTTGCTTTCTATTGTCTTCAATGAAATGACATTACAATATTCAGAAATATAACATACTACAGCCACATGGGCATTTTCATTACAATATTTGCAAGACAGAGCCCCAAACTACCCTTCTGAAATTGACCCCAAAACCCACCTACATCCCTATATATGTAACACCAATAACCACGTTAGAATATTATAGAAAGTGAAACTTTTGCATTATAGCGCCCAATGGTTGAATGTAATAACCCTCAATTAAAAATCCTACAAAGTATATGTGTTCTATAAGTTGTATTAATATGGAACTATTACTCATTAATAAAAATTAAACATTATTTATTATTATTTAATAATAATCAATATTATAGTATATACTATAATATATATATTATATGCTCCTTTAATAAATTGAATATTATTAATAACAATTATTATTATTTATTAGTAATAAACATTTAATAATATATAATATTATATTTATTATAATATATATTATAACATATATTATAATAGACATATTATATATATTATTATATGGTAAGTGGCTGTTAACTTAGGTTGCGCCTGAGAAAGGTCGCACCTTAGAGGATGCGACTGTGCGTGGAGGGGTCGTGACTCCCCCTCCCGCACATACATATATGCCGACCATCAAACAGTAAGGGGCATCGGGTGAAAATAAAAAGCAATAAAAAAATAACAATAAATAGTGATCATCGTAGCATCCCAGTTTCGCTAAGTTTTTAAATTATTATATATATATATATATGGTGTAGACATTTCTCATTTATATAGAAATTAATCTACATATTATTTATTTATATGAAGACATTTATATTTTTTCATTTATATAGAAATTAATATATATATATGTGTGTGTGTAATTAAGATATACTCATATTTTTCGAATTCTTTAATTTTGAGGTAGTTTTAGATTTCATTTATTGTGAAGTCTAAACTATGATTTTATAATCAACATTAATGTTTGTACATTTATATGTCCACCATAGATGATGATATGGATTCCATATAAAATGAATCTTATATTCATTACAGATGGATCCCCATATCTGGAGGGGGCTAGAGGAAATTGTTATAGTTTCCCTAGTCTCGAGATTGTTATAATCTCATATAGGCAGTATATATACTAATGCCAGTCATTTGCATATGTGTAGGCTTGGAGAGCATTTATTGCTTCCAAGAGATTCTCGTGGGCAGTGCTCTATGGGAAGATGTGCTGATAGCCCGGTTGCTTAGAGTGGATCTTATATCCCTCAAGCCGAGAAGCGGGAATCCTGTGAAGCCCGACCTAGAGGCAGCCTTAAGAATCAAATCCCCCCTTTACTAACTTAAAGTAGAGTATGAGTCATGTAAATATTGTGTAATATTTTGTACTAACGTTTGTTTGCAAGAAAATTATAGGAGAATAAGAAGGAACATTACAGTGGTATTAGAGCATGATCTTGCCATCCTGTGGAAGATAGTTTATGCAAACGTATAAATGAAAGAAAGGCACAAAAGCTATGGCCGAGCAATTAGCGACTGAGCTAAGAAGTTTCACGAAGCAAACTAATGAGAGATTTGAGTGAACAAATCAATTAATTCTTCAAGCCATCCAAAACATGAGGAATAACAATTACCACAATGACTGACCCACTTCCCCGATAGGAAGAGATATACGTTCTAATCATTCTAAGAATGAGCCCTCAACTCAAGATTTTACCATGAGACCAACTATACCATCATTTTTTCCAAGAGAAGAACCTATCACAAGAGGAGAAGAACCATCTACCCACTCAGTAGAGAAGATTGCCCAAATGTATGCTAGCTTGGAAATAAGACTCATTCCCTTTAAAGAATACTATGAAACCAAAACCCTGGCAAGCCATGGTCGGAAAAGAAATCACGGGGAAAGAGACATTAAAGCCAAGATAGACAAAATGTCCCTACCATACTTCGATGGGACGGGAAAAGAAACAACTGAAGCTTGGGTTCAAAAACTAGATACTTACCTTTCCCTTAGCCCTATGACTAAAGAAAACGTCATTAAATTTTCCATAATCCACTTGACCGGGGAGGCCCACAATTAGTGGCACCATGGCATCATCATCTTGGGACATGAAAGTATTAACACTTATAGTGAGTTCACTCAAAAACTCATTAGTCGGTTTGACCAAAGAGAACCAGAAGGGTACTTCCAAGAATCAACCCACCTCAAACAAACAGGGACTATTGAGGAATTTGCTGACAAATTTCAGAGTGTATTAGTCATGGTTCTCGATATATCTCAAAAGAGAAGGATCTATATGTTCATTGAAGGACTCAAAGAACACATCAAGATAAGGGTGAGACCCTTTGAACCCCAAACCCTTGAAGATGCCATTAGGAAGACAAAAATGATAGAATATGATACAACTAAGGAAAAACCAAGAGGCCTTTTATCAAGAACTCCAAATCAAGGCGAGGAACCCAAGAGAGATCAATCAAAGTGTTTTTTGTGTCAACAACCATGGAGTAAGGACCATCAGTGCAAGGAAAGAGGAGAACTCATCAAGAAGGGATTGTGTTTCAAATGTAAAACACCATGGACTAAAGGTCACTAGTGCAAGGGAGGACAAATAAACAATATTGAGGAAGCACTAAATGAAGGTACTATAAAAAGAGTTAGACTAGAAGACTCCAAACATGGAACACTAACCAACAAGTCGTAGCAAAGAGGAGGATACCCACTCAGGACTTCCAAGGTTTTTTTTTGGTTAATAGAACAATGGACTAATGTATTAGAATACACCCCATCTAGAAATTAATGTGGGAGAACCTCAAATTGCTTAAGGACAAGCAAATTGAAGATGGGGGAACTGTAATAACCCTCAATTAAAAATCCTACAAAGTATATATGTTCTATAACTTGCATTAATATGGAACTATTACTCATTAATACAAATTAAACATTATTTATTATTATTTAACAATACTCAATATTATAGTATATACTATAATATATATATTATATGCTCCTTTAATAAATTGAATATTATTTATAACAATTATTATTATTTATTAGTAATAAACATTTAATAATATACAATATTATATTTATTATAATATATATTATAATATGCATATTATATATATTATAATATATGGTAAGTGGCTGTTAACTTAGGTTGCGACTGAGAAAGGTCGCACCTTAGAGGATGTGACTGAGTTGCAGCCTTGGGCTGCGACCAGTTGCACCCCCTAAGGGTGCGACTATGTGTGGAGGGGTCGTGACATACATATATGCCAACCATACATATATGCTAACCATCAAATAGGAAGGGTCATCGGGGGAAAATAAAAAGGAATAAAAAAATAACAATAAACAGTGATCATCGCAGCATCCCAGTTTCGGTAAATTTTTAAATTATTAAATATATATATATATATATATATATATATACACACACACACATATATATGGTGTAGACATTTCTCATTTATATATAGAAATTAATCTACATATTATTTATTTATATGAGGACATTTATATATTTTCATTTATGTGTGTGTGTGTGTGTGTGTGTGTGTGTAATTAAGATATACTCATTTTTCGAATTCTTTAATTCTGAGGTAGTTTTAGATTTCTTTTATTGTCAAATCTAAACTATGATTGTATAATCAACATTAATGTTTGTACATTTATATGTCCACCATAGATGATGATATGGATTCCATATAAAATGAATCTTGTATTCATTAGAGATGGATCCCCATATTTGGAGGGGGCTAGAGGAAACTATTATAGTTTCCCTAGTCTCGAGATTGTTATAATCTCATATAGGCAGTATATATACTGATGCCAGTCATATGCATATGTGTAGGCTTGGAGCATTTATTGCTTCCGAGAGATTCTTATGGGCAGTGCTCTATGGGAAGACGTGCCGATAGCCCGGTTGCTTAGAGTGGATCTTATATCCCTCAAGCCGAGAATCGAGAATTCTGTGAAGCCCAACCTAGAGACAGTCTTAAGAATCAAATCCCCCCTTTACTAACTTAAAGTAGAGTATGAGTCATGTAAATATTATGTAATATTTTGTACTAACGTCGGTTTGCAGGAAAATTACAGAAGGAGAATAAGAAGGGACATTACATTGAATTTCCCGCGTTAATGGTTTTTTTCTCTCTTCCTTTTGTATGGAAATTTGAGTCTTGATGGCACAACTTCCGAAAGCCATAGATTTTGAACCGTGTACCTGATTACGTGTTACAACCACTTTTCTGAAACCTCTTGAAGCGCTCTACAACAATCATTATGTATTGTCATTCTGAACAAGTTTTGACTTGTTTTCGAGCCCCTAAGACCTTCAAAATCGAGTTTAAAGGTTTTTGTACTACCCCGTCAAGAGAAAAATTTAATATCTTCAAAACCGGACCTGATTTTGCCACAAAATTTTACCGACATGCTTATATTTCCAAAATGAACCTCTAGGGAAGTAATTGGAACAATCCGTCTTCAAACAAAAAACTTACTAAAAATAGTAAACTTGCCAAAAATAGTAACCCTGGCTAAGATAGCCCTTATTGATAAACTAGACAATATTTTTTCGTTATACAAGATTTCTCTTACATCCTAGATGCTTCTACATCAGTTACTTGGATAGGGACTGATGTGGGAAGTGACTAATAGAACAAGCACAAGGTAGGTTAGGTCACACAATCTTTATATGAACCAAGAGCTGATTACCTACAAGTGTGTTGTTCTTTTCTGAACATAAACCATTTCAAAATGTTACAATAGAGGTTAGGGAATCAACTTTTATCATAAATAGAAACTCCGTGGTTAAGCGTGCAAAATGGGCTTAACCCTGGAGGAAACTCTGTGGTTAAGCCTGCTTGAGCTGGAGTAGTATTGGGATGGATGACCTCTCGGGATGTTGCGGTGCTTCACCTCTGTGAGCATCACCTAGATGCTATGAGTGCTAAGTGTTCCATTCATTCTTGTGAGAGATGGGTTCTTGCGAGCCACTACTCATGAAACATAGGTCAATGACTTTGACTCAAAAACTACACAGTTGAATCCTGATAACAATATCAAAATGAGTAATTTGTATAATTATGTAGTGTCATTTCATTATGATGCAAATGTTCTGCTAAATTTCTCATGAAGGTAGAGTGACCACATGCCTTTTCCATACCATATCTAGCATATCTGTGTTAGGGGATATGTATATAGGAATCTGATGATGTTGTCAAGTCCATGCAACCCTGCTTGTAGCTTCTTTTGGATTTCTATCCTATGCATTTTCTTTCTACTATATTCTTAAATCATGATATATTACACTCATTTTTCTGAATCAACAAACCTTATTCTATGTTTAGAATTTCTAATTTCTTCTGTATCTGTACCCTTGATATCTATCTTAGTTGAATTTCTGATTAAATTCTGGTTCCCATGAAGTCTTGCTAATGCTTATTATTGTTGAAATTGCTATTGTAATGTCAGTTAGATGATGTCTCAACTGGGTCTATTGACTGGAAAGATGTCCTGAGCAAGTTCTGGGAAAGTTTCCATCCAGTTTGTGAAAGGGTCAGCAAAGTTGGTAATAATGAAGTATGTCTTTTATTTCTTGTTTTTCGAGTCTTGCTCTTAGAAATTTTTATCCTCTAGGTTTGTCACATCTAGATAAACTTCCATATTTTAGCAGCAATAAATTATGTAAGTTGTGTTTCCTATATTTATTTGTTTTAGGATGAGGTCCTGTAGGATATCTGGCCCTGATTTCTACTTTATTGTCAACAGGTACAGAATATGCTTACACTGGCATTTGAAGATTATTTATTTGGTACAGATCGCAAGAAAAGCAGAACTTGTCCTGAGTATGTTTCTGCTATTCATTGGATGTTTTTGTGGGGGAAATTAGGAAATATAGGTGTTTTTGAATGTTGTATTTTAATTTTTTATTTAAATATGGCTGAAGTACACAGAAGTATAGATTATTTTATAGCATGTTATCTAAACTTTATGCCTGCAGAAGTATCAGTTAGAATATGCTCTGAAGGCATTAGTAGCTATGTGGCCTGTCGATTGGGTAAATTCACCTGTTTTGGGTCTGGACTGGCCTAGATACAGGTTTGTGTCCGGTCTGCCATTGGAGCTACCCAGGGTCCTGCTAGTTGCCTATGGGTCTGTCCAGGACTAACCCAGGTGTACCCCAGCAAATTTGGCAGCCACCCTTGCCTATACGGCAAATCTCATCGCCTTTTCAATTTTTTTTTAAAACTTCTAATTTGGACCAAAAAGAAAAATCAACCCTCGCAAACCCTAAAACATGGTATTCAAGACATCTTAAAGACAAAATAAATTCATTTTTCATGTTGTGAATGAAAACCTAAAATATTATCAGTGAAACCCGGGGACTTGCATCCCCTCCAAAACCTCGAAGTACCCGCCCCTGAGACGCCCCCGCATCGAGTACTTGGAGTACCCGAGTACCCCCACCTATGCCATTCCGCAACCATGCTGCCGCTGGGACGGGTACTTGAATTTCTATTTGAAATTTGATTTTTGAATGTTGCTATTGGGTATGTACTATGTTACTATGTTGAATGTTCAATGGTTCTGGTTGAATTTGGTATGTTATATTGAAACATCATTTCATAATTAGCATTTCAAGTTCTATATGTATAGTGTACAACACACTCGCCCCCCGCCGCCCTCCCCTCGCCGTGCCCCCGCCATCCCAAAATTGAGGCCCTTTGTCCCACCGTCCTGGAAACTCGTCCCGATGTCCCCAGGTCCCGACGTACCCCAATGCTGGTGTTACACTGAATATTATTGATCTTTGAACTTTGTTCTTGCTTTTGATTGCACGAATAGAGTTGAAGATTGATTGGTGTATGTTTCAGACTGATTGGTTTGCTATTCCTATGCATTTCCAAGAGTTTGTTTGTTGCCACTGAGATTGTAGATGAATAATTCTGCAAAAGAGGTAGGTTTATTCAATTTTTGAATTTTTTTCCTGAAGTTTTTTTGGCAAATGAACTTTCCTAATTTGTTTTGAAGCTTTTTTTTTCATTATTCTAGGAATCTGTAACATATGCTTAATTTTATAAAGTGAATTGAATTGTATATGCATCTTTTTGTTTTCATTTGTTTAAATTCTTCAAGTGTGTTTTTTATTGAACAGACCCAAACTCTTCCCTTTGGAAATATGTTGAAATAGTTCAACAACTTCTAGGTGGAGGGAGTTGTCTGAATTTGTAGTGGGTTTTGCCATTTGTGCAACATCAGTAGACTATGCATCAAATCTTTCTGTACAAAGATTGTAAACCCATTCTATAATCACAATTGATGGCATACATCAATGAGGAAAAAAAGTAGATTAAGCAGCAAGTGTTAAATTAAATCATTCTTTGTTAAAGAAAGGATCTCAAGGAATGAAATCCCCTCCAATGCCTACTAATCATTAACCTACAAAGGGCAACCATTTTTGTTCACAGTTGAAGAATTACCTATGGCGTTTATGCATAAGAGATCAAAGGGATAGTTGGAAATGGCATTTCAAGACGAGTCTCAAGAAATTGATGCGAGATGGCTCTATGTAGATGAATTTGTATTCAATGTTGTTCATTCACCATAGTAGCAACAAATGGTGAGATCAATTAATGAAGGTCGAGTACAAGGGCTCATTTTTGAGGAGGTTCATAGCACCTTATTGGGTAATAAGGTGAAGTTTGTAGAGGATTCATTGAAGCCCATTAGGGATTCATGGGCTGAAACAAGGGTGTCCATTGTTTCCAAAGAAATTGATCATTTCTCAATGCCATTGTAGTGTCCCCTCAAGGGACATTGTTTTTGAGTGGTGGATTGTGTAGGAGAGGTGAAAGATGGTGCATTTATTGCTAACATTCTTTGTCAAGCCATTAAAGAAGCGGCTCCCTCAAACTGCTGTACAAATTATAACAAACATTACCAAAAAATGTAGAGCAGTTGGGTTATTGGTTGAGGAGCCTTACTCACTCATTTTTTTGGAGATCATATGCTTTTCACTCCCTCAACCTTGTGCTTTCCAAATGTTTATCACTAGCCACCATATGTTACAAAGCATATTTATAACATTCTCAACTTTGGAACTACTGAAGATAAGTTCAATATATTTCACATTACTAAACTTTTTAATTTTATTTTAACTTCAGTTATTGTATTTTTTTAAAATTGACTGTCAAATAGGTTGATAAGGCCCAATTTAGCTACAACACAATTATGTTTAGATGACTTGTGAATGTTCGTGAGACATTGTATAAAATAGTCTTCAACTGTAATTGGTCCTTATGGAGGCAATTTATGTAATGTCCCCATTTTCGAGCATCAGAGTTCGAGGGATTAGCCTATTATTTGACCCTCGTAGGCTAGTGTGGTGGATTAGAGGGTCTAGTTTGGGAGTTTTGGAGCTCTTTAGGTGGCCGTTGTAAGGGTTTATCTCAGCAGATCTTTCATTTGTTCTAAGGCATTGATATTCAAAGGTTTCTAGTTCCGTTTTGAGGGACTTACCATTTATAGTAATTCGGTGGATGTTAGAGGAGACCCTTACTATTTTCAGTAAGGCATCCAGATTGTCAGTGGGAGCGGTGGGCTAGTTAGTGATGAAGTCGGAATCATTAAATAATGGTGAATGGATAAATTGCTTGTCTTTTGTGAAGTTTCTTGAGAATATCCAAGGGTTTCAGCATTGGCTTGGGCAATTGTGAATTCTTCTAGCTTTAGCATTTTGAATTGGTGAAAGACCCAATGATATTGTGCAATTGTGGATTGGCTTCATCCAGGAGTCAACACTGCGCTTTAATGGTTAAAGATTCAGAAGTTTTTTACAGGGGTTTACATTGCAGATTAGTTTATCATTGAAGAATCAATATTGGAGAATATTTTCAGTTTATGTGCCTTGGCTGAGAACGATTTGGCAAAATAGAACAAGCAGATTTATATTGTTGACTTTGTGGCACTTCTGGGTGAATTTGCAGTCTCCAGGAGCAGCAACTTGGCACAAATTAAATCATATAAAATTGGGGCTTCCTCAAGAAGAGTTTGCAGCACTTCGGGCGAAATCGATCATGCTTCTAGAAGTCAAACAGCTGTTATAAAACAGGTTCCTTTTCTGTATTTCATATCTTTAGATAAGCTTCACTACTTTTAATAAGTCTGTGCCATAGAGTTTTTGCATAGTAATGTACTCAGACTGTAATAAGTTGATGCATCAAATAAAGGAGTTATAAGGTTGCACAATAACTGTTTGTTGAAATGCCTTTCTTGTAGCTATTCATTTCAGTTCATATTGAATCTCTGGTATGCATGCCAAGTGTTTGTAGAAATGCTTATTGGCTGTAGGAATCAGCTACATTTATATCAGTCTTCATAATCCATCGGAAATCCAAATAAGAAGACTTGCATTGTACTTTCATTTCACGTCAGACATCTGCATATGTTTGTTTCAGCCCTTTGAATGCATATCTTCAATGACAACACCAAAAATATCAAAAGAGAACTACAACAACAAGAATAGACTCCACATGACAAGTGTTTGACAGAGATCCTAGGAGCCCAAACTAATAACTCAAGTTAGATTTAGTAATGAAATCCAAGAGATTTCATATAATTATTGAATTCCAAGGCAAACATATCATTTGCATAGCAAATCAGTGGGGTTGGAGAAGATAGAACCTGTTGGGCTTCTTACAATTTAGCACTGCAAGGGCAACGAAGATTAAGCAAATGATCCTAATGACATTTGCATTGAATATCTCCTCAGTTACACTGAGCCCATGTTGAGCATGATGCCAAATATTCTTAATTTTTACAATTGTTTTGTTTATTGTACACATGCTAAGTGGTATTTTGAACTTAATCCTATTTTTAGACTGCAAACATGTATTTAGTTATGATTCAAAATTTTTCTTTTTTAGACAACCGAAATAAACCCAACACCAAATTTGTTTTTCTCTATTGACGTACTTTAATATAAACTTACACTTCAACACAAAACCAAAATTAGTAATTTGGTTATATATACATATCGAATAATAAAATATAATAATAATATTGAATGTATAGTTATATATATCTCAACTTTCTACCCACAAAAATCTAATATCTATATATATATCAGCATTAATGTATAGTAATTTTCTTTTACTTTTCCCCCATTTATGTGGCTAGACAGATTAATCTATCTATTGGAATCAGGAGGGATGTCAAATGGAGGCCTCTAGACGAGGGATATATAGAAATCAAGTTCAATGGGGTGTCAAGTGGTAACCCAGGGTGAATCGGTGGGAGTTGTGTTATCAGAAACAATGAAGGAAGTATTTTAAGGGTGGTGGAGAGGAGGATGTGTTGAGCAATGAATAATGAAGCTAAATTTCAAGCTACTATGTTGCAATCAAGGATGGGCATGAAATTAAAATTCTAGAGAATACACATGGAAGGAGATTTGCAACTCATGGTAAATGCAATTTGTGTGGGCCAAATCTAAAACTAGAATTTGAAGAGATGGTTTTTTTGAATCATGGAGGTGATAAACTTGTTGGAGGAGTACTTTTTGTCACGTATATATCAAGAAGGCAATGATGCTGCTAACATAGTAGCCAAGGTGACTGTAGATTTGATAGAGGAGGTAGTTGATGTTATGTCATTGAATGAATGATACTCTTTCCATAGCCATAGTGTTAGTCTTCACACATACTTCCATACTTAAAGAGTTTGGACATGATGACAAAATTTATGGAGGTGGGGTAATTGAGGCCATTACTTTGGCCATTAGAATCATGATGACACTTGGCCTATTTTAGCTACAAGCACATGAGAAGTGCCACATTGTAACAAGCGGTGGCAAGCATGGACATTAGCCATCTGTTTAATGGCAGGAAATAAGCAAATGGCATTCTATGGCGATCTCTCCAAGACTTGGCTTATGGAGGTATTCAAATCCAGAGTTGGGGTGGTTCTTTGCTCATTGAGATTGACCTTAGGCAATGAATATCTAAGTGGGAATGGTTGATATTCCTATGAACTCTGACATCGATAGTGAAAGCTCTCGTGGCTAATCTTGTTTGGTGACAAAGGTGCATGCCTATGGAGGGGTTCTTGCAACTTGCCATCTTAGGGCAAGAATTGATCCCGAATGACAGATGAGACCCAAATTATGTGAGGATGTCGATGACCCTTTGCAATCAATTGTAGTGCCGGTAGTAGGTATGGACATGGCAGAGAGAAGCAAAGCTTAGGAGGGAGTTAATTTCGTGAAAGGCTTTGGGGAAGGGGTCAAGGATGGAAATGCGAAATGGGTGTTCTCTATGACTAAAGTCGAGGGTGACGAACATGAGAGGGGAAGGCTGGGTATGTTAGTTTTTTTAAGATAGGTGTTTTTATAGTTGTATATAAAGGTACAAATTTAGTTGGTATTATGTTGTGGCAAAATCAAGATAGTTAATCATAGTCAAGTAGTTGGGGGGTTGACTATGGTTGCTCGTTGTCTTGAGTTTCTCATCTACCCCAATGTAAAGGGAGTATTTTGATAGAACAAGATAGAAGACAATATAGAAGGTAGAATGAAGTAGTCAGAGGTTGTAAGTCATTTTGGTTGCTTGTAATAGCATTTCACAGAGTTTTTGCATGTTCAGGGGCTGGTGCTATAAATATTTTTGATAAAAATACATAGGTGTGGCTCTGTAGAGTCAAATTAATCTATTTGAAAATTTTGTTTTCTACTTTTAAAACAAATATTATATGCATTTTCTTTTTTCTGTGTATGGCTTTCTTAGTAATTTGAGAACTTTGATCGAGCTCTACAACTAGTTCTAGAAATTGTGTTTTGCTCATCCTTGGGCTTAATATTGTGTTTGCTCCTATTAAAACTCATGAACACATGCTTCTTTTTCTTCCATAAGTAACTGAGAACCTTGGAGTATTGTTATACATCTTTTTTGAAATGATTTTGAAATATATCTGTCCCTTGCGTTTCGAATGCAAGATATATACATCAAAATTTAACTCTTTTGACTAGATGCATGTTGAAAGAATTCATATGCAAATATATAGAGAATTCATAAGCATTACGAATATCTAACAATCTTATAACCAATCATAGCTTAGTTTAATAGAAAACTTGAAAGGGCACCAATAAACTGCCAAACCCAACTAAGACCAAGAGTAGGCAATAACCAAATCATGGCAACCTGCCTCCTATCCCACAAGCAGAAGGAATATCCAACTATGACCATGTTGCCTTGATTTTTGAAGGGGCAAAATTTAAAAAAATTTAAGTCATTTTCTCCTTGTGTGCAAAAATGTGTCAAAAATCCCAACTTTTACACCTATTTAGCCCCAAACTTTAACTTTTACGTGTTCGGAGTCCCAAAACTTAACTTTCCACATTCATTAACTTTAAACACTAACTTCTACGTGTTTTTAACCTCAAACCCCAACTTTTGCGAGAGTTTTTCCAAGCCTTTAACTTTTGCACTTTCAAACCCCAAACACTAACTTTCACATCTTTTTGGACAAAACCTTAACTTTTACATATTTTGAACCCCGAACCTTAACTTTTGTAGCTATGGCTTCAAATTTCTAATTATTTTGGTTTTGGCAACCTTGTTTCAAGAAGCCTATAACTACCTCTCAACAACTTTCAAGAAGATTTAGTTAGCAGGTGTAATGCCTAGTTTAACAACCATCAGTAGTTATTACTTTGCTGGTGTAAGGAAGATTTGTTGAAGTGGCATAGAAATTAAACACATGGCATAGATTTGTTAGAAATGGCGAAAGGTATCTTATGTTATCCTATCGCTAGGGCATTGAACACATGGCTTGATGTTTACTCTTAACACAATTGTCCATCCTTATAATCCTTGGGAGAGACTTTATCTCTTTCCAGGCCTTGGGTATCTTGTAGTTTGGTGTATCCATCCTTATAGTCCTTTGGAGAGACATTATCTCTTCCCAGGGCTCCAGAGGTGTGATCTTTGCCTTATAGTAGGGTGCCCCTAGCAGTTTTCCTTTAATCACAGTGCAATAGGGTGTCCTCATAGCGATTCTCCCTTAACAATCACTGCAATAGGGTGCCCTTAGTAATTCTCCCTTAACAATCACTGCAATAGGGTGCCCTTAGCAATTCTCCCTTAACAATTACTGCAATAGGGTGGCCTTAGCAATTCTCCCTTAACTACTTCTGCAATAGGGTGCCCTTAGCAGTTCTCACTTAGTCATAGTGCAATAAGGTGCCCTTATAGCGGTTCTCCCTTTATTGACATTGCAATAGGGTGCCCTTCACAATTCTCTCTTAATTGCAGCCTTGGGAAGGTGCTAGCAATAGGGTGCCCTTAGTGGGTCTCCCTTAATCACAACGTAGTAGGGTGCCCTTATGGCAGTTCTCCCTTAAGTGTCATTACAATAAGGTGCCCTTTGCAATTCTCCCTTATTTAGTCCTTTTTCCGTCTATTATGGATACCCTATCGATGTTGCTTCTACAACAAATGATTGATAATTCTTTTTTTCTCGCCAACTTTTGCTATGGATTTTTTTCTTCAAATTGTGATATTCTCTTCTTAAATCTGCCATAAACGTTTTTTGCTCAACTTACACCTTTATCTTTGCTCCAAATTTGACCTATATATTTGCTAAAGTTCTCATACCTATATGTTTGGGCTGGTCCCTTCAAGCTAGAGGCCATCTTTGATCTACTTTGGTACCTTCATCACCTTTGAGGCTTTGCTGATTTGGCTAATGGGCGTTAGAGATAACCTTACCTTGCCTACTTCTCTTCGAAGTCTATCGCTACTTTTATAGTCTCCTTTGGTCAAGCTCGTGGTTGGTTTGCTTAGACTTTGGCCTTTCTTGGGTCCATTGGGATTGAGATGGATCGCCTCCCTCCCTTCCAGTATTCTCTTGATGCCGCCCCCCCAATCTTCTTCCTCCCCGCCAAGAGTTGAATAGGTACATCAGAGATGACACATACAAGTAGTTCATTCACACTATTTGGGTCAACCCCCACAGGGGTCTTTGCCCTAAGATGGTGTTTTATGTGGAGAAGATTCTAGAGCTGAAGGACAAACTCATCGTCTGCCTTTCCTACTTACACACCACTGGTCTCATTCCCTTCGGATCCCATTGGGTTCTTTCAGAGCGGGTCCACATCGGCTCCAATGCAAGATTAACCATCGTATTGACATGGTTCACAGGATTTGTCAGCTTTGCAACATCGGGGAGTTTTAGTCGGAGGAGCACTTCATCTTTCGCCGCGCTTTATAGTAC
Organism: Chamaecyparis obtusa; assembly: GCA_027943335.1. Taxonomy (NCBI): domain Eukaryota; kingdom Viridiplantae; phylum Streptophyta; class Pinopsida; order Cupressales; family Cupressaceae; genus Chamaecyparis; species Chamaecyparis obtusa. Next base: position 3,234,497 of record BSBK01003613.1, on the reverse strand, counting down.
TAGATTAAAGGGAGGTTCTACTGCCTATTGAGAGAGGCACAACTTCTCTCCACCTTCAAATATACAGACTAGAAGTGCCTTGCCCTTTATATTTAGGAAGCCAGTAGGCTCTAGGACCACGCACTCCAACACCGACATCATGCAACGCCTCAACCCGATGAACTCATTACTTCCTTCTTCATAGGGCTTCACTCAGCTTGCGGCACCAAGTGTCATCTTGGCCCCACCCCTTGCTCCAAATTTGTGAGGTCCAGGATGGGCTCCTATCATCAACAACCTTCCTCTTCCTAGATCACTCTAAAGAGGCCCAGGGTTCTGACCTGTTCTATTGGTTATCTTTCAATTTTGAGGTTCTTCACGATTGTTTAGAATTCTTAGCGGCGTTCGGGAGGGTTTTTTGTTTGGGCCACTCTCTTTGTTTTTGTTTCGGTTGTTGTTACTTTCTTTCTTTGGGCACCACTTGGCATCCCTGTTGTGGGCTGGCCCCTCTTGTTGTTCTTGGCATTGCTTTTGACCCCTTTTGTGGTCTCTTGTTGGACATAAATAAATTTATCTTATCTGTTCAAAAATTTCTCTGCATAATCTTCCATAGTGAATGATTTTCATATATCTTCTTCTATCCCACAAGATGGTAGGATCCTGCTTTGATACCACATTAGGGTTCCCTCATTTGTTAACTTGGAATATTGGGACAACTACTTCAATTTCTCACACTCACTCTATCGAATTTTCGCTTCTTGAACTAAGTAATAGGAATTATGCCAAATCTCAACTACTAATTTAGATTGAATCAACAATACTTGTATGCAATATGATAAGGACCTCACTATGTCTAATAGTGATGGCAAATATATTGATGCTTTCAAATATGATCTTGCTATCACTTATAGTGACAGATTTTCTGCTTCATATAATTTTGTACAATGATGCCCTTTCTGATAAATAGACAATATACCTGCAATTGTTATAAATAGCTTGCAGCAACTGGCTTTACTATTTCTGATAAGTAATTTAAATATGCAAATGAAGAAATGTAACTTTAGGTAATGTGGTACTGTTCTGATCTGTGCTTATACTCTTCAATCTATGACCAACAGGTACTAACTCTCAGCAGTTTCAAATATGAATAATATATCTATAAAGGGTTCTCCAACCAGAGTATGCCAGTTTATCCTTAATACTTTCAGATTGATGTCTTCCATCCTTTTATGAATGAGGTAGAATGCCTTCTTATATCAAATGGTGGGATTGATAAGTCATGTCCCATGTTGTCACCATAACCATTACTAATTGCCCCATTTCAATATTAAACGCTGCCCATAACACCATTCACTTCCATGCTGCCTCTAATCATCGATATGTTTGATTATTATTGCTAAAAAGATTTAAGGAATGTTAATGGTCGATGAGAATGGAATTGTATCTATCCTTAAGTGATATTGTTAATGACTTCCCCTGATAAATATGCTCGTTGTGATTTCTATTGTTTGAGTTTGTAACATTGTTCAGATGGTATCCCGATACTCATTTGTGCACTTAGAGCCTTCAATACTTGACATTTTCATCTTCTATGGCCCAGGCGGATATTAGCTGATTACCGTAGACTTGTGCTCTGAAATGTTTTCCCTTACTAAAGACTCTTCACACTCTATCCTGGCCCGTAGTTATATATAATCGCTGTCTAATTGTAGATTCGGGAGGAATTGTGTATTCTATTTAATAATTGGTATTAATGATTGTTTGTTATCACTGATTTCCTTTGACATTTCTCAATCGATGTTTTTTCCTTATTTCAACTTAATATATATTCAATTGGAATCGCCACTTAATTAAATAGACTTTCCTTATTTCATTGTTATAAGTTACTTTCATGAGATTATCATCATGGTATTTTCTTGATGGATATCAAAGGTTTTTTTATTTAATTATTATAATATTATTAATAGATTATATCAAAGTTGAAAAACTTGGACTCGGCAATAACTTGGCTGGGGCAAACAGTTTGAAAAACTCGGAATCGCCAAAAACTCGGCAAAAAATCGGCACTTTTATCGAGCATTTAGTTAAATATTATAATATGCTAATACAATATTATAATTTTATAATTTATAATACTGTTTATAGTTTATGACTGGTAAAATATAATATAATACATATTATAATATATTAAAATCATAATCTTAAAATCCTGTGATACAATACATATATTAATACTTAATATATTTTTTAATTAGATTTAATCATTGTTAATATATTAAATATAATTAGAAAATAGATTAACAAAGATTAATAGTTAAGAACTTTGTTAGCAAACAGATTTGCACTTCAAAAGATCAACACACAAAAACTCACGATGCCCAAATAGAAGTACAAATGCTACTAACAGTTGGGTAAGATATACAATGATTATCTTCCCTCTGAATTGTCCGGATTACAGCTCCCCGTATGAGATTTCCAACGAATTCACTAAACTACTAACAAAGATGCTTTTAACCTGAAAGCATGTAAGGCACACAAACATCTACCTATCATCATGGAATAGATGCGAAAGGACTGAAAATTAAACAAGGTGAATGCAAGAAAGATAAAACAAAGTTCATATTTCCAACAACCACAGATGGTAATTAATCAAACCAAGAACACATATTCTTTCCAAAAGAGGACTCATTCTGAAAACAAAGTTCCAAAATGAGCACATATACAGCTAAAATGACAAAACATGATGCTGAAAATAATTTCAAGGAGACAAAGCTCAGTAAAATATGAGAGAAACGATAATGAATTCAAAGACTCATAAACACTTCCTCTGTTATTTCGGTATAAAAAATGAGTTCAAAGACTCAAACTTTTATACATTCTAATTGCATGAAAAGAAAATTTGCTCCCCTCTTGCAAAACTCTGCTACAAAAAAAGAAATTAAAAACAGCTTCTCCTATCCTATCCTAGCACAAAGACTCTTCCAAAAAAAAAGAACCCTTCTATCTTCTCTTTTCCTCCTCCTTGAAGAAATCCTCCTTTGATTCCTCCTTTACTTTCATGTTGTCTTTCAGTTATATAACTGATTCTTGTGGAAACCTTTATCAATTATAAAATTGATCATTTTAATATTTTCCACTTTACCGAAGAATTCCTAATGTCTCAGTTGTCTTATAAAAAGATTGAAACATGGAGATTAAACTTTATATCAATCACCCCCTCTCATTCAGCACAATGGTTTACCTAAACATTGGCATGAGTAGATAATTTACATCAGAAGAATTAATTCTTTATGATTGTTCACATTTTCCCTTTTTTTGCGACAGTCAAAATCCGTCCCGGTGCGGGGGGCATAACTATTTATCCCACCGTTGGATCTCCTTAATTTTTGGATATGTTGTCACAATCCTAGTTGTGCACAACTCTACCGGAGCAATTTGAGAAATTAGGTCCAAGTCAAAAGTTACATGGCTCTTAGTAGAGGTATAGAAAACTATCAAAACAAAACAGACCTGCTCACATTCCCTCTGCATAAATCACTACTATATACCTTTGCTGACTGTATTGTGATATTTATGGATTGGAATTCATATGTTGAGGCCATATTTTATGCTATTTATACATCATTTAAAACTTTCAATGGCATGAAGGATTGCGCTATATTTTGGAAACGTATCAATGGAACATACTACATTTTCAAGAAGCACAGTTTGAACGGCTATCTGCAGCTGCTGTCTCTTTCCGTGAAAATTATGTTCATTATTTAACTTCATAAAAATGAACATGATATTGTATTGGTTTCTATTTACACTTGCAGATTTAGAGCTATGTGGAACCTGATTATAGTAGAGCCACCATGACCATAGGCTATAAGAGACCAAATTCCATCATTATGCACATGTGTGACATTTGTTTTTATCACCATCATCCATTGGACTGTTATTTAGATGATGTCTATTCACCATTACAGAGGGTAACTGATTCAATATGCTTCAAAAACAAAACAAACTCCCAATAGATACGTTATATGAATTTTGAATTCTTAACCTTCCAATCTTTAAACTTGCATGAACCAACCTAAACCATTTGTATCTATGTGAGCCACCTGGAACTAGTTTGAACCATTTTGAACTCTGTTCAAAGTGGTTCAACAAAGTGAACTTGTGCTTCAAACCTGAATTTTGAACTTGAGTCCTTTGGTTCATTGTTATATAAAATTTCATCTGAACACTGCCTTCACAAAACATGACTTTTCCAGAGCATTTTTTAATATAAATCAGGGGGAAGTCAAAGAAAAATAAGGGAAAACCTTTAGGGAGACTTATTTTAAAGTTTGAAAATTGGGGTGCTAAAAGCATGCCAACAAACTTAAAAATGTTTTACTTATTCTTAACTATTAGTCCTTGTCAATATATTAAAATTTTAAATATAACCTCTTAACTATTAATCCTTCTTAGTTATTAGTATATTTTTTAATTAGAATAATTTAATTCATTTTAATTTTAAATTAAAATTTAAATGCTAAAATATTGAACTATGATTTATTGTTGAAATTTTTTACATCAATAAATATAACATAGTTGATGTAAGAGTTGCCAATGAAAATAAAAAATTTACCTTATTTTTTAAATTCATTGAACTTGGTTGCAAAAAATATAACCTACGATTCTATATCCATCCTCTCATCTTTGCTTCTGTGTTTTACTTGTTGTCGTGTTACTTGCCGAACAGTCTTACTTCCCTTTGCCATAGTCACAGACTTCCACCGCAAACGACAATATCTAATATGTATTAAACCCGAAACCCTAACCGCAAACAACAAATTTTCGTGTTTGACACGACTTTTTTCAATGATTTTTGGGATGAATATATCGCGCGATATGGCGATTTTAACCTAAAATTTTGCTGCGATTGTTTAATAAACTCGGTGCCGATTTATGGTGCAATTATATTGCCCTCCATTTTTGGTGATATATCGCCGATATTTTCAACCTTGGATTATATTATATTATTTATTTTATTATTCCAATATTATGTCTATTATTTATATATTCATGGCTCATTGATTGCTTACGATAATAATATACATATTATTATTTATTTAATTATCATTTATTATTTATTATTTAATTATTCTAATATTATATTTATTATTTATTCATTGTCCTGATATATTTTTTTTTTGCTAGATAATGGGCTCTATGCCAAAAATATACTACTGTAAAATAGGAGATACATCATGTGAGCATAGTTTTTGTTTCACCACGAGTTCAAATCACGGCCATACAAAAAAGAAATGTAAAAAATGGATGAATTTACTGATAACTATAACAATAGAGAGAGGGCCAACGTACAAAATGCCTCTAATACCTTCCTGCCAGAACCCCATACAACATGCTGATCCTTATTATGTCCCTGTATCCTATAGCAACATGACACTTTAACAAAATTCATGCCTACAGTACTACCTACATTAGGATTACAAATTATATTAGACCTTTCCGCAAAATTCCATCCAAGCCTATGCAGGCTTACCTTCCCTTCTTGTGACCTAACAGACTTTGGTCGACGAAGATGCACTCCCCATACGACAGAAGCTTTCTCTTAGGGATTTTCGGAGCCCCTATATCTTCTTGCACCTTCTGATATTATTATTATGTTATTATTTATTGAATTTAATCTCAGAAATAACAAACGTCACAGGTATATTTTACAAGAGGACATTTACCAATAGTACATCTAGGTTCACCTAGATGTCGCTTTGCCATTTTGCTCAAAGGTTGCTTTTTGCGCAAAGCATTTGTTACATGTGGACGATGGTATCATATGTTATCCTATGTCTAGGGTCCTTGAACACATGGCTTGATGTTTACTCTTAACCAATTGAGGGTGTGTTGCCATTAGTAATGAGCTAAGACAAATGATCATATTCTTCACCTGAACCACATCTATTGTCTTTGTTCCCAATTGCAAGTGGATATTGAGGAGCCCTTCAACTATAGATGCCCCATTTACTATGGTTATTAGGTGAGATATCATTAGCTCTACAGGGCACCCAGGCACATCCATAAGCATCCATGGGCCCAGGCTTTAAAAAAGCACATTATTTTTCCCTAAAACAACATAAAGCACTTTCTAACATGTGGTAAATAACATTTATTATCCATTTTTTCCCCCTAAATCCTAAAACGGCCCTAAATGAGGCAATTCAATCATTTTTCATCTCATTTTGTTTGTAGCTAGGCTCTCTTCTCATTTGGTGTCCATTTTGGCATTTTGAAGGTAAGGTGATTATTTTCGAAGAGGATCGTTCATCGGGTGAGAGATAGCTTCCACAAAGGAGTTTCAAGCATCTAAGGTAAGCATTTGATCCCATTCTTGAGTCTTTTAATGATTGTTTTTGAGATTTTGATGAATTTATTCAAGTTTGGGAAGAAATTTCTCAAATTTTTTTTCAATTTTTTTTAAAGAAATAGAGAAGCAAGTTTATCTGTCTATTTTTGTATTTTTGTATCATTTTTTGGCACTTGTATGGTTGATGTTGATAATTTTTTTCTAATTTAAATTTACTTAATTTCTTATTATTGCAAGAAATTAGATTGTATTGTGCAAGAATGGTCGTCGCTGGTAGTCAAAGCTTAGTGGGAGGGCAAGGAGACAATAGTTTCAAAATTGATGTAGGATCTCCTTTATGGAGACATACCACAAGACTATCATAGGTTTCAAGAGGTGGCTCATATCTTTGGAAGTGTAATTATTGTCAAAGTAACAAAGGCAAACCATTCAATAGCTCGTATTCTCGGGTCAAACTTCATTTTATGGGCCCTGATGGCCAAGGAATGGGAATGTGCAAAGGAAAAGATGGGAAGGGGATCTCTAAGGCACAAATAGCTTCATATGTAAAAGAACAAGAAGCTGTTGATAAAATGGTTAAAAGATCAAAACAAAGTTCTTATCAACCTCCATTCGGAAAGAAAAAATGCAATCACCCATTCTTGCAAGTACTTGTACCAAGAGAGGAAAAGGAAGAAGTAGAAATTACCGCTTGCAAAAGAGGTTCATTGGAAACTGCATTTAAAATGGAGGCAAGAGAGCTTGTTGATCAAGCCATTGCACGTTACCTCTATGCCAATAGTCTTCCTTTCAACTTGGTGAGATCACCATATTGGAAGGAAATGGTGGCAGCCATCAATAAAGCACTGGCTGATTACACAAGTTCCTGGTTTGAAAAGGTGTGTACCGCTCTATTGCAAAAAGAGAAGACTTCTATAGAGAGAGATCTTCGACCAATTAGAAGATCTTGGAAAACTTCAGGTGTTTCTATTGTTTCTGATGGATGGAAAGATACAAAAAACCGACCATTGATTAATGTGATTGCAATGCCCCCCAAAGGCGCAATGTTTTTGAAGGCAGTTGATTGTGAAGGGGAAGTGAAAGATTCACAACTCATTTCAGAATTCTCATTGAGGCCATAGAGATGGTGGGTAGTGAGAATGTGGTCCAAGTGATTACACACAATGCCAAAAATTGTAGGGGTGCGAGTGCTTTTGTTGAGGGCCTGTATGGCCATATTTTTTGGACACCATGCACCGTACACTCCCTCAATTTGGTCACGCAACAAATTGGCACTCAAATAGATTGGGTGAAGCAAATCTACCAAGAGGGGGAGGAGATACAAATGTTTGTGACGAACCATCACATGTCACAATCGATATTGAGATCATTCTCCAAATTGGAGTTGTTCAAGGTAAATTTTATTTACTAAATTTAATTTATTTATTTAATTTGAATAAATTTTATGTCATGTTCAATTATCAAATTGTATGTAACTTTACTTAATATTTATTGACATATTGTTATTAACTTGCTTAGGTCACTGAGACCCGATTTGCATCTCATACTATTGCTATGAGACAACTTGTCAAGGTGCAACGGGCATTAAGCCAAATGGTTATTTCTAGCCAGTGGGGTACATGAAAGGCTTTGAATTCAGAGAGGGCCCAAAAGATCAAGGCATTGATCTTGGATGACAGTTGGTGGCCTCGTGTGCAATTTGTATTGGATTTCACAGAGCCTATCATGACTATGCTCCACTTTGTTGATAGAGATAAACTTTGTTTGGGGGATGTCTATGATGGCATGGACACAATGGTAGAGAAGGTAAAACTTTTTATACAAACACATGAGAATGACCCCACACAATGTGAAGCATTATGCAATAAGATTGAAACAATCATTCATCATCGTTGGGTAAAGATGACTACCCCATCGCACCTCCTCGCATATGCCCTATCTTCGAGGTACTATAGCGTGGAAGTACTTGCTATGTCAGATACAGTAGCACCATATGCAGATGAAGAAGTTGCTAATGGGTGCTACAAAGCTTTTGCAAGACTCTTCCAAGATGATGAAATGCACAAAAAAGTTAGGCTAGAATTTGGCTTATTTGCTTCGGGAGAAAAACTTAGTCCAATTGCAATAAAGGACCAAAATGACTTCAACATGGGAGCTATCACATTGTGGTACCTCTATGGTCAACCATTTAAGAATCGACAACGTTTTGCAATCAAAATCCTCTCACAAGTAAGTTTCTTTTGTTTTTTTTGTTTACCATTTGTATTCTACAATTTAGTGCTTAACATTCTTTAATTTGCTTTTTATTTGTATGTTTAATTTTGTGAACACTGTCTAGGTTGCAAGTCCTTCTTTTGCTGAACAGAATTGGAGTACATACTTCTTTATCCACTCAGTGCAGCATAACCGGTTGGGCTCGAAAAAAGCTGAGGACTTGGTTTACATTCATACCAACTTGTGTCTTTTTTCATGTAATGAGGCTCGCTACAAGGAAAGGGCAACCGAGCTTTGGGATGTAGCCCCTGAGTGTGTCAACTTGGATGCAACATTTCATGATCTTACTACAATCATAGATGATGATGATGACGATGATGATAACATCATGACACATGGTGCATCTAGCGCAAGTGGAACCATTTTGAGTTAAAATGATACTGAACTTGCAGTAGTTGGAGATGATGAGGATGCAGATTTTCTTGAGAATCCTTATGATTCTGAATCTGATTAGTGAATCTTAAAATCTTGATTGATGAACTAAATTTTGATTTTGTAATTCAAATTTCATTGGAATCGTGAACATAGATGTATATGATATGGCTTATTATTGAACTTAGTTCAATTTGAATATTTGTAAATTGTGAACTATCAAATATGAAATATCTTGATCAATGGTGAAACTGATGTATCATACTATCAAATGATATAATTTTGTATATTTCTTGCTTTTCTTTGCATATATATATATACATAGATGGAAAAGTCGGACTTGACAAAAAACTCGCCAAGCCCAAAAACAAAAATTGGTAAATATTTGACCAAGTTTTGAAAAAACTCAGCGAAAAACTCGGGAATTTTAAAAACCGCTTAAATTTAATTAGAAATGCATTTATTTTGCAAAATTCAATGAGAAGATGCATCCAATGAGTTAGTTAATGAGAACAAAAAAGAAACAAGCTGAGTTTAGATATATATAAACGCGAAGTGGGTACAAAATCGCATTCTCATGCGGAATGCCAATGGCTGGAAGCAAAATATTAAATATTTTCTATAAAACTAAAAGTAAATACATCATTACAATTACATCTACCTCTTCCCAGCTCTACTAACAAATAAGGGAGAGGATCTACGGGGTCTAGTCTTAGAAGTTGAATGCTCTGCTAGGCATGACTGTGCCTCCACTCGATTCCGCCTCCAATACTTTGCAATCACCTAGCAAGGGCTTGTAAGCCTCTTTCTCTCCTCCACCCACAAACCAAATCGCTGCAAACAAAAAAACAATGACCAAAGATGCCATTTTTTGCATTTTAACACAGGAGGACAGGTTAAAGACTCGGCGATTAGTCCAACTATATATATATATAAACGCATCCAAAACCCCCAAAAAAAAATTTGTGCATCCGCACATCCGATTCTCGCATCCGCATCCACATCCAGGTGAAACACTATACTTGCTTCCACCTGCCCTGGATTACCTCTAGCTTTCACCATTGAAATTCATTTTCTATCAATCACTTTTATGCTGTATCCAAGAGGATAATTTCTGCATAAAGATTTTCAGTTAGCCCATTAGTGAAAGAGTAGACAAAATATCTTAGTATGTTTCACTAATTTCTAACTGTTGGGCATCTTGTTTTTATCAAATAGATATAATCACATTTTCTGGTATCTCCATTTGATATTTACAGTATATTATTTCTTTCTACTGTTTTGAGATGAGTTATTTGTATTTCAGATAGTTAACTCAGACATATGCCTTATAATTTATCCTACAGTGCATCTACAGTTTGTTTTTATTTGTTTCCCTTTGTAGCTACTAATGTATTGATGGTTTTTTTTTTTCAATGATTTATGTGGCATAGTCATAGGCACTATCCATCAGCTCGTCTTCATGAAGATAATCTTGCAGCTATGCATTCTCATGGTAATAAAAGCTAATGGTGGATTATCATAATTGATCAAATTTACAGGTGTAAGACAGGGACGTTGACATTGAAAGCAACTCGTCGTGGAGCTGGTTTTTTTGTGGGTTGTAACACATATCCTAAATGCTCGTAAGTAAGAATGGGATACCTGCAATAATGCCAATAATGCACATTTCCTTTTGGAATTGTTTTGGTAATTTTGTGTTTTTTTCCCTTTCAGATCCCTATGCTATATTAAGTATTTATTTATATAAGCTTCACATATGTGTGCCATATGTAAGTATAAATATTAAATTAGAGTCCTATGCAATAAGAAACTTTATTTGTATTAAATAAAATATTTTGAACATGTACATAACTATTTATATCATGTTTTCATAGATTAGCAAATCTTATATGAAGGTTTATTACTATTTATTTGAAACATCAGTATGTAAATACTAGAAAATACAGTAGTGTCATTTTTTGTCTATGAAAAAATAGCGTTCTTTCAAGCTAAGGAAATAATGTTTGGCTTATTTTAATCATATAATCAAATCAAATAGCTAAATGATAGGCAAAAGTTCTGACTTAATTTCTGTTTCTGTTTTTGTTTTAGATATTTTTTATTCTGTACCTTAGTTTGTAGGTTATGACTTACTTCCTGTACATCAATTTTAGTCACTTGTGGACATAATATATTTTCTTTCTTTCTTTTGGGGTTTCATCTGATTCTACAGATGTTTCATATATAATAATGGCATCTTGCAGTTGCGTCCATTAGTTTGAATGCATTTTCACATTAAAAGCATAGGAGAATCCAATTTAACTTGATGATAAACACCTTGTAATCTCGGTCTAAGTCATGCCACAAGAATTTTTAGAGCATAAGGCCTAGTGAGAACCAGGGAACCATCTGCAGTTATTTAAAGGGATATTGAAAACATTGAGGTATTAAAGAACAGAGAAAATGGTCATTGAATGAATTTTGTTCCTTTACATGGTACCTTCTGAAAGACATCCTGGAAAATTTTATAGGTCTATATCCCTTTGATATTTACCAGAACAACGTTGATTAGGAAAACATATCTTAATATCTAAAATAGATGCTTTACCTCATTCAAGAAAATTTAGGAAATACACTCTCTTTTACCCTGTTTGAGGATTCATAATAGTCCTGAATGCCATCCTTTAAGGATTATACCTACAAGTTTATTTTGAGCAATGAGTAATCTGAAGATCAATTATTATGTATTTTGTTTAATTTTCATATACTGAAATATGTCCTCAAATATTGTGTACTTGCGTATTTATCGTTATCTTTGAGAAGATGCTCTTCCTTATATGTTAATAGATGCACATCTTTTCTATCTCGTCTCTCCTATTGTGTCAGTATGTAAGTAGTTCTATTGTATGAGTGGAAAGTTTTAGGAATGTAGTATACATGTGGTGGTTGTAGATTAATAAATGAGAATATTCAGGAGAAAATGTCATCTTTCAATGAGCTGCAGTTAATAATTACAGAAATGGCTAGCCTGAGGGGGGCTGCTTATTGATATAAATTTGCTTTTTCATGGGACAGATTTTGATAAACTAGGTTTTTTGTGTTCTTGCCTGCAACTCTCCTAGCCAATGAAGTTGACATGCAATATTTGTAAAATAAAGATATGGAGGACAAGTATTCAAATGAATGAATAGATAATTTGATTGGTACAAACAAGAAAGAGAAGATAGCCCTGTGGAAGACCTCTTAATACATTAAACAAATGGTGTAGATCAACAAGTGACAATTACTAATGTAAACAGTGGTATTGATTTCAATGGTCATGAGGAAATTGACTGCAGGCCTATGGATACTTTAGAAACAACACTAGTCACTATTGAGAGATATCATGAAAAAGGCCCAACAAGTGGAAGAGTAATGAGACACAAATTGTTGGAAGGGCGAAGAATGAAATAAGCAAACTAAGAGAGATAATTCCCAAGGCCATGAGCATCAAAAAAGAATCATGTTGGTGTGAATGGCCTATTCTACAACTAGTTTCCCTGTTGGGTCATTTTCACGCCCAAGGAGTTAAATTTACTTTTATGTCTGAAGTCATGTGATCATGATACTTGTCTTGGTCACATGTTGTGCTATGTCTTGCCCTTATCTCTATCCAAAGGTTCTCTTTATACATTTCATTACATTACTTATTATTTGATAATACCTATATTGGCATTTAAGTAGTTGTATTTGCATCTTGGTCCAATTTTGACATCTTGATTGAGTAAAGAATTTATAAGTTTGTATGGATTGAAAGTAAACTTGATAGTATTTGGAGAAATAGAAAAGTTGGCTTTCTTGGAGTTCATTAGTTTTGCTTGGATGGTGCCCATATAACTTTACATTTTGAATGTTGTCTATGTAGGTAATTTGTTTGTCCTATATACCTTTGACATATTACAAAATAGTGATCAGTTGGGATTATGGCGGTATGATATGAGGGTTTGCAATTGAATTTCTCATTTGGATTTTGATTGGTGTCAAGCTATGTCACGAGGTTTGAATTCGAGTTTGAGTTCGGGAACTATTAAATTCAGATTAAGTTCGACAAATGACAAAAAATTTGGGAAAGCTCTAGGGCTACAATAGCTTTCCATCGGTTTCTTTTGGTGATTTCAACATGGTATTAAAGCTCTACACCTTCAAGCCCCATATCTTTTTTGGGAGAGTTTTGTGAAGCTTATTCACCTTTTGCATCTCGGCCCAATTTTGACCTCATGATTGAGTAAACTTGATAGGATTTGGAGAAATAGAAAAGTTGACTTTCTTGGAGGGCTTCATTAGTTTTTTTTGGATGGTACCCATGTAGCTTCACATTTTGATTGGTGTCTATGTAGGTAATTTGTTTGTCACCAATACCTTTGACATATTTTGCAAAATAGTGATATGCATGCAAGGTTCCTACCTCTTACTCAAACTTGAAGAGTTCATGTTCCTTATCCTTCAAGGCTTGGTCCTTAGCTTTTAGAGCATCTTCAACATTTCTCCTTGCTTTCATCTCTTCGCACATTTTGATTGATTGGGCTTGAATCTCTCTTTTAAAATTCTTTTTGTCTTTGTGCAATTTTTCGTTCTCCCTACCCATGGCTTCTAGGACTGCTTCAGATTCCTCAGATCCACTCTATTTAGACAATTGCTCAATGTAGTCCTGAGTCTCATTCCGTTGTTCAACAAGCTCTTGTTGCTTGGCCAATGATTGCTTCAACTGATCTTTCAGTTCTTTGATAACCCTTTCAGCTTCATCAAATTGTCTCTTGTATCTCAAACCCTCCATATTTGCCTTCATGATCTTCCCTGAGATGTTAGGCTTATTCAAGGGTACAAGGCTCTGATATCAATTGTTAGCATAATAAGGCACAGAGAGGGGGGGGGGAATCAGTGCAATCACAAATCTGATACTTTTAACAATTATCTTCCACAATAACCAACATGCAAATAGTGTTATAACAATAAAGCATAACAAGTAAAATTCACAAACATTGAACACTTGGCACAAGATTTTTCTCTTGAAAACCCTTGTTATAGGGAGAAAACCACGTGTGGGGATGATGTCCACAAATTTCACTCGTGCACAATGAAATCAGTCCTGTCATGAGCAATTACAACAACCCTTATGAGCTTATACTCGATTAAGAGTATTAGTAGCCCGGTTAAGAACTACAACAGTCCTGTTAAAGACTACCCTGTCAAGGGATTTAAAACTCTTTCTAAGTGTTCACCTTGTTAGAGGATTTACACTTCAGATCTTGTTAAAGATCCTGCTCACCCTGTTAGGAGTGACCCTGTTAAGAGATTTATCTTGGTAATCTGTTAGAATCAACAAGTAAGGAATGACCTGATATTTGCACTCAACGCATGACAGATCCAATGTATTCTTGATCAATTGCGCTACTCAGAGCACTTTACTACCTTTGTACTGTCTTCAACAATGTCTTTCTATCACCACATACCATCGCAACATTGTCCAACTTCCTCCTTAGCGATTTTCATAACCATTTATATACTTGTTCTAGGTCGGTGCTAGAACCCTAAAACGTTTTACAAGTCGACCCTCAAATCCAACTTATACATCAGCGAGCGCGCCAAAATCAAAAGTCAACATCCTTGATGTTGCCTCAAAACATGTTGGCTAACCACTTACATTTGACTGCAACACCGATCTAACCAACTGTATCCACCGGCTCACTATTCTTGCTGCTAGTCCCACTTTAATCCTTAATAACTCTCTCAAATCTTCAAACTGATTGACATGATCATGGATATAGTCAAATATTCCTATGTAGATCATGTTTGTACGATCACACACCTTAACTCGATCTCTAACTCCAAATCTGGTTGACTTTGTCTTGCATACTTTCTTCTTACCGATTAATTGAACACTTAGTTGCTTCTCCATTTGATCCTTCAACACCATCAATAAAACTGATCTCTTGACAACAACAAAACATGTTGTCAGCAATGACAATACACTGATACACTCATGTGATCAAAACACATATTGTTGTCTTCATCAAAATGCCAACAATCTCCTCCTTTGCCATTGATAGATAGATAGATAAAATTTTAACGTCCGCGAGGCTAAAAATAGCCTATGGGACAGCAAGACACCTTAAGAAAACTTAAGTAGCTCTGTTCATTTCTTGTGCAGGTTGATGATGAGTCCACCCAGCTGCTCAATGTAATCTTCGCTGAATAGGTTATGCCAAGAGCTGTCACATATAGTATCCGCAAATTTATCTCTGCTGTCCTTGTAGGCCTCACATTCTAAAATAAAGTGTTGTTCAGTTTCCACTTTCCCAGAATTGCAAAATCTGCAAATTCTCTCTTCCCAAGCCTCCTTTGGCCTCTTCGAACACTTGGTCCCACAACGAAGTTGGTGAGAGTTGGTTCTCAGCTGAGCAATAAAAATTTTAGCCCTCCAAGAAATGTTGGCTCCTATGTACGCTTTTTGGAGTTGATCACATGTGGGGTTGAACTCATTTATATAATATATTTTCTTCCTCCCGATCTCATTCCCCCAATTTCTCTTGTAGAATTTCTCCATAACAAAGACCTTTATTTCTTTGTTATTTGTGGGGCTCATATTAAATTGAATATTCCATTTACTCATCCATTTGATGTTTTGTTGCATCCATGTCCTTTTTCGTTTACACAATGTATCATTAAAGACAACTTTAGGCCATCTATCTTCTTCCATTTTTTCAATTCTTTTTAGGTAGCTTAAAAGGCGAACCATAGCAAGTGCCTCGATAGGTGCAACCCCCATTTCACTTAGCATGATATCATATGGAACGGTGCTTTTGATTTTAAATTTGCTTGTGATCAAACGCTTTTGGATTCCTTCGATTTGTTTCCATTGTGCTATTGTAGTGTTGCTGGCCCATAATTCACACCCGTAAAGAACAACCGGCAGCACAAGAAGACCAAACAAGGTTTGAATAGTTTTCCAATCCCAAAGCTCCGCTTCACAACACCTGTTCTGAAGAGCATAAAAAGCCTTCCACCCACCTAATGTCCTTTTATTCTTACAGCTAGACTAGCTTAGTTTTGTTGAAATCAATGCTGAGGTATTTATACTCCGCAACTTCTTCAAGAACACTTCCACTAAAGTAAAACTCATGTTGATGCTGTTTTTTATTATTAGAGAAAACCATAACCTTAGTCTTGCTGATATTGACCTGCATCCCCACCATTCTGCAAAAGTTCTCAAGAGAAGATAGATGTTCTTGCAAACCACAAGCAGATTTGGCAATGAAAATGAGATCTTCCTCATAGAGGAGCAGCTTTATAACAAATTCACCTAGCTGAATGCCTTCACCCTTTTGCATGTTTAACCACTCTTCAAGTTTATCGATATATAAACCAAACAAAGTAGGAGATAAAGGGCAACCTTGTTTGATGGGAACATAGGGAAATTTTTTTGACTAAGTGTCATAACACATAACTCCCCCTATGCTACAAACTCCACAAGCAAAGCGATAATTTGATATAGGTGTACAAAGCAACTTTTTGCGAAGTACTACAAACTACTACTACTCGTACACTATTCTCCCCCTTTGACAACAATGACAAAGGTGTTACAAGATATGCAAAAAGTAAAATTTTATTTACCAAGAGTAGCATAACCTATTACATTCTACTGAAAATCTCATGGAAATTAGTGTTCAATACTTGCCAGTCATTGACCCATGACTTATGCAGATTCTCCATTATAACTATCTGTCCATGAAGTAAAAATGTGGAGTCCTCTAATGCTTCAACTAAGTTTAGTAGGCGACGTGGTAAGGCTTTCTTGGCTTCCTTCAAACTCTGTTGTAGAATGTCTAATTTAGGGATCAAAATGCTTTGTAATTCCATCAAGTTTTTCAAGTCTCTTATTTTGTTCATCCTTGCATTTCTTCAACTTTTGATTTATCTTTCGTACCTCAACTCCAAAAGATGTAGCAGTCATATGAATGGGATCATAATTTTGTGACAAAGCATTCAACTCCTATTGAGCTTCACTCTTTTTTTTTCTCAAGATCTTGCATAAAATGGGGAAAATTACAAATAGTCTTCAGTGTCTTACCTCCTTCAAGTAATGCTTCCTTGATCCGGTTCACAGCCATTGTAAGAGTGTTTCTGTCTTGGTCAATGGACTGTGACAATTTCCCTAATCTTTTCTTTTCATAGACCTTCTCTACTCTTAAAATTGCAGCATCCTCCAAATTTTAATCTCCTCACCGATGGCGTTAATTAATTGTCCTAGCTGCTCAATTGCAGTAGCTTTCTCATCATACACCACATTTGGTACTAGATCAACAAATATATCTCTAACCTTTACTATGATTTGTCCCTCTTGCTTCATCTTTTCCTTCTTGGATTTGGACTTGATCACCATTGCAAAATTGATCATGTCCTCTGGGCTCATTGGGCTAAAGTTTACTTGCCCCTTGACCAGTAAGTCATCCTCATCAACACTCATCTTTGACAGTGAGCAAGGTGTTGAGTTTTCTTGTTCTTTCTTTGTAATTAGTTCTTGTTTCATTTGCACATCATTATCTTTATCCTCCTTTTCTTCTTGATCTTCCTGCTGATCATTTGTAGGAACATTGACTTATTCACTATTGGTCATAGCTTGACCGGTAACCAAGTTTACTAGTTGATCTACTTTTTGCTCTTTATTAATTTCCTGTTGTTCTTGTGTTTCTATGGGCTCGTCATGTATTTCTTTAGCAGGAATGTTACCAACAATGTTCATCTCATCTCTGAGTTCTTCAAGTGTGACCTTCACACCGTCAATAGTAAAACCCTCATCTATTTGAGTAACCACTGGATCATCTCCTTGTTCCTTTACCGATTGCTCTTCATCCTTTCCATCTTTAAGCATTCCCATGTGCTTCATCAAAATAAACTCAGTTTGATCTTGAACACCAAAAGATTCCCCACATAATAGTCTTGTTAATCTCTTCTTTGTTTTGAAAAGTGGCCTTGTCTTTGCAAGAATCTTCTTCATTTCTTCAAACGTTTCCGGTTGAAGTGGCAGTAAAACATACTGAATCAACTCCTTATCTTGTCTAATAGTTGTATGCCTCCTAGCATCAAGTATATTATACAAGGAAGAGGGTATCTATCCTTGTAACTCCATCAAAGTTTGACTAAACTTGTTCTTACTGTAAACTACATTATCTTCAATTAGTTCCTAGTCCTCTTTCTCAAACTTATCATAATACTTGTTAACTCCAACAAGTATACCCCACTTTCTTATTTCATCGATAATCTAATCAACAGAAACAAACACTTTGAAATCTAACTCAGGCTTAGCTGACTTAGTGGTGGGGGAACCTTCCACCTTAGATTTCTTACCTTTAGCTTTATGCTCCTTCTCTTCTTCTAAGTCTTTTCTTTTATCTTCTTCATGTTCTTCTTTGTAACCCTTAGCTTTTTCTTATTTCTCTTTCCAACAACTTTTAAAGCAGTGGCCTCCTTGGCTTTTATAGGCTCAGATTGTTTCTTCTTAGTTGGAATCTTCACTAGAGTTGTTTTCTCCTTCTTTATGGCAGGAGCACTTCTTGTCTGCCGATCGATTGAGACACTACTAATTGCATTAATAGTCTCAACATCTTCATCTTGTGCTACACATGATATGCTAGCTTGCTCAGTAGCATGCTTGGCTCTAGCCTTCTCAATTTGTTCCTTTGTAAAGCCTTTCTGGATCATAAACTATTCCACTTCTTTTCTCGCTTTCTTCTGAATGACCGGTTTCATCAATTCATTGTGTACTTCTAGTGACTTCTCTTGAAATGTCCCAAACCTTGGAGTCTTGGGATCTACCGATTGAGCTAACGAGTTTTCTACATACAGAGTTAGAATATCAGCTGCTACTTCATATCCCATAGGCATCACTATGAGGTCCTTGGCTCAACTGCTTCTATTCTACAAGAGTCAGTATCAACCATAAAAAAACAATGTTCTTGTACTTATCCACAATTTCTTGTACTTATCCACAATTTCAGAAGGTATCCTCTTTTTCTCATGCATCTTTTGAAATTCCTTGAAATAACCCCAAATCCTGCTAGTAGACTCACTTCCTAGGATTTTGATCATGTTGTTTATCTGTATAAAGGATGGAGTACGTATTGTCCATGTAATATCACCGATATCGGGAAACATGTTTTGAAAATAGAAGAATAGGCACATGATCACCTGCCCATAATTGAATTTTTGTCTCTTATCCTTCTTGATCTTCTCCAGATTCAACATAAGTTGTTCTCTCATTGCCTCAGCTAGATCATAGTCAACAATCTCTTTAATCATTTTGTATGCAGTATGAATAGCACCATCGGATATGCTATTCAACCGATTGGAATGGTAGTCCTTGTATCCAATAACCATTGATGCATACTTCATCTCTTCATCTGTTATGTCGTTCACAGTCATCGCACGGCCATCCCACTTAGATTTAGTCAGACGGATTACTTCTTCTTTGGGTATAGTCCTAAGAATAGGTACTTCACCGGTTGAACATAGACCGGTTACAACATGAATTGCATCTTTCGTAATCTTATGTGGTCAGTCAAGCCACATGAATTGATCATGGATTTTGCTTGAAACATATCTTATCTTGTCCTCTTCAAAATCATCAGGATAACTGACCGCATGTTGAAAACCTTTATCTGTTATGCGTTTATGTTCATCTTTTACCACTAACCTATCATCACACAACTTCTTGTATTGTTCATAGATTACTCTTGATCCTAGATCTTCCAACGTGCAATGTATGTATGCTCTAACATCCTCAATATGTAGAACACCATAGGGCACGCTTGTTAGGGCACCCACTGGGTCGTTTTCCGTCGATTTGAATGGATGTCTTTTGAAATCTGGTCTAGGTCTCTTAGTTATATCAATCAAATTGGGAGTAGTCATTACTTCTTTCAGTCACAAGACCAAATAACAGATAAATACCTCAAACTGTTTGCAACTAGGGTTCTTGCTGAAAGCACGACAACAACCACGACACTTGATTGGTTTTCTCTTTCAGATCACCACAAATAATCTCTCCTAATTGCTTGGAACTCAACAAATGGCTCAAACAACAATTCTTTCGCTCCACAACAACTCTCAAAATGTGCAATGTGAATAATGAAATCCAAAATAGTCGTTTTAACTACCTAAGCACACATGCATTAAATGCACTTACCAATAGAACATACATTTTAACCGATTGACCCAGAAGCTCATTACCAATGATCAAAACATCATGCAATCAAACAAAACTTTACAATATTCTCCAAAAGATTTTATTGGATCTTAATATGCTAATATATCTTACCGCACACCTATAGAGGGGGTCCAAAGATGGATTCAACAATACTTGCTCCCCTTGAGCTAGATGAAGGCTTAGTTTGATGAAGAATTCTCCACACCCAATGGAGATGCAGATTCCTTTGATGGCTTGCTATCTTCCTTCTTCTTCCAAGTCTTGTCATCTCTTTCCTGGTCTCTTCTACATTCACAATTTGCTTCCCTTTTAGATTGCTTGACTGGTTTACCGATTGATTCCTTGACCTCCAATCCCTTGCTAGATGTCCAGTCTTGTGACAATGAAAACATGCCATGCCAGTTGATCTCCATGGTCCAGCATTACCTCTTGCAGTCCTCATTCTGCAATTCATAGCCATGTGTCAATAATTACCACAGATTGAGCATGTGACATTGAATTGCTTCTCCCTTTGGTAAGGTGTTTTCGGGTTCATAGGTAGCCATTGATTGTTCACTCTTGATCTGCACTCATCAACTCTGTGACCGTATTTGTTGCAATTGTAACAATGACCATCAAAAGTGCTAGATCTATTTGTAGACTTACTTCTACAAACATTTGCAGTATGCCCACTTTATGACTTTTGAAACATATAGGCTTGTAAGCTTTCTTACTAGAATTCCTTTGTGTTACTTTTGGTGGAGACTTTCCTTCTTGTTTGATCTCCTTAGTTCCAGAAGATTCACCAATTTCAAAAGTAGATTGACATGTATATCCTAAGCTTGTGGTCTCTTTGCTTCTTCTTTGTTTTCTAAGTTGCTCATCGAGTTTTGCAAAACTTTCATTGTATTTCTTCAGCAGATCATTTGCATTCTTCAGTTCTCCTTTCACTTTCTCATTTTCATTTCTCAGACTCTTATTCTCTCTTCCCAAATTCTCATTGCTCATCATCACATTCTTGAGCTCTCCTCTTAAGTCTTCCAGTTCCTCTTTAGTCTCATGAAGATATGCATGCAAGGTTCCCACCTCTTGCTCAGGCTTAAAGAGTT
Source organism: Chamaecyparis obtusa (assembly GCA_027943335.1). NCBI lineage: Eukaryota > Viridiplantae > Streptophyta > Pinopsida > Cupressales > Cupressaceae > Chamaecyparis > Chamaecyparis obtusa. The sequence continues at coordinate 3,213,208 of BSBK01003613.1, read as the reverse complement.
CATGTTCCTTATCCTTCAAGGCTTGGTCCTTAGCTTTTAGAGCATCTTCAACATTTCTCCTTTCTTCCATCTCTTCACACATTCTAATTGATTGGGCTTCAATCTCTCTATTAAGATTCTTCTTGTCTTCGTGCAATTTTGCATTCTCCTAGCTGCTAGGGCTGCTTCAGATTCGTCATATCCACTATGTTTAGAGAATTGCTCAATGTAGTCTTGAGTCTCATTCAGTTGTTCAACAAGCTCTTGTCGCTTGACCAATGATTGCTTCAACTGATCTTTTAGTTCTTTGATAACCCTTTCAGTTTCATCAAGTTGTTTTTTGTATCTCAAACCCTCCATATTTGCCTTAAGGATCTTCCTCGAGATGTTAGGCTTCTTCAAGGGTACAAGGCTCCGATACCAATTGTTAGTATAATCAGGCACTGAGAAGGGGGGGGGGGGAATCAGTGCAATCACAAATCTAACACTTTTAACAATTATCTTCCACAATAACCAACATGCAAATAATTTTATAACAATAAAGCATAACAAGTAAAACATTCACACACATTGAACACTTGACACAAGATTTTTCTCGTGGAAACCCTTGTTAGAGGGAGGAAATCACATGTGGGGACGATGCCCACAAATTTCACTAGTGCACAATGAAATCAGCCCTGTCAGGAGCAATTACAACAACCCTTCTGAGCTTATACCCGATTAAGAGTATCAGTAGCCCGGTTAAGAATTACAACAGTCTTGTTAAAGACTACCCTGTCAAGGGATTTAAAAACTCCTAAGAGTTCACCTTGTTAGAGGATTTACACTTCAGATCCTGTTAAAGATCTTGCTCACCCTGTTAGGAGTGACCATGTTAAGTGATTTATCTTGCTAATCTGTTAGAATCAACAAGGAATGACCTGATATTTGCACGCAATGCATGACAGGTCCAATGTATTCCTAATCAATTGCGCTGCTCAGAGCACTTTACTAGCTTTGTACTGTCTTCAATAATCTCTTTCTATCACCACATACCATCGCAACATCATCCAAGTTCCTCAACGATTTTCATAACCATTATATACTTGTTCTAGGTTGGTGCTAGAATCCTAAAACATTTTACAAGTCTGCCCTCAAATCCAACTTAAACGCGTGAGTGCGCCAAAATCAAATGTCAACATCCTTGATTTCGGCTCAAAACATTAAATCTCAAAAACATGTCGGCCAACCACTTACATTTGACCGCAACACCGATCTAACCAACTCTATCCACCGGTTCACTGTTCTTGCTGCTACTCCCACTTCAATCCTTAATAACTCACTTATATCTTCAAACTGATTGATGCGATCATGGATATAGTGAAATATACCTATGTAGATCATGTTTGTACAATCGCACACCTTAACTTGATCTCTAACTCCAAATACGGTTGACTTTGTCTTGCATACTGTCTTCTTACTGATTAACTGAATACTTAGTTGCTTCTCCATTTGATCCTTCAACACCATCAGTAAAACTGATCTCTTGACATCAACAGAATATGTTGCTAGCAATGACAACACACCAATACATTCTTGTGATCAAAACACATATTGCTTTCATCAAAATGCCAACAATAATAACATAAAAACACCCTTCAAGAGTAATGATACTAGCCACCATAATCCCCAATTTGCAGCCCAGAAAATTACATTGCTAAGATTGACCCAAATCAACGCTACTCCATCTCATCTCATGCATGGTAGTGACACTTCATTTTCTTGAGAGACTCAATCAGCCACGAACATGTGTCAACAATGATGGATCGTTACACAACATGAGATGCTTTTGAATTCCAACCACTACGCTAAAATAAAACTCTTCAAATCTAATAGCCAACATAATGAATAGTGAGTGCTTTGGAACTTGATTGTCATTTCAAACAAACAAATGAGAGTTACAAAGAGTATTGCATTCCATGAGCTGAAGTATTGTAACTCTACAAAGGTAGTAATGACTCTTCAATTACCAATAGTTATGTGACCATATGAGCCATCAACCACTAATGAAGTTACAAATGTAGAAAGAAACAACCATCGCAAGTAAGAAGATAGCTCCTATAAGTACCGAACTTCAACACTCCCTCTTAGCAAAGGAGATATTTTTTCCAGATTCTCATGTCATGGAGTCTCTCAACATGATAGTCACAATGGTTACACCCTTTGTGAAGAAAATCAAAACTTTATCACGGAGTCTCTCAATGTGATAGCATCATGGAGTCACTGAACATGATGTTCACCATGGCTACTCCCATGAGTGAATTAAACACAAGCTCCCATCACGGAGTTAGTCAACGTGATGCTGTCATGGAGTCTCTCAACATGAAATCCACTATGGCTACTCCCATGAGTGAAAAGAGGAGCAAGGGCTTTCATCTCAAATTTCTCCCTCTCAGAGAAAAATGCATTACAAGTGCTTTCACCCCGAATTTCTTCTTCTCAGAGAAAAATGCATTACAAGGGCTTTTACCTCAAATTTCTCCTTCAGGCAAAAATGCATTACAAGGGCTTTCACCTCGAATTTCTCCCTCTCAGAGAAAAATGCATTACAAGGGAATTCACCTCAAATATTTCCCTCTCCGAGAAAAATTCATTAAAAGGGCTTTCACCTCAAATTTCTCCCTCTCAGAGAAAAATCCATTAAATGGGCTTTCACCTCAAATTTCTCCCTCCGAATCTCTAACCCGATATGAAAAACGAGTCACTGCAGAGTATTTGCACACTCTAACTAGGCAATATATAGGACATACTTTGCCCAGTGCAAAGGAAAACTTGTAGATTGCAATCACATCCAGATACAAGCTCACTTTCTATAAATTCTTGCCCAGAACTCACGCAAGATGAATATACAAAGTCTCTATTGACAAGACCTGACTTCCATCTTCAGCAATTGATATAGTAGCAAACACAATGCAAATACCCAATGTGGTGACTCTCTTTATTCTGCCAAGGTTTCCTTAATAATGCCAGTTATAAAAGTCCTGAATTATACCACTGTAATGTCTTCTTGTAGCGAACAACAACCAGCAAGTCTGTTCAATGGTCTGAAAAACCAATGCTTGCATTCTTTACCTTATGCTTCAATCTGAGAATATTAAGGAAACTCGCCCTCATAAACGACATCAATTAGTAGACACATTAAATTCCCAACTACAGAGGATCTCACTCTTACGTCCAACCATTTGAGAGCCACAGACGAGGCAAGAGATGAGCAGCCAGAAAAGAACGATGCAGTTCTACTACTTGACAGTTATGATAGAAGTACACACAAATCCACCATTAGATACTTTGATTAGACAGTAGTGGTGTCCTATTCAGCCAAGGAGTTTAACAGGGTATTTGGCGTGCCAAATAAAGGACATTCGGCAACCAAGCCATCTTCCAAGATGTCTACGGAGGACAAGAAAATGTTGTTAAAGCGTATATGCAAGCAGGACCTCAGAGAAATAGTTGGACAGCCTATGGAGTGGAAGTAACAGTAGAGGATTGAAGAAGTCCTTCATAACTTCCCCAGAGTGGCAGTCCATAATGGACTTGCTGAAAAGCAAACTCACAGGAGGGAATAGAGCATGCAATATTGCCATATGGATGCTAAGATTAATGAATGGTCTGAATAATGGAAAGGTTTATAATTGGGGACAATTCTTGTTTGATCGTATTAAGGACTGCTTGTAGGTCAAACACAAGACATTTTATATGCCGCACCACACCATTGCCCTATTCCTAGAGGCACTACACACCCAAGTAGCACCAGAGTGCCAGCGTATTTATGCTCTAGCCAGCCGAGTTGAGCCATATAAGTCGGGCATGAATTACTAGCTTCACCTAGACACCTTCACCAGAGGCAGCTTTAAACCATTTGAGGAAAAGGGTTAGGCAAGAGGTTACCGAGAGCACGGAGGATGGAGAAGAAGAAGATGGCAGCTCAGAGGAGGAAGAAACAACGAAGCACACAGTTTCCTCTTCTAACAGTGATAGCTCTGAGGAGGAAGAGTTTCGCATGGCACCTTGCAGAACTAAGGCACAAGAGAAGGCGCAAGGGGCAGCACGAGAGAAGAATGTAGGGGAGACATCAAAGGAAATCTTGTTCGTACCTGTACATGACAGGCCCCGACCTCAGGCAGTGTCGGAGAATGTAGTGGAAGTGTCAGATGAGACCGTACAAGAGAGTGTGGCGGAGGAGGAGGAGGTCGTACGGAGGGAGGCGACATGAGAGGAGGTAGTACGGATGGGAGAAGAGATGGCAGAAGGAGATAGCGCACAACACGAAGTGGCAGTGCATCAGGAAGTGCCAGAGAGGCTTCCAGTGGTTCCAGAATTGGGTAAAAAGAAGCTGCAGAAGATAATGTTTATGCCACCTCAGCTGTCATCCACGGCACACTTAGTCCCACCTCAGCAATTACCACAGGCCAAGTTGGTAGATCTCAGAATACATAAGGGAGGAGCCCACACTATTTGTATCACCACTCCATAGGGAATTGCGAGAGCCCACCCTATTGCAATTGTGGTCACTCCGACACCCCCAATTGGTATAGTAACTCAAGCCACGATAGTCACAATGTCAACTACCCAGGTGACAACTATGCAAGCGATAGTGTCAGGTATGGAGGTAGCAGTGCCAATTAGGGAGGTGGTAGTTCCAGAGGTAGCAATGCCAGATAAGGAGGTGGAAGTGCCTACCACCGACACGGATGCAGATGTAGAAGAAGTCAGCCTCTTTGTGAAGTTTCAGATGGAAGTGGATGACATACCACCACCCTCACCCACGTTGATGATAGGATACCATATTGAGGAAGGAAGTAGGGAGGTACTATTAGTTACCCAGCAAGAGGTTGTGGAGGAAGGAGGAAGCCAGGATATGGGAGAACTAGGGGCTAGTGCCATAGAAGGTGGCGGAGCAGAGAGATTCACCCCAGGATTTGGAGACTTGGCACAATGATTTTTAGGAGAATTGGAGGCCATGGAAGGAGCAACACTGGACATAGTGGACTAGGCCAAAGAGTTAGACATGAGGCTAGTCACGATGGTAGAAGAGGCACTTATGAGATTCATGATAGAGGAATGTAACAAGGAATTCACTGAATGCCTCACAAGGCAGGGATGGCCAGATTTGGAGATACCAGAGGGTGCAATCATGGAGTACACCACATATTTTGGCAGGACACAAAGGGCATGCAACGATGATGAGCACCCTTGCTAGGATGGAGGAAACTCTTAGAACCACATTCTTACAGTTGGAGCAGGTTACATGGACAATTCGCAGGGCAGAGGGAGAGCGTACCCTTACTCTGGAGAGAGAAGTTTCCCTACAGATGAGAGTGCAAGAGCTCAAAAATGAGCTTGCACAAGAGAAGTTAGCACGGGTGGGGAAAGAGCAGCAGCTCAAAAATGAGCTCACATAGGAGAAGTTAACACGGGTGGGGAAAGAGCAACAACTGGCAACTGCCCAAAAGGACCTCATGGATGCTTTGAGATATCTGAAGTCAGCACGTGAGAAGCAACTGATTGCAGACAGAGACCTGAGGATCCTCCGCTAGCAACTCCTACACATCACCACCTCTACTACTCCAAGACGTCCTCTCACCAATCCCAGTAGACTTGCTATTGTTTTTTCCTATTTTGTTTTCTGTCGTCTGGAAGATGTCAAGTTTTGTGGGGGGGATGATGTAGGCGACAATTATGCCATCAATAATACTTTTTGTAGTTAAGGGAAATGTAATAAAATAATTATCTCGAAATGGTGTCAGTTGCTGACAATTGGAGTCTTAACCAACTGTCGAGCACTATTCTTGTGAAAATCAAGACAATTCATGTTGTTAGCATTGGAGATTATTATGCTATAAAAGATATATCATTTTGTGATTTATTGGTTCATATGTATGTGGTGTCTTTGGTTATTGATGTTATTTCAATTAGAGTCTATGTTGCGCAATATTGTTGAATGGTTACTTCTAAGTTGTATGTACTATCCATCTCGAGTTAGGCATCTAACAATCTAGGTGATGCTTATAGAGGTTAGGCATTGGGCATTCCCAAGAGGTCACCTATCCTAGTACCACTCCAACTCAAGTGTGCTTAACCATATAATTTCCTCCAAGGTTAAACCCACTTAGCTTGCTAGCCCATTTGCAAAACCTTCATCAAGTGTTGTGCCTTGTGAACTCTTCATTAGAGAGCCCCTTTAGCTCATCAACTGATAAGTACGAGATATTTTCCATAACAAGTCAAATTATGATATTGCTATCAAGATTCAACTGTGCAGTTTTCGAGTCAAATTCATTGATCCATGTTTCATGAGAATGAATGGTACACTTAGCTCTTATTGCATCTAGGTGATGTTCATAGAGATTAAGCATTGGGCCTTTCCACAAGATCACTGATCCCATTACTACTTCAACTCAAGCATGCCTGACCATGGAGTTTCCTCTAAGGTTAAACCCACTTAGCTTGCTCCCCAGCAGGTATTCTGCCTTATGAACCATTCATTAAAGAGCCCCTTTAGCTCATCATTTGATAAGTAGGAGATATTTTCCATAGCAAACGAAGTTATGATATTGCTTTTAGGATTCATTTGTGTAGTTTTCGAGTCAAACTCATTGACCAATGTTTCATGAATGAATGGTTCACAAGAATTCATCTCCCATGAGAATGAATGGTACACTTGGCACATTGCATTTAGGTGATGCTTATAGATGTAAAGCATTGGGCCTTCTTGAGAGGTCACCCATCCTAGTATGACTCCAACCCAAGTGTGCTTAACCGTGGAATTCCCTCCAAGGATAGACCCACCTAGCTTGCTACCCCATTTTCAAAACCTTCAGCGAATGTTGTGTCTCATGAACCATTAATTAGAGAGCCCCTTTAGCTCATCAATTGTTAAGAAAATCAAACTACTTATTGGTGGGACTCAACACCACATAGCTAATTGCATGCAAATACATTTTTTATAGAGATGGCCAGTTGTCATTGGGATGGTTGGGAAATGCCATAAACACCCTCGCCTGTCCTAAAGATGGCTTTCTATCCCTTTTTTGTGGGGGGGAACTGTTAATATATTTCAGATTCTAGCAAGGAATATATCAATCTATAGAGATCTAACAAAACTAAGCACAGGATATGATATAAGAAATCACAAGAGAGGAAAGATAGTACCCAGAAATCAGACTTAGTAGACTTCAAAATTGAGCCTTCAACTCCCTCTAGATGTGACCCGAGTTAGCCCACCTAGGGCTTCTTTCAACTTAGATCCAAGGTGACATCAACCAGCACTATGTGTGTCTTACGATCTACAATTATAACTGCACCCAATCTGCACTATATCTGCTATGGATCTGCACCTCATCAAATTCGCAAACTCAAGGACTGCATCAACATCAGGTCTTGATGCCTATATATATATATCAGACTTCGCTGTTGTATATTCTTCAGTTTTCTGCCCTTGAATTGCACTTGAACTGGTTACCGATCCTCGCATATCGAGTTTGCTGAGTCTCCTTGACATTTTCGCTTTGACATTACTCCTTAAGATGCTGACAGAATTTGCTTATAATGGCAAGATTTCGCTCCAGCAAGAGGATGAATTCGATCCTCTAATCCATGATGGAATTTGCTGCTCCAAGTTGCACAATGGATGATTTCGATTCTTGAAGGAGAGGAAAGCACGTTATGTTTTTGGTGATCTCTCCTCTTGGATCGAAAACATATATATATGAGATTGGGAGTGCTTAACTCATCTCCTAGGAGTCAGCCGACTTGGGCCACCCAAGAGGCTTATTAAATAAATAATAAATGCTTATTATTTATTATTACAAAATCGCGCTTTATCTCTTTATATATATATTAATTAATTTAATTCATTTTGACAAAGGGTAATTAATAATAATAAATATATTACCAAAATATATTCTATTATTATTTCCTTAATTTCGTCCTGTTATGTATTCCATAAATAAGCGTTGATCTTGACCATAAAGGCCATAATATTAACAGGAACATCCCCTACATTTTTTCAAAAACTTGGGGCAGTTTGGGGACAGCCCCTAGGCGTCCCCCCATCCCTGAAGCATTTCAAAAATGTGGATGCCCCAAAAGAATCTTGACGATGCGTCCCTATATTTCCCCATTAGTATTGCTTCCACATACAAATTGATTGAGGATATGTCCCTGTAAGACTATTGTAATGTCCCCATTAATGTTAATACCCAAATTTGTCCTAGGTTACGTTTTTTATCAAAACAAGTTGGGTTTAGAGACACCTTTCACTTTGATTGAGATCCTGCAAGCAAGTTAGGAAGCATAATATATACCAATCCTTTAGGAAGTATTTTGTAATTTGATTGAGTGGCCTTTGAGAATAATATGTTATTCCCCAACTTTATCTCCCTTGGATGTCCTTCTCAATTGAATCCTTCTCCCTTTTATAGCTTCTAATAAGTGGGAGAGTCACACTTATTCACCACACTTGCCCTTTGCAATGGTCACAACCTTTCAGAATCACCACCTTTGAAAGGGTCACAACCCTTCATCATTCATGTCCTTCGAAATAGTCACAACCTTTCTTAATTACCACCCTTCGAAAGTGTCAAAACCTTTCATCAATTCTTCCTATGCCAATCTTCTTCCATTAATCCTTCCTTAGTTTCCATGCTCCCTTCTTTCTTCTTTTCTCCTTGTCCCCTTTCAAATGAACTCTCATCTCTTTTATATCTTATGTTGAGGGAGTCACAACTCTTCATTAGGTATCCCTTGACCTTTCATTATATTTTATTGTTATTTATCTTCTTTTTTTTTTATATTTTAATTTTATTTTTACTATTTATTATTAAATCCTATTTTACAACAACATAGTATGATACTTAAAATCTAGACTATTGTACATGGAAACTCTTGGGTGCCAGATCAATAGTAGAAGAAAAATAAAGGTTGAGCATATGGAGATTCAAAACTGCTAAGCTACAAAACCTCTATAGACAAAAATATAGGAACTTGCTATCAAGACAGATATAAAGCATAGAAGCAGATAATATAGCAATAAGATTGAGATGAGTTATGTATTGTGCTCATCCTTGAATTCCTTATCTTAGCTTTTGGGGCCTTTATTTTGTCTCAGTAAGGATATTCGGAGTAAAGATTTCATTTGGTAGGGATTAAAAGTTTGGGAATTTGGGATTTCCAAAAATATTTTGTTCATTTCAGAAAATTTTGATATGTTATTAAATTATTAACTTGTACAAAATTGTTAAAAGAAAAAACATACACTACTGTGCATATGCAAGCATTTAAAAATATACTTGTATAGGATAGAACTGAAAAAAGAATATGTATATTAGATATTGTTGAGAATTATTCAATGTTTAGCATTATGAGATTAGAGTCTTCACAAAGAAATGAAATGAAAAGTTATACATTTTATCATCAAAAGCCGCTTAAATATCAAAAGGCAGTACTAGATTTTTTTTCTTATCCTACGAAGAGTAGCTTCATTAACATTATCAATAATGCTAAAATCCTTTAGAAGATTCTTCTTCAAGGCTTGTATTGTTTTATTTTTTTTGTCAGAGGATTCTTGTAGTGTCTTTACAAATGAAAATTACAAGAACATTTTTTATAGTTGTAGAGGAACAGGTTTATTTTGTCTTGTTTATTAAGTTCCTTACCTATCCAGTCAAAATGGCAAATGGAAAATGATTGAAGGTTCATGGAGATTTCTGATCCTTTTGTTTTTTATATAGTACACAAACAATTGACATGCTTTGTATTGACAAGCCATGGGATAGGTTTCTGGAAGTCTTATGATATATAATTAAGTATGAACTTCACCATGATTAGAATAATTGCAATGATGAAAACAGGTACATTGAAGGAACTTCTTCGCCTGAAGAAGACAAACCAGACAGCGAGGGAACAAAGCTGGAATTTGAGACCAAATTATTAGGCACTGATATGAAATCTAATATGCAGGTGTGGCATGTATTTCTTTCTTTTACCATCATCTCAGGCACTCATATCTTAGCTGATATATAAATAATGTATTTCTATTTTATATTTATTATTAGTTTTCCATACTGAGTATCTTTGTCTGTTGGTTAATGTTGGCTAATTTCAATTCTGGCCTGTTGTAAGAACATCTAAGGACTCTTGGATTTTGTAGAGAAGCAGAATAGATACTATCTTTTTGGCTCAAAAGAAAATGTCTATTTGTGGTTAGAGTAAAGACTAGTGTTGTTTGACCTTCAGGTTTTTCTCAAATGTGGACCTTATGGCCATTACGTCCAGCTAGGAGAGGATGCAAAAATAAAAGATTGGAAGCCGAAGCGTGCGAGTGTTTCTAAGGTATAAAGCTGGATATCTTGGTTGAGAAAACTTAAATTGAATGAGAGTTCTTACATCCTAGGGCTGCTTGGTGACTATTTTATCTTGTTGAACTTGAAAAGATGTCATGCCAATACAAAGGCTATCTTCTGGCGTAAATCATATTTCAAGTAAAGGACATAAGAATAAAAATATAAATGAAGAAAGAATGGTGGAGGTGATACTGAGGTTTTAAGATGACATCAAATAACAGAGGTGGAGGGGATATTAAGATTTTAAGATGACATCAGCATCTCCAATCTAATTTATCAGTGTGAATATATTCAATTCTATGTCAAATAGCAGGGGGTAGAATGTAATATTATTGTGCGATAGCTATGCTAGCTTTAATATTGCTGTATGCTTCCTCTTTTTGCAGACTAAAGTAGAGAATATTAGCTTGGATGATGCTCTTGAACTGCTGAGATTTCCAATCATTCTGGTTAGTATTCACTTCTTATTGTCATTATAATTTGTTGGTCATTTGTTTGTTAACTATGAATAACACGAGTTCAAACTATATTTTTTTGCTAACTATGAATGACAAAAGTTCAAATAATGACTTAATTTAATGGATACTTTTTTTGAAGTGAGGGCTATATTATTTAATTGTTGCGTGCTTTCATGGACACAGGGCAATCACCCAGAGGATAAGAAACCTGTATCATTGTCACGGATGAAATACGGCTTTGCAGTTAAGCATCGACATTTAATAGCTACAGTGCCCAAGGTAAATTACTGTTTTCTACACAGTTGTGTGAAAATATAATACACCATTATATAGCAATGGCAAGGCCCACACACCTCTTGAAAATCGTGAAATATCCCACCCTGATCTGGATATTTTTTGAAAGTATGTATTTGCAAATATGTGTTTAATAAAGAGAGTTTGCTGATGTTTTCAATCAGATTGCATTCAAACAAGATGCAAGCAAAAAACATGATATATTTGCATCATAGTATAAAGTCTAAATGCTGTAATTCATGAGACTTGTTCAAAACATTACAAACAGATTTTATAAACAATATTGCAAACGTGGTATCAACTTAAAACACGAAATAGACTGCTCAGCTCTGATCCACGTCCAACTATCAAGCAACATTGACCAGGACAAATAATGTGAAGCTTCTCCAATGCTCCAAACTCTTAATAAACTGCTCCAGCCATGATAGAATGTCAGAATGGCAGCCAAAGAGGCACTCAACAGGTCTGCTACAGATTTATGAGTTTGAACAATTACTAATAGCAATGTCTTGTGACCTCACATGATAGGAACCAAGGCACTAAAGGCAGCAGTGTCATCCAAAAGCTACCAAAACAGAGGGAAATGTCCACTAACTGCTCAGATCAGGAGATCAGTCCTTGCAAACCAATACTCAATCACTATCAAGGCTTCAGCACAAAATATATGACTGCTGTAGCAATCTGGACATCAAAGACAAGGCAGTGAAGTCTGAAATCTTCACACAACACTTACAAACTGCACAGCACTGTTGAACAGCCCTCAAGACATAATATTATTACTTCTTTGGATCTGAAAAACAATAAAAAACCCTACCAAAAGAGACTGCTGTAGCTGGCCGGGTGCTTCTTGCACAAGGACAGCTATTCACGGCACTGCATCACTGTAGCAACCGGCAATGCCCAACATGCAGCTCAACAAGTATGGCATCCAAACTCCTCCACAATGTTCAAACCCTAACAGCTGTAGACCTGCAAATAAATGATATTTCCAGCTCCTCAATGCCAAATACCTGCAATAAGCTCAATGTGGATTCTGGAATGAATCCACCCAATAGACTAAATGAGTTTTTGTTTACACAACTGATGAACTGTTAAGGGTTTCCGTCCTAAGATTCATGTAAATGAAAGTCCATTTGCAAGCAAAGTGGGCTTAACCTTAGAGGAAACTCTACGGTTAAGCGTGCTTGAGCTGGAGTAGTACTGGGATGGGTGACCTCCTGGGAAGTCCCAGTGTGTAATGTCTCTTTTTCTCTAAGTTGCCAGTTCGGGTTCAGGTTCAAGTTTGGGTTTGAAGAACTGGTTCGACGGTGTGGCAAAATTGTGAAATGGGTTTTGGGTTCGTTAGTATAAATTATAAAAACATGTAAATATTGTATACACACACACACACATGCATGCATGCAGCCTAGAAGCATGAATTAAGATTAGAATGCCACAGTATCATAAACACAACAAAAACACCATAAACTTGTAATCATAGCATCATATCAACATCAAAATATTAAAATAACAATATTCAGTTCAAGTATTATTGTTTGGACTTTCAACAATTGGAACTTTGTACTAAGTTTCAATCATCTAATGGATTATCTAAATCTTCTTCTTCTTCTTCTTCATCATCATCATCAAAGGCATTAGTTGATTCAGAAATAGTGCCAATGCCAATGCCAATGGGATCAGCCGCATCAATAACATTCTCGCTTTCCAAGTCCTCAAATGCTTATTACTTTTTCATTGTACAAAGAGCTTGTTTGTTTGTAATTAACATCCTAATTGAAAAATGTTAAAAACGTAGCTCACAACTCCCTTCACCTATTGAAGATATTGTTTAATGTTTAAAATATGATTTATCACTATAGAGAGCTTCCAATTAGTCGGATAAAAGTCATTATCCACTGGAAGAAATCTTGAGGGCTTAGTTTAATATGATGTAATAAATATCTGAACTTCAGCAAATTTTGTTTTGTAATGTTAAAGATCTTATTCAAATTCTGTAATAATTGTTTTCCGCACTAAATTATAGAATGTTTCTCAGTTGAAATGTGCTTGGTTCGCACCTGGCCTGCCTAGGTTTGCCCTGGTTCGACCTGGGTTCGGCTCGGATGAACCAGCCTGCTTGGGTTCGAACCCTGGGTGAACCCACAGGTGAACCAGACCAGAACCAAGAACCAATTCGAACACAACCCTGGTCCGGTCCTAAAATAGGCAAACTGGGTAACTTAGCTTTTTTCTATAAACTGAGACACTACTTGTAATCTTTACAATTAAAGGAATGTATGAATAATTGCTGATAATTAAGTACTATGGAATGATGTTTAATTTCAAATGCATACTCTGCTACAAAATGATAATGATTGCATAACAACCAAATAACAATATATATATATATATATATATGATGTGTCTGATATACAGGTAATTATATGCACAACTGAGAGTGATCTCCGTACCTGGTACTGCTATGTCTGATATACAATTGATAATATGTGAATATGCAAGCTGTCTCTGGTGTAACAATAATAATGTGTTCTGAGTATTGTGATAGGTTGTCTGATATGGTAATATTATTATTCTCTAAATGATACTAAAGCCGTCTCTGATATGACAATATTAATGTGCTTCAATTGTGATGTCGTCTCTGACTGATCTCTATGTGCTTGCATCGATGGTTGCCAAAGGCAATATGCTCTAAGATAGGGCAATCCTCAAAGGATACGAAATATAATATATTCTCCAATTCATGTCTCCATCAAATGATGTGATCCTCATAATATATGCGCACAATGAAGGGAAGAGGTGCATATGAAGAGGCACCCTCTAATTCTGAATGGTTACCATAATAATCATACAATGATTATTATGGTAATCGGTTATTACTAATTACCATATTAATCATGCCTCAATGTTTAGTTATGTTGTGTAAAGATAATCACAGGTATTATACGATCTATGAGAATATGGTAAGTGCGGTTATGATGCAATACTAATATAATGTGATGCAATTATGTTGCAATGCGATTATGATGCAAGACTAATATGATGCTATGCAATTATGACGCAATACTGGTATGATGTGATCCTATGCAAGGTCAATGCTTAGTATGTATGCGGTGGTATGATTATATGACAGAATATGTTATTGATTGAATGATGTATGCAATTACATCAGTCTGGATGCATGTATGTATGATATCATTATACTGTTGTTGTATATGTAGGCATGACAGGGATGACTGTGGTGCATATGTATATAGCAAAATGTTGATAGTATGATATATCATGGATGGATGCATGCAGGGGTGATGGCATTTGCTTAGCTTGATTACTAACTAAATGAAATGCATAATATGATGGTGATTATAAGATGATGGTTGCTACAACCAAACACCAAGCCATCAGTCCATCATATAGCCAATGTGCTATGGTGGGATTTACAAGTGATCGTTTATGGTTCCTTATAAATAACATCACAGTCATTTGCCTACATGGTGGATGGATGTCATGGTGATTGCCAAGCTCCATCAATCATCACAAGTTTATTTCTTTGTTACAAAAGATGCAATTTATGTACAAGAGACAAGGTATGTCTACTCCTTGCCAAACTTACTGATTTCAAAATGTTGGGATATCACATGGTGCTTTACCTCTATGAGCATCACCTAGATGCAGTGAGTGCTAAGTGTGAAACACTACTTGTGAAACATGGGTTAATGAGTTTGACTCAAAACTACACAATTGAATCTTGATAGCCATATCACAATTTGACTTGCTGTGGAAAATATGTTCTACTTATAAATAGTTATGGTTATTGTTTGGATGACAATTTCGACCTTCACCACATGTCCACATCCCCTAACTCTAATAATACTCTTCCCCCACTCGCAGGATAAATCTTCTCCTGCATCCGTTGATAAGGAAGGATTAGTTACCATTATCATTGCAAAATTTATAACAATAAACCAATTATAGAATTATAATTTACATTAATCATCCATAATGAAATCTAATATATAATTCTTTCCCAATATTCCACATACGTAAGTTTAAAACATCATGATCATAATTTACCAACTCAAATAAATGAAATTACTTAACCGTCTAGCATCACACTCGACATGAAATAGTTATTACGGTTATTTTAAAAAGGTTCACAAGGAAAGGATGTAACACAAATCCAAGGTAAATAAATTTTAGTTCCAGATAATTGAGTTACTGACTACTCACATCAAGTAGAGAGAAAGGAATTGTTAGCCACTTCTCAACTTAAGTTGCAGCGAATACTCATGCAAATAGGAGGATTGTCCACTAAGGAAAACATGTTCAAGAAAGAAAAGTCAATTATATCAGTTTAATGTAGCAGAAGCTAATCACAAGGAGGATATAATGAAAACAAATCTCCAAGATTAAAAACAGCTTTGCTTGAGGACAAGCAATCTTGAGCGGACTGTAATGACCCCTTTTTTGAAGTAGGATTTAATAATCAATTATATATATATATATATATAATTAAGCTTAATGAATTATCAAAAAACAAGAAATGAAGAATTTTGGCTCCCTCAAATACAAGATATAAAAGGATAAGAGTTTGTTTGAAATGAGATATGGAGGAAGGAAGAAAGAATGGAGCATATGAATCAAGGAAGGATTAATGGAAGAAGAAAGGAATGGGGAGAAAATAAGGAAGTCACTCTCTCAAGGGCACAAATCATGAAGGTTTGTACTCTTTTAAAGGCTGATAATTGTGAAAGTTTGTGACTCTTTCAAAGGGCAGAAATTATGAAGGTTTGTACTCTTTCAAAGGGTGGTAATTGTGAAACGTTATGACTTGTGCAAAGGGCAGACTTGATGAAGAGGTGCCACTTCTCTCTCATATTGGGAGATAGAAAGGGGAGAAGGTTTTATTTGAGGACGATGTGCAAGGGAGATCAATGTGATGTCCCCTATCTCAGAGATCAAATTCGATAAATACACAATGAAAACAAATAAAAATATATTAAATAAATAATATATTATTGACAATAATATATTATTAATTAATTACATAATAATAAATAAATAAATTAATGAATGAATAAAATATAATATATAAATATAATAATAATATAATATGTTATAATGATGAATTATAAATGATAAAATAAATAATTATAATTATAGAAAATGATAAAATTATATTATAAATACATAGTAATGATATTAATAGTAATAGTTAAAATTATAATACAAGAAATAAGGAAATATCAATGATATGAGATTTCGATATCAATTAATATCTTTTCAGTAAAATTAACTAATACTGATCTACTAGACTTAATCCTTTCAGAACCATTGAGCATCTTAACATAAATCTGTTAATAGCATTGAAGATAATTATCAGCGATTAAGGATATTAAGCGTGTGCATTGGTCATTGTATACAACTCGATCGGGATTATGCTGCGATTGGGAATTGTTATGGGATGGTGATGAGTCACGTCCTTTATACGTGACTTATCCTTCCCAACTCAACATATAAGGAAGCATTGGAGACTAGTGGAAAAAGGATACGGAAGTCAGGAAAACAAGTCCACATAAAGAATCTCTGATCAGATTGTATAAAATACACGTCAGCGCTCCTACAGACACGTAGAGAAAACATGGATCCTTCCAACCCAGTCAGCAAATTAAAAGCATATACAATCACCAAAGACCAACCAACGGAGAGGAGCAGAGGAAATACAAATCCGTCCCACATAATTATTGAGAACAACCAGCATCGATAGTGACTGGATTAAAGTACTTCTATTCAGAAACTATATAGCTAGACAGCGCACACATTCAAATCAATTAGACGATAAAGACTGGAGAGGGTCAGCAACGGCACCAGTATTAGTTGCAGTCCTATAACTATAAATCGAACACAGTACGATACTGCTGTAAGCAATATTGTCACCTTTCAGACATGGAAGATCTATATCAGAAATAGATAGTCAATCACTATAGGTAATTATCAGTCAAGATTATAGCATATCTTCCATTGCTAAATGAGATAAAGCTATTGAACATAAGCTCAGCGTGCACAGTCATTCCGTTATACCAGGTATTACAGAGATTGTTATATCGCAAAATATAAACAAGGACCATTCACATAGTATTTACCTAATTACCCATTCAGAGATAGCATTGATACTGAGGATTCAAGGTGCTCAACCCGAATTCCCAAGTTAGCCTACAAGGGATCATTTCAATCAATTTGGAAATAATTTACTATTCTCAAAGGCGACAATAGAAAGTGGTGACTCAATTCTGATGAAAGGTGGTGACTCTTTCACCTATAAAGCGGAAATATTTCCAAGCATTTAAGGATCACTTATCAATCATCACTCATGAATCCATCAAGCAATCATCAATTATCAAATCAAGCAAACAATCAGTCGGAAAATCATCACTTTAATCAAATCAGTATTAATTCAGTCATGATTCACCAATATATCAAACTAGCATTCATTGCATCATGACTCATCAGTCATCTATAAACAACCACTTAATCATCAGTCATCAATACCTCAAGCTATCAAATGAAAGGAACTTATCATTCATAAAATAAAACCAACAAACATCCATCATTCCAACATCAACTATTCAAGCATCATCCAACTTTTAAAGAAAAATCTAGCATCAAATCATTCAGATATCAATCACTAAGACCTCAATCCTTCAAGCATCATTTAGCATCCACTCATCAATCCTTCAAGAAATGACAATAAAGAGAAATCAAGCATTTAGCACCAGTCTAGCAAATTCCTTTAGCAATCTATTTTGAATTTGTATAAATGTCTTGCAAACAAGAAGGATGATTAGCCTTCCAAGTTCACAAGAGTTGAAGGACTGGAAATTCTCCATGCATCTTATCAAGTATGCCACCCCGAGATGGATGGACCAGAAATTTTGCCGCACTTGTGGGCCAGTAGGCCAAATGGACTAAAAATGCTTTCCATTTTCTTTAGCTTGGTCGAGCGGGGACGCCAGCTTCCAAGGTGGACTAAGGGATGGAAATGCTCTCTCACTATAAGGACAAACAGCTTTGAGATTGCTGTTTGCAAGCATTTCCAGTGAATTCCTCATATGGCCGGGTATAAAAAAAATGCCTTGGACCAAATATTAATGATATTAGGGTGTATTATTTAGATATTAATAATGCTTATATTAATTCTTTATATTTAATGTTATTAATGTCTGTTTCTAGTGATTAATATTGTTTGCAGGCCCTAAACCAGGAATATCCCATAAAGGGCATTACATTTGCTAATTTTATTATAAGGTTATATTGATAAAGATAATCCATCTCTCATCTTAAGTTGGAATTACTCTTTCAAGACTAAATTGATGTAGATTCCAAAAAGGGACATTACACAAGGTTTATTTAACATTACAGATTTCATTCAAATGAAACTTGTGTTGAATACACAACTGCAGCACAAGCTATAAAAGGACTTCTTTATTTTGAAAATGGGACCATGCCCCACTACTTCAACTATGATCATTCATTGCTAACCATGCAATTTTAAATTATATTGTCTGCATTATATAATTAAGGATAGGACCTTCTGAAAAATAAATTTTATACTTGAATATTATAAACATGGGAAAGATGCTGATGTGCACAGTAAGTGTCGTAATATTTCTTAATTATATTGTTATCAGCACGTTTGGTAACCCTTGTTTAGTTTTTTGCTTGACACTGATCCACAAATAGAAAGCTATACGTTTTTTAAAAAACTGAAGAATAGGTTGGGACCCAAAACTAAAATATTTACCTTCGTAGTTTTACATCCTGTTTGGATATTTAGGAGAGGTTTCTCTCAGCTTTTAATCTTGGTCTAAATATTGATATTCCTCATGTAAGGCAAGAAAGGCAACTCTTAAATGACAGTTAAAATACTTGTATTTGCATTAATGTCGGCATTAAAGGTCTAATTGCACACTTTCATTTGCCTTAATTTGCAGGGCGTAGATCCTCACGATGTTTCTCTGGACATGGCAATTCACTATTTGGAAGGAAAAGATATCAGGAAGACAGGTTATCATGGGCAAAAGAGCAGAAGAATTAGGACTAAAGTTATTTAGAATCACAATTCATTGCCAAAATATATTTGTATTTGTAATCATAGGCTTCCTAGCAATGGTTATATTCATTTATATTTATAAATGTATCATAGTCAATATTTTGGAAGGTTCCATTGTTCAAAACAGTCTCTTTACTCCAAATTTTGCAAGGTTTCATGTTCCAAAATATGCACCATCTTCCTCATAGAGTGAAATTTTGGTTTCCTATGCGGCATTCAAATCTAATTGATCTCTTATATTTGACACACAAGTACCAATACAAAAAGTTTGCAAATTTGCTATAGGTACCTCTGATGTTTTAAGTTTTATTGATCTCTTCTATTTGACACACAAGTACCAATACAAGAAGTTAGCAAATTTGCTATAGGTCCCTCTGATGTTTTGAGTTTCAATACTGTCAACTATTGTATATATTCTTCTAATTATGTGATGCCTTCGGTCAGGTTTATATTCTCTTTATTTTATAATTTTTGAAGTTAATGTTGGTGAAGGGATTGAGATGAAGTAAAAGGCTATAGAAATTTAATTACTTGTAAAGGGCATTCCTTGTAACTTCAATTACATTGAAATAATTAAATGTGCAAACTCTTTATTCTTCTTAGGCATCAATTAAGAAAAGCTAAGGTCAGTAAACTACTCTTGCCAGACAAGATTATATACGTGTTAATTGAGGAGAACGGTGTTCTAAGTCAATGGATGTAGGTCAAAGCTCGTTTTGAGAAAACCAAATAAAACTATTGTGACAAGTAGACTGAAAAAGCAAATGCGAGCTTTGGCTATGTTAAAAGATGAGTTAATTATAACACTTAGTTCCTTAAGCTGCTAAAGTTTGAGAAGATGGGAAGAATATTGAGAGAAGTCTTTCCTTATGTGAGATGAATAGGCAGACTCAAATGTCATTGTTAAGGCCAACTTCCAAGTTTTGTTGTAATGGAAAGATGGAAATGAGGGAGCATAGGAATGCATCCAAGGCCACTAACAAAAGCTAATTTTAGTAAGTTCTCCATGCAAAGCTCCTCCATGACCACGTATTGCTCTACCTTGTAAGTTAAAGGACTTGATGAGCTCTTGATATTCATTGGAGCATTGGTGTAAATGCATCTTTGTAAGGAGGCATTTGGCTGCTTATGTGCACCTTGTTTGAGTTGCCTAATTGTAAATTTTGAAATTTGATAATCTTGTTTGGTATGGTTCACTAGGATCCACAATACACTAATGGGCTTGACTCCTTCCTTACCTAGCCTCCAACTTTGGTGCATGAGCATTCAAGTTTTGCTTCTTTATAGGAGGCCAAGTTAGTAATATGCATTTTGGAGATCTCTTAAGATTGTTGAGGTATTGCACGAGTGTTTTGTAATATGTTATAAGTAGCATACGACATTCACAATAGAATGCCATGCTTCTCATAAGTTGTGATTCCGCTTGTCATACAAAAAGTTGTCCAAGCTAAATTGAAGACAAAATCAGCTTGTTAATTCTAATGCATGTTGTTTGGTGCATCTATTAATGGACATAACATTCTATTGTAGTGTGGATATGATCAAGTTGTAGTTGGTGTGTATGGTTAGTTACACTATGAGTATTCAAATGAGAGGCCATAACTATAAGACAAGGTGGTTGTATACTAAGATTGATGATTGATTTTCAGGTTGTTGTAGACTCAATAAGATTGTAATGCACAAACTATTCAACTATATGCCCTTTCAAAATGTGACTTTGTAGTCGTCTTTAGTGTTGCTTGCCTTTGCTCTGATTTGGTTCTTCTCAATTGAAATATCATGACTTGGATGTAATGAATCATAAAACAAAATGTGATAAATAATCATATACAAAATCAAAATTAAGGATAATTTTAGAGATACTTTCTCTACTCTACATTGATAACTCCAATTTGATTGATTTGTCCTTTTTTGTAAAGCATTATAATTTACAGTTTCTAATGTGTAGTTGTCATCTTGTCAAACTTGGATTTTGTAAAAATGTTGCAACATCAATGAATGGTGAATACACATTGTTAGTTGTGGTTATACGATAGAAAATCACTAACTTTCGGGCAAGTGGATTAGTGATAGATATGTTGTCTAAATGTAGGTTATTCATTTCACAAGATAGCACTTCAAATGTGGACAAGAGAAGAAAAATAAAGATTATTGTTGGGTAGGGAAGCTAGTTGGATGACTTTTTTTGTTGACTCAAGTGCTTACTGCTCAAATCATGCGATGTCATTTTTTTTTTTTTTGCTTTTGGGTTGTACTCTATGTTTTATTTGTTTTATTTTAAGTATTGGTTATTTTTCTAGAAAGTCCATATTTACTTATTTTTTATCTATAGCTTGATATGGTTCTTTGGGTGGAAGTTCATTTTGGAACTTCTTATACTTTCGAAGCAAACTACAATTTTGTAGATTTTGAGATTCCTTTTTCTTTCTCCAACCCAAGCCTGCCCCCTTTTCTCATTGCCCACTTTTATCATTGGGAGAGTAGAGCTTGTTTTGCTCTCTAGATATTTAAGGGGCTGATCCCCAACTCCCTGGATTTGAAATGGATTACCATTCCTAATGCAATTTCTTAACATACATCCACTCTATCTCCAAAACTAAAGCCCATGGATTGAATGAAAGCCCAATAATCGGACATTCCAACAGATTAATAGATAGCTTTAGAAAGTACGAAACCAGACATAACCCCAAACAAGAAGTCCCAACGGCTATAAAGGAGGTATACAAGTTGGACTCTTTAAGAATATTGTGTAATGTCCCCTCTCCAAAGGAATATTAGATAAATAGATGATAATATTAAATATAAGCAGATAAATAATTACAATATAAATAATAATAGATAAATTAATAATAATAAAGTTATTTTTAATACTATGATATATTATAATAAATATATTATTAATATAATAATAGACAATTAAACAATATAAGATATAGTATAATATAATATAATATAATAAAACAGATGGTCATCCATGTTTATACACATCCAAACGAGGGTTTTCGCTACCACCAGCCTGCGCCCATTAATTGTCAGTCCGGCCTATAGTTATTAATGGAGTATCGAGTCCATATTTGTCGACTCAGTTAAGAAGACCAAACGAATCAATTGAGAAGGATGTCTGGAGTTGTTTGCATATTACCAATCACTTTCATATCGATATTATGATTATTGGATACCAATGAGTAACATCACAGTTTTAGGCAACAATCGTGATTCACCAAAGCTTGTTGAATTACAAACAAAGATCACACAATAAATTTGATCATGTTTAATCTCAACACCTAAACGTATCTGTAGTAGAGTACATATTGTCGATCCCACTCAGGCATATATTATCCTTACGTTCATTGACTATCTGCTATACTTTACCAAATGTTTCAAAGGAAAACTCACAGATGCGTCAAGGCACGATAGTAGAGACCTTGATACGAGCTTGGGTATTGACACACCATTTATCATTCTCACTCTGACGTCACGACCTAGTTCCAAAGCATACCAAAGTGCATTGTGTCTATACATTAATAAATCTGAAGAATACCGAATTAAGATGAGAGTGTCTCTTTAGTGATGAAGTGCAATTTGATTATAGAATCAATATGGATTATTAGCTGTCAAAGAGTGTATTCATGAAAGAAAGTGGCTTGTTATAAGCAAATACCTCAAAGCTATGATTATATAAAGATACCCCTCTTTGTTATGGAAGAGTCACAACTCATAAACTATGTAAGAACATAGCCTAGGATAGAGGACTAGAACATAGCCTAAGATAGAGGACTTTAATGCTCTATGAGGGAACCTAGGAAAAAATATTTTAAAACATGATACTAAGTTTATAGAATTTTTTTTTTCTTAAAAGTTTACAAACAATAATGAATAACAAAGTGTAAGCAATATTACATAAGCCAATACATATTCATAAATATAACTCATTTATATATTACAATTCTCAAGGGTTCAATGACATAGAATTTACGTAAGTTAATTAATTGTTAAGAATAACTATAAGTACAAAATTGCTCATAAGAAAATGAATAATATATACATCATCATATAAGAATGAACATAAAAACAACTGATACTATAAGCTATACATAATAACCAACATCCACTACACAAGTCGCAGGGTATCTAATAATAACCAAGTACAAAGTACAATACAATATTCCAAGAACTTCACAACTAATACAATGTACAACATAAGAAAGATAAGAGCAAGTCTTCAAGAATGATGAACAAAAAGTACAACTACAACAAGGATCATCCAACACTGGTATAAGTACATCGGGATTTCAAATGGTAAAAGAATCACTACCACCTGAACTCATGGAACCTAAATGGTCCACTCCTACCGTGTTGAGGAGATAACAACAGAACTCACTCAAATAACAAACACCAAAATCAACCATTATACAAACTAAGCAAGGGATCCTGAAAGCTCTCTATCTCAAAAGGTACAATACAACTGCAAATGTAATACATAATAATCTGGAGGCAACCAACACGTGTAGGAAACCTAGAGAAGTGTCATCACATACGTCTAACCCTTGAGTTTTGTTATGGCTGCCTCTCTGGACCCCAACACTCAAGTGATCATATGTGGCATCAGTAAGCCTATCATTTGGACAAGGCTACTAACCATGCAAGAGTTCAATCAAGCATCTTCTCTGAATCTCATCCTAGTCAAGACCTTAATCAAGTAGTCAGGCATGAGCAAAGAACACATCTTCTTAACTCATTTTAAAATGCCCCCATTTAATGTATCATGTTATCATTTTATTAAGATACTTACAATAAGTGATCCTGGCAACCACTTGTGAGCCTTGACGCTTATTGCAAACTACTCCCATCTGTACACCTAGATAACCTAGCCTAAGCTCATAAGTCATAAAAACATCTCATAAGTCCAGGACGTGATAATCAAATTCATTTCTATAAAATATATATGGAACACATAGCGGTTCTCAAAATATAAACTCATAATTACACATTGGTCCTCAAATCATCACATCGCAAAATCCATACTAGTCTCCAAACCATAACATCATAAAAACATACTCTCACAAAGAGTTCACAAAATAATGAGCTTAAAATGAATAAAAGTTGGGTAAAAAGATCGAAACTATTATCACATTACAAACACTGTAAATATTTATGTCATAGTAAAAGGGTAAAACTCCAAGCCTTTGATAACAATTCCTAAACGTCAACTTAATGCTACTCATACCAGCAATCAAACACAACAACTAAAAACTCCAATAACAAACACATCAACATTAAATTATAATTAAATATTTTTCTTATTTTTCTTTTTCTAAATGAATTCTCGTGTGTGCATTTTTTTTAATTATTATTTTAAAAAAAAAATCTTAAAATAGAATTTCTAGATATAGAATGTCGTTGCATGCAAATTCTAAAAATAATTTTTATTTAATTAACCTTTTTTTATTATTATTTTAAAAATAAAATTTCTAAATATAGAATACTACTACATGTAAATAAATATATATTTCTTAAATAATATGCAAGTGAATATATCTTTCCAATTTTCTTTTAATTCTAAAAAAGATTATGCTCATATGCAAATCAATATATGTACGCATATATATATATATATATATATATATATATATATATATATATATATATATATATATATATATATATATATATCATTTTTCTTCTCCAAAAGGATATATATTCTCATCTAAAGATCTAGGGTTTAACAACTATTAACTTAAACAAAAATTTCTCCTCACACAACAAAACCCTAAAAGTCTTTCAAATCCAAAACCTCAAACAAGAGAAACCGTGAAATAATTAATTTAAAAACTATTCAACAATCATATAAACACAATGTAAACAATCTTTTTGAAAGAAAATTGCAAAGGGATTTCAAAACCCTACCTTAATCCACTGATGCTATGAAACCACAAAGACCAATCTCAACCCAAAAATCCAAGCTTTCAAAATTTTCTTCAATTCCAAATCTAGAGCCAAAATCTATGCGTGTAATAATGACCAAAAGAAATTCTAATATGATAAACCCAACAATTAGAACTGAAACATGCAACTCCTAATTAGAAATAGAACTCAACTGATAAAAATAGTAAAATAGTTAACTCTAAATCCTAGAAATAAGAACTCAACTCCAACATTGTTTTTATCAACTTTAACTAATTAAAATAATCAATTATTTAATTTTTCCTCAACTTAGGTCACTTTAAGTCAACTTGATTTTAAAAGGTTAAGTTATGATTTTCATAATTAAGTGTTTTTTAAGTTGCATGATTTATTGTTATTATTATTATTATTTTAACTAATAAAATATGTAATTCAAATTAAATATCACTTAACTCAAATATAGAAAAGTTGCATTCAAAAGTGCACGATTAATTTTAATTAATAATAATATGCAACTCCAATTAAATATCACTTAATTTTTTTTATGTATTTAAATATTATTTTTATTTAATAATAATAATTAAATTCCTGAATTATTATTTTGACTTTATAATTAAATTATTTATTAAACATAAGTAATTAATTAATTTTCATTAATTAATCAACCTTATATTTAATATTTTAATATATCATAAGGTATAATTATCTAATCTCGTTTAATTAATTTCTTAAATCATTTTAATACCAAAACCACACCAAACCACATGACATGTAGCAAGATAGAAACTAAGTAAATAAAACTAAAAAATCAAACTTAAAGGAAGGGTTTACGAATGACATCACCTTGATGAATTCAGAGGGTAGTAAGTAAGATACTTGTCCAGTATTCAAGACAATAAATGACTTAGGTTGGGATTGGGCCTGTATGTTATCCCCCCTCTTACCATTGAGATATTGTGATAGGGTACACTCATTTTGGCAATTCAGGGAAGTCGATGTTCATTACCTGAAATTATGCATAAAAGATGAGTGTGTGTGTGTGTGTGTAAGACAATGGCAGAGATCGATACATCGTGTAGATCTCACAAGCAAGTGACTACGACTCTGTCGCTCAATCACATCAGGCACACCAAATAAAAATAAAAATATACACGCTAACCATACACATGCAAGTATAGGGTCAATAAAAACCATAACATAAATAACATCAAATCTATTTGAGGATCTAATACACATGAAAAGTGGCCTAAAAGAGTTTGGCCAATTAAACTGAAAAGAAATCTATGGGAGGTGTATTACAGGGACATTACAGGTAGCTTATTGGTTGTTAGTTTAGATTTTTGTGTTTCTAAAATGACTTTATATATGACTCACAAATGCCCAAATGAAAGAAAAAATTGGAGACAACTATTGGAAAGACCTCTTCTAAATAGATAGTCTTCCTCCGAATTTTAGAGGGTCAACTTCCTCTTATGATGAAATTAATTTTCTAGAGTGTACTTTTAATCAGAAAGCATGAAAGACAAAACTAACATCCAAGCATAACTATATTGCAAATGTGAAGAAAGATACGAGGTAAAACTTAAAAGAAATGATTTGACACAAAGTTTAATTCACTCAAAATATAATATGAAAGCACAAGGGAAGAATCTCTTTCCAACGTAGAAATGCAAGGTTTTCTAATATGAAAGCATAGAAACCATTTCGATTAGGCAAACATAATAGAATATTGTCATAATACAAAGTTTAATCTACAATAAAGGAAGAACATGGCAAATTCACTTCTTTGCACACATATATTCCTATTCAATGATATTTGCAAAGAAATTCACGATGCAAAGTTCAATTCATTTTGACTAGCAAAAATAGTTATATTGAGAATATATTCATTTTCCCCTTACTCTTGTTTCCTTTTTTGGCCATCAAGGCTCCTATATGTACAAAAGAGCAAAAACCGTTCAAATTACAAAGTAACAGTCTTTAAAGTGATTGGTATTAAGAAAATATTAAAAACGGCAATAGTTACATCAACCCAAAAATTACTAATTACCAAGATTCCATACACACTAAAATAGGAAAATTCATCATCCTAGAGTGCAGGAGCCCATTCAACTTCCAACTAAATTTCCATAAAAAGTTGATGGAGCTCAACATTCATCTCTTCTTCTTCTAGGACAAAGATGCTTCTTCTTCTTCTTCAACATTAATGACGAAGAGAAGTGCAATCTGATTATAGAGTCCATATGGATTATTAGCGTTCAAAGGTGTATTCATGAAAGAAAGTGTTTTTTTATAAGCAAATACCTCAAAGCTAAGATTATATAAAGATACCCCTCTTTGTTATGGAACAGTCACAACTCATAAATGATGTAATTATAGGTAGCCTATCAGTTCTTAGTTTAGATTTTTGTGTTTCTAAAATAACTTCAAAGATGACTCACAAATGCCCAAATGAAAGATAAAACTGGAGCCAGCAGTTGGAGAGATCTCTACTAAACAAATGGTCTTCCTCTAAATTTTAGAGGTACAACTCTCTCTTATGATGAAATTAATTTTTTGGGTTGTGCTTTTAACAAGAAAGTAGGAAAGACAAAACTAACATCCAAGCATAACTACATTGCGGATGCAAAGACAGATTTGAGGTAAAACTTGAAAGAAGTGATTTGACACAAAATTTAATTCACTGAAAATATAGTATGAAAGAATAGGGGAAGAATCCCTTTCCAACGTAGAAATGCAAGGTTTTCTGATATGAAAGCATAGAAACCATTTCGAGTAGGCAAACATCACAGAATACTACCATAACATAAAGTTTAATCTACAATAAAGGAAGAACGTGACTTTCACAGCTTTACACACATATATTCCCATTCAATAAAATTTGTAGAGAAATTCACAATGCAAAGTTCAATTTATTTTGACTAGAAAAAATACTTATATTGAAAATCTATTCCTTTTCCCCTTAGTACTGCTATTTTTTCTGGCCATCAAGGACGCTATATATACAAAAGAGCAGAAACCATTCAAATTACAAAGTAACAGTCTTGAAAGTGACTGATATTAAGAAAAGATTAAAAATGGGAACAGTTACATCAACCCAAAAATTACTAATTACTAAGATTCCATACACACTAAAATAGGAAAAGTCATCATCCTAGAGTGCAGGAGCCTATTCAACTTCAAACTAAATTTCTATAAAAATTTGATGGAGCTCAGCATTCCTCTCTTCTTCTTCCAAGACAGATGTCTCTACGATACTCTGCGTAGGTGGTATTTTCTTTCCATGCCAAATGACGCAAGTCAAAAATGATGTCCATCTGGTCTGACTTGGGCCAAGCTAAATTTTGTTAAACCACAGGTGTAGGCTCTTCGTCCCACTCTTCCATGATCGTTGAAAGCACCATTCTGAAGAATTGGATGTTGGTTTTTGCAAAGGAGAATTAACTCAAAAATATCACCATCTTCCTTGATAAATAAGATTTCAAGCTCATTTAATGTCGATGGAGGATGAAAATAATTTCTATTTGGAAAAATGTGTTGCCACCTCAATAAATCCATTCCATTATACTTCAACTTTTAAAGAAATGTACCCTATCAGATTTGGAAAGATTTGCATGAAAAGATGAGCCTTGCAAATTGTTTAGGAGTTGGTAAAATTGTTGGATTTAGGTATATCGTAGGATCATATGATTTTCAAACTTTAGAACTATTACACCTCTTTCCATCATGACGAAAAGGTTTAAAATTTTAAATTTTGGTAAGTCTCAAATTGGGGGGTAATAACAAGCTTTGAATGGGGATGAGGACTGCAAATGATGAACATAATCTAGAATCTCCAATAAGGGTCAAAATGCAGAATGGTGCTTTGTCCATTGGGCCACATAGTCAAAGGGATAACAAAGGAAAAGGGGACTGGGCACACCAAAACTGACAAGCTAAAAATGGCATGCCAAAACAACTAGACCTACAACACACCCAAAATTCTATTTACAAACATGTGCAGTGTAGGAGAACCCTACTTCAAGACAACAACTCAAAAATATTCAACTAAAGTTGTTAATAGGTTGGGAGAAGTAGGATCTATTACGAGAAATAAATGCATACCTATGAGGCAATTGTGAGTGTAAGATTGGCATGCAAAATGAATGGAGACTCATAAAGTTCACTGGAACATGGTGCAGGGAATCGGACCAAAGAGTCACCTTCCATCATACATTTCTAGAGATGGAAAAAAAGTGCCCATATCACTACACACAGGTTGAAAAGAGACTGGATAAGGAAATTCATTATTCACACCATTATGCACATGCTTTCTAATACATCTCTCAACTTTGTGATTGGTTGTATGCACCATGGGTTCAAGAGTATGATTATCTTTATGTAGAGACATGAAAGGTGAAGGAAAGACTCCTTTCCACATAAGGAATCTTCAACATAGTCTTTTTCAATATAAGGTCTTTGTTGACATTCTTCTTCTTTACCTTTTGGATCAAGAAAAATGAGAGATGAGTGTTTGGGATGTGTCTCTATATCTATGGGATTTTCACACTTCCTTTCAAACTCAATAGGCATTAGATTGGTGTCATCAAAATAAAAAATCTTTGATTCCATATCATGATTTGAATATTACTTTAAAGTTTCATGAAATGTGTTGTCTCCTTCTTGATCCATTTAATCAATATCGAAAGTAAAGGTTTCCACTTCAGAAGGAAAAGAATACATAGATACAACAACATTCATACATTTATGTGTACCACCAATGTTACAAATAAATGCATCTATATCAACTTCAATGATATGGCCATCTTTATCCTCAATTCCACACCAAAACTCATCACTTGAACCTTTCAAGAACCAAGTTAGAACAAAGGCCACCTTGTGTTCATCTAGAAATAATTCTTCAGGAGAACCAAGAAGTTGTTCAGTCATGCATGTCAGGAAAGATTCTAGCTTCTTACCTTCAGCTTGGTGCGGAGTCCTTTTTTTTATCATTGGTCATGACTCTAGGGTACTGATGATTTCACTACTACCTACATAAGATCTTTCTCACCAAGAGTCAAAAAATTATGCAACCCTTCATTATTTGTCTCTTATTTTAGCCCCTTCTCCATAACCAGATATTGATGAACCTCATGTTTAAGACTCTGGAATTGATAGTACCTTTTATGTACATTTTCTAACAACCATGCAAATCTATGATCTTTGGAGGGATTTAGATTCTTCATTTCAGCTTCACAGATACTTTCCCTAAAAGCATCCCAAAAGAAATGAATAATATGGTCATCTTTTTTAATTATTTCTTGGAAAGTTAATGGGGATTGTCTCTTGGGCTGGAGACAATTGCTTTGCTTGGTTTGGCCTTGAACCATTTTTTTGAGATCTTTAGACAAACAGAGTTCCCAACCTTCTTTCTTAGGAGGGCACCATTAAATATCTGAAACAAGAAAGGTATTGGTCCTTTTGGTATCCCCAATGGAGTTGCCAAAAATCTATTTTATCATATTTTTGCCTTTCTAAAATGACTTTAAAGATGACTCACAAATTTCCCAAATCAAAGCCAAAACTAGAACCAACACTTAGAGAGACCTCTGGTAAACAGATGGTCTTCCTCCAAATTTTAAAGGTACAACTTCCTCTTATGATGAAATTAATTTTGGGGGGTGTGCTTTTAACAAGAAAGTAGGAAAGACAAAACTAATATCTAAGCATAACTATATTATAGATGCGAAGAAAGATATGAGGTAAAACTTAAAAGAAATGAATTGACACAAAGTTTAATTCACTCAAAATATAATATGTAAGAACAGGGGAAGAATCTCTTTCCAATGTAGAAATGCAAGGTTTTCTGATATGAAAGCATAGAAACCATTTTGAGTAGGCAAACGTCATAGAATATTGTCATAATACAAATTTTAATCTACAATAAAGGAAGAACGTGACAAATTCATAGCTTTGCACACATATATTCCTATTCAATGATATTTGCAAAGAAATTCACGATGCAAAGTTCAATTCATTTTGACTAGCAAAAATAGTTATATTGAGAATATATTCATTTTCCCCTTACTCTTGTTTCCTTTTCTGGCCATCAAAGCTCCTATATGTACAAAAGAGCAAAAACCATTCAAATTACAAAGTAAAAGTCTTTAAAGTGATCGGTATTAAGAAAATATTAAAAATAGGAACAGTTACATCAACCCAAAAATTACTAATTACCAAGATTCCATACACACTAAAATAGGAAAATTCATCAACCTAGAGTGCAGGAGCCCATTCAACTTCCAACTAAATTTCTATGAAAAGTTGATAGAGCTCAACATTTGTCTCTTCTTCTTCGAGGACAAAAATGTCTCTGTGATACTATGTGTAGTTGGTCTTTTCTTTCTGTGCCAAATGACGCAAGTCAAAAATGATGTCCAACTATTTTGACTCAAGCCAGCCTAAATTTGGTTGAACCACGGGTGTAGGCTCTTTATCCCACTCTTTCGCGATCGCTAGAAGCACCATTCTAAAAAAATGGTTGTTTCTTTTTGTACAGGAGAATTAACTCAAAAATATCACCATCTTCCTTGATAAATAAGCTTTCAAGATCATTTAATGTTGACGACAGATAAAAATAATTTCCATTTGGAAAAATGTGTTGCCACATCAATAAATTTGTTCCATAATACTTCCACTAGTAAATTTTAGCTTGTTTTTCGACGAGGTTTAGTCAATTTTTAGATGCCAATTGGTTGACCAAATGACCATAACGGTTGTCAAATTTTTTTCGTCAATGATACAACACATAAAACCTATGTCAAAATTGCGACGTCTAGAGTGGTTGAATTATCGACAGCCACGCCGTCGAAATAATCTCTTCAACCTGGAAGAATTATCAGCTATACCTTTTATCTCTACAACCAATGTTGGTCGGAAGAGTAGTCGACTATATAGCATTCTCGTTGAATTAACAATCAAGTTTCGTCAAAATTGTGACTAGAAATCGTCAAAATAATCATCGACTATATAGCACTCTCGTCAATAAGTCTATTCTTTTTCTGTCGAAAATGCGACAAAAAATTTAAATTTTTTTAAAATATATATATATATTATCAAATTAAGCACGGCAATATTATGCTTTAGTTGTTTACAAACAGTCACTTTTCTGCTCGTGAAGACATAGTCTGGTGTTTATATTATTAAAGAAATGATCCATACATTTGTCATCTAGTAAATGGATTTAAATTATGAGGGTTTGGTGAGTGTTATGAGTACCTTTTGTAAAACATCATTTTCTTCTAAATTTTTGCTAAGACTTCTAACCTTATTCACCACATCATCAATCTTATGTAAGTAGGTAGTTATATTGTCATCTTCCTCCATCCACAAAGCCTTCATATTTAGCCTTAGCATTCTACAACTTATCTTGTTTCACCATATCATTTCCTTCATAACAACTTCTTAACTTTTCCCAAACATCATGAGTTATTTCTAATGATATAACTTTAGTTAACTCAACCTTTGATATAACACTAAAAAACCTTCTAGGTCTTATATATAACATCTAAAGGTTTTAGTTCACTAGTTAGTTTCACATATTTTCTTTCAACAACCTTCTAGGTCTTATATATGACAAAAACCAAGTATCCTCGCATATGCACTTTCTAGTAATCATAGTCAGATCCATCAAATGAAGGTAATGAAAGTTTGTGTGCCATCATGACCTCCTTAAGAAGTTAATCTCTTCTCCATGGAACCAAACCTCTAATACCAATTGTTGAATGTGCAAGAATCTAACTAAGAGTGGGGGTGAATCAGTTGTCCACAAATTATAACCTTAAAAACCTTTAATTAGTTCCACCAAACTTACTTTGAAATTACAACCTTTTAAGGATATGAACACAAAAATAATAGCAAACATAAACACAAGAAATACTAGATTTATGTGGAACAACTTGTAAAGGGAAAAACCATGGAAAAGATTGCTCTCAAATATATGCACACCGATTAAGGCAAGTTACAAGAAAGAATAACTACCAAAGGGATTATGAATAATGATAAGAGAGAATAGATCCACCATTAATGTCCAACCACAATACAACTAAAATATTTGTGGGAAACTAAAGGCTCACTGCTTCTCGTAGCTAAGACATTGAAGTCCACAATGTTATGCACCACACTTCAAACTTAACTTATGCAATCAAGGAGAAATATATTATTCAATAATGATTGATCCTTTATTTATTCCCAATTCGGTCTTGTGAAATCT
The DNA here is from genome assembly GCA_027943335.1 of Chamaecyparis obtusa. NCBI lineage: Eukaryota > Viridiplantae > Streptophyta > Pinopsida > Cupressales > Cupressaceae > Chamaecyparis > Chamaecyparis obtusa. The sequence goes on along the minus strand of BSBK01003613.1, from coordinate 3,179,836 downwards.
CCCACTATTGGCCAGGAAAGGACCAAACAAAATTTGAATTAGGTTGGCACTAAAGATTATTATGGTGGGGAGGATTGAGAAGAGGACCACCACACATCATAAATGTGACCAAAAATAGCACCATACATGATACATATCTTCTTACATTCATTAAGATAATTAATTGAAGTGTAAACACCTGAGGTCGACCAAACCTAGAGTAGTAACACCAAGAACTTTTGAAACCATGTACCCAAAGCCCAAAATCTCATGCCAAAAAGAATTAATGAAGCTAAGGATATTATCAACTTAGGTCTAGAAGTGCACCATAAAAAATTGTTATGAGGAGAAATGTGAAGCACACATTTCATAGGTAGAATACTGTCAAAAAATGTAATACTTAGACAAATAAAAAATTCATTGCACCACATTCAAAACAAAATAATCTTGAATTCAAAGAATCCAAACTTTACCAAAAAACATATCAAATTTTCACCATCAGATCAACAATATAAAACGTATACAAAGCAATGTCCACATCACCACTACACAGAAAACATGTTGACATTAATGCAAAATTATGTTGACATCAATGAAAACCATACCCAAACAATCATATTGAATCACTCCTTGTCCAACTCACTCATTTTTTTCAATACTACAAAAACTAAGATAAAGATAAATCACTTTCTTGACATAGGACTTTTCATATATCCAAAGATCACAACGACACCAAGAGGCTTAATAGCATAGTTTGATATGATATGATTTGAACTAGACTGAGAAATTAAGTCACAACAATATTGAGTCTAAACACAAATACTAATATATCATATTCTTTTTCATTAAGATTGGATCCATAAAATAAAGAGTTATCTCTCTTAAATAAACCGATTCCCATTAAATAAGCTTTTCCATTGTAACAAAAAATTCTCACCCTTGATACCATGTGCAAAAAATCCATAATGGATTAGTTTAAACTACTCGAGTGCACAATGTCCTTTCAATAACCAATAATTGAGTTGTATACCCAGTCAATATGCACAGAATTGTTAAGAGGACATATTTTTGAAGGTTTTATAGATGTAGGTTACTGAATCATCATCTCTACACTGGTACTCAATCTGGAAACCCTCGTATGTATATAGCCACTCCATAAAATCTCCACATTTAGAAAATCTCCACAAAAATCCCTTTTGGCCTCCACTACATATACATCTTCTCATAATCTAAAAACTTCGGCCCATCATTGATTCTCATCAATGTACCAATTTGGATAGTAAGTCTACTTTTAATTTGTCTGTGGACTGAGACCTTAAATTATTGAGCTTCTCTTTGTTTCGAGAAGAGTATAACATTCTCTACTTAACAGGGCCAACCACGTGAAGGTGGAAGCTCATCTGGCCCCTCCTAGGAGCCTCTTATGACCCTTTATGACATTTTAAGACCTCTAAGATGTATTCTTAGGGATCGTAAAGGGTCCTGGGACACAACAGCTGAGAAACATAAATGTAGGCATCATGGTCACAATTTTTTAGAGACAACATAATTGAGTGGTATACCCAGACGATGCAAAGCAACCACTACTCCTTTGGATCGTAAAGGGTCGTAAAGGGTCCTGGGACACAACAGCTGAGAAACATAAATGTAGGCATCATGGTCATAATTTTTTGGAGACAACATAATTGAGTGGTATACCCAGACAATGCAAAGCAACCACTACTCCTTTGGTTCCAAGTCGACATTGCGGGATCCAAAAACCATAGATAAGGAATAAATTTAGAGAGCAGAGGAGGGCCATAATGACCAAAATAATACACGAAAACCTCAAGTTAAATGAGGCAACTGCAAACATTTTAATAGATTTTCATTATTAAATAATGAAAATTGCATATACTAGTGTTCTAAGCCCCCTCATTACATGATTTATTATTGTAAGCCCCCTCCGACTTACGCATCTAGAAAATGAAACTATAACCTATTGGGATTGAGACAAACCTTATAAAACAATAGCAGCTAAGAACGATCGCTTGCCAACATCTGTTGAATACATCTGTTGGAGGACCTTGTATTCAGCAGATGTTGGCAAGCGATCATTCTTAGCTGCTGTTGTTTTATAAGGTTTGTCTCAATCCCAATAGGTTGTAGTTTCATTTTCTAGATGTGTAAGTCAAAGGGGGCTTACAATAATAAATCATGTAATGAGGGGGCTTAGAACACTAGTATATGCAAATTTCATTATTTAATAATGAAAATCTATTAAAATGTTTGTAGTTGCCTCATTTAACTTGAGGTTTGTCCTATATTATTTTGGTCACTATGGCCCTCCTCTGCTCTCTAAATTTATTCCTTATCTATGGTTTTTGGATCCCGTAGTGTTTTCTTGGAACTAGAGGAGTAGTGGTTGCTTTGCATCGTCTGGGTATACAACTCAATTATGTTGTCTCCAAAAAATTGTGACCATGATGCCTACATTTATGTTTCTCAACTATCGTGATATCTACATTTATGTTTCTCAACTGTCGTGTTTATGTGCATGTTTTTTATGTGTTTGGGAAGACATATTTCTAGCCTGGGCCTGAATCCTATGACAATTAGCTTCATAATAATGAAGTAGATGACAGATGAGCAATTAGCTTCCCAAGATAAATCCCATAAATGAACTATGTGTACCCCAATTCTTGTGACCTCTGTGTGTACCCGAAGGATATATTTGAAACAACAAGGGTAAGGCTTAAAGAAGTTAATTTTGCATCACAATCTGTAGTTGTTGCAAAATTAACTTCTTTAAGCCTTACCCTTGTTGTTTCAAATATTTTCTTTGGGTACGCACAGAGGGCAAAGGAATTGGGGTACACATAGTTCATTTATGAGATTTTTCTTGGGAAGCTAATTACTCAACTCTCATCTGCTTCATTTATTATCAAGCTAATTGCCAAAGGATCCAAGCCCAAGCTAGAAATATGTCTTCCCATTCTGTTTAAGTCGTATTCCTTGTTCTTGTCAAACTTCCTTGGTACGGTAGGCCTGCTCTCTGCAGTTCTCTTCTTCCTAATTGCAGCTAGAGCTTCTTTTTCATCAGGATTCAACTCCACTTCCCCCATCTCATCATCCTCGTCACCCTTAGTTGCCATCAATCCCTTCTTCCCTCTCCAATTCTTCAAGCCTCTGCAAGATATCTGGATCAATAAAGTCTGCAACATTGTGTCCATCCATGATCTTAGGAATTTCTTGTTTAGATTGTTAATACAGTCAGTTTGGTGACTGGTATCAGACAGTTAGAAGTTAGTTAGTAGTTACAATCATTTTATTAGAGTTAGAAGTCTATTTCAAAGACATCCACGTGAAGTGGAGTGGGTGTGGTCGAATTGATGTATCAAGGAACAAATGGAATAACCAAGAAAACACTATACGTTAAATCATGTGATTGATAGCAGATTGGGGCTCACCTGAGCCATAAACATGAAGAATTATTGTAAAAAAAGATGTAAACCATATATATGTGCACTTGAGGAAAAGAGAAGTTACGCCATATCCATATTAAAATATTAGTTTCAATATGAAAATGCTAAATTGACTAATTCCTGAGCTCATCTCTACATATGGTCGCAACAAAGATATGTGATTACAATACAGAGAAGGCATCGTAAAAATATAATTTTGGCATTTTCCCTAGCCTGATCCATTTTGCACTCAAATCCTTCATCACGGATAAGTGGAGATGGGCAGATAGATGCAGATGAGTTGTCATCAACCCAACTAAAGTATCTGCAACCATTATTTCCCCGTGATGCCCAGTCTACATTAGTTCTTATAATATAATGAATAGTATTTATATTAGAAACATTAAATATATACACATTAGCAACTTTTTTCTATTTGGGCAGCACCAATATTGTCGTCCAGGGTTGTTCTATGTTCGTGAAGTCTTCAACACACACTACCCACCACCACATTAATAGTTTGGCACATTGAGAAGAGTCGTCGAGCCTATATAAATAATCCACTGCACCATCGTTACTATATTTATTACATAAATATTATAACATATAATCATACATTCACCACTATTGTTCTATTGTAGATTCAAGTACTTAAAAAATGTTTGCAATCAATGGTAGATAACATTTTCTATCACCTTTTCTTTTAAAGTTAGACCACAATCTAGCAATTGTCTCCCTATTTTGTTGTGGGTTGATATCGTCAAACATGGTCTTTCTTGAATGGAATGACTCGTTGGTGGAAGATGGATGATTTGTTTGCAACCTGCAAATACAAATCATCACTGAACAACCATTTTCTCAACTCTAATTTTCTCAATGCAAAGGGACATTTATCATACCAAAGAAACCTGATTATTTTTATATAGAATACACCAAGGAGTACCATCAGAAATATTAACCATTTACAATAATGAAATATAAACCTAAATCAAATAGCTCATTTTTTTAACAGCATGTGTAGTCTTTGTGTATATGAAAAATGAAAGAAATATCAAGCTGAAATAAAATAGTGAACAAAATAGTATTCCACATAGAGTGAATGAAATATACCATCAAAAGAAGGTGACAAAATCCTGTCATGAAGCACAGACATAGGAAATCAAAAAGGGACAAAAGACAAGAAATAAGAAAAATCATTACGACTATAGAAAAATCATTTAGACTATAATAAAAAAAAGAAACACTCTTTGTCAACAATTTTCAAAATCATTAGGACTATAGAAAAATAATTAAGACTATACAAAATCAAATTTTAGAAATAGACGGTTCTGATGCTTTTCCATTACAACAATTGAGCATTCATCATTTGGTATTGTGTATTCCATTTAAGTATGTCAACAATGTTCAAAATCATGTCACCAAGCACAGACATAGGAAATCAAAAAGGGATAAAAGACAAGAAATAAGAAAAATCATTAGGACTATAGAAAAATCAAGTTCTAGAAATGGACGGTTCTGATATTGCTTTGCCATTACAACAATTGAAAATTCATCATTTGGTACTTCTTGGTGTATTCCATTTAAGTTTTTCAGCTTTCATGTTTATGTGCATGTTTTTTATGTGTTTGGCTTCTCTCACTCACAAGGGATACACCGATAGGTAATTGATTTGAAAGCATAATGATTTGATAGTTAGAAGGTTGGTTAATAGATTCCAGTCGGTTCTTTGTAGAGGGCAGTCTATTTGGAGTACACTTAATTTCTCTACAATTTTGGAGTACATTGTCCCATAGGTACAGTCGAAACACCAGTGTATTGATTTGAAAGTTTAGAATGTGATCTTTTCTTGGTGGTAATGTAGGAACATTTCCAGGCATTAGTTTTACTTGTTTATGCAACAACTTTGTTGTTTTTGTTGTTTGTGATACCAATGGAGTAACTGGTATTGTGTAGATAGTGACTGGCCAAATTGTTCCTGAAAAAAAATTACAAAACCGAACCAATGACATGTTTACAACAAAAAAAAAATTACAAAATTGAACCAATGGCATGTTAACTCACAAAAAAAATTTACAAAACTGAACCAATGGCATGTTTACAACAAAGAAATAGAATGATAATAATATGCTGAAAATTATATTTTGTTTAATACATGCCAAAGGACCAGTCCCAACAATTCTTAAACATACTTTATCTGATATGATGAATTCTTAATAAAGGTCTAATTCTGTAGACTACTAGCATGAAGGAAGATTTGACCTAGCCAAATCTTCCTTGTACCACACAAAAAACTATGAATAACTATGTCTACTCCAACCTTAATTGTTTAAGAATTCATCATATCAGATAACATATGTTTAAGAATTGTTGGGAGTTCTATTAGACCTTTGTTGTAAACATGTCATTGGTTCAGTTTTGTAATTTTGTTTTTTGGGTTAAATGCATTTAAATGAAACATTAAGCATAGTAATAATATGCTTAATCTATTAGTAATTTGCAGATTAAATATATTAGTAATTCGAAGTCTTTGGTTTAAATCACTAGACAATCAAAACAATGGTAACTATCTGTCCAATTCTCTTAACAATGGTACACATCCGTCCAAGTGCAACAACCTTCAAAGATTTGCAGCGGTAAAGTGAATCCCCATATTTTATCAGCCTAACATAGTCTTAGGCCACTTTGGCAATGAGATTGCGAGCACTTAACACAAAAAAAATTTACAAAACTGAACCAATGGCATGTTAACACAAAAAAAAATTACAAAAGTGAAACAATAGAATGTTTACAACAAAGAAATAGAATGATAATAATATGCTAAAAATTCTATTATGTTTAATACATGCTAAAGGACCAGTCCCAACAATTCTTAAACATACTTTATCTGATATGATGAATTCTTAATAAAGATCTAATTCTTAATGTGCAAGCCAATGACTAACCATCTAATATTGTCACGTTACACCCTAAAAAAATTAGCTTTCAATATAAAAAGTGCTACTTCTCTGTTATAGCTAAAGTTATCGGTCACTTCTCAATCTATAAGTACCATTATTTTCTGATATCCCTTAACTTGGAAAGAGAGTAAATAGAGCTCTAGATAAAGGAAAAATACTAGCTGGTTGGACCATCTCTTTAGCTAACTGTAAGACTTGAGTTACTATATTGATTGGTGAAACCTCATCCTCTTCCACATAGTCCCTCAGTACATGCCTTGGACCCTTCCTTGTCTTTAGATTGGACCTTAATTAAAATCCCTATAGTTTTCCCAAATACTTATGTGGAGGGATTTAAGGTTCTTTACTGTTGAAGAAAAAATGTTCCTCTGCATTTTATCGCTAGTCACGTGTCTTGAATGTTGACCTTTAATTGTGTGTCATGTTCCTTGAAGTTTGTTGAGTCAAGGAGGTGTTTTTTCTTCTATTGTGATGCCCCCTAATTTCACTCTTCTAAAGGTCTGCTAGGTTTAGTTATTTCCAAGTTCAAGGACATTTTTATGATAAATTGCAGTCAATTAAAAATTTGGTTCAAGAGCCTTAATTAATCCCTTGAAGGGTTCTCTTTGTCTTTCCATGAAAATGAATAGTAGAAAAATTATTTATACATCATGTACTATAAGTGTTATCCTCTAACAATCAGCCATGTAAGCATCTAGTGATCCTTATTGACATAATTGTGCAAGCTCTTTGAAATTCTTATCTGGGTCTTACCTCTCAAATTTGTCAACCTTGTACAAAACTTCTAGTAGGTGATGATATATCTATATGCCATTAAGTAATTAGGTTGTGATACCTCGACCATTATGTATGCCCATTATGTTTTAAATTCTTATGTTGTTGATTGGAACTAGTTTAGTTGTAGCTTCATCTAATATATTAATGTGAATGTGCTTACCCGTAGGAAAGAAAAAACTTTTTCTCGCATCCTTCCTTTCAGATATCTTTGGAAATCATTGATCATGTATTGCTAAGGCCTGGCCGACTTGACCAGTTGATTTATATAGTTAGGAAACTTAGTACACAATTGTCATCTTAATGAAGTGACAAATGTGTCTGTTCTAGCAGGGACCTTCCGCTTACAAATAGCCAATGTTATTCAATTTGGCTCCGGCTTTTGCTTGTATGAGTTTTATCTCTTCATATGTTTGAAACTTTATTTAGTTTATCAGACCTTGCTTTTAAAAAAAAATCATGCTAGAAAATATTCTATACTAAAGCAATTCTACAACAAAGAAAATCTAGTTCAACTGATAGGTATGGTATGCTATATAAAATTTATTAGTATAAAGTATTGTTATGGAAATCTGTTTTATATTAGTCTATATTATTCTGAAGCCTTGTTATAGAAATCTATTTTATATTAATCCTCAGAATTAGTTAGCAAATCTTCTTCTTTCTTTCTAAATTCAAGAATGATTCTATTTTTCTGTAGTAAATAGCATATGTAAGAGATAAACATGAAATCAGCAACAAATATGGCAAAAAGTCATTGGCCAATCATTGACCCAATTTTTAATGACATTTTGTGTTTTGAAAACATTAAAATCATGTTACAATTCTTAAACATACTTTATCTGATATGATGAATTCTTAATAAAGGTCTAATTTTGTAGACTACTAGCACGAAGGAAGATTTGACCTAGCTAAATCTTCCTTGTACCACATGAAAAACTATGAATAACTATGTCTACTCCAACCTTAATTGTTTAAGAATTCATCATACCAGATAACGTATGTTTAAGAATTGTTGGGAGTTCTATTAGACCTTTGTTGTAAACATGTCATTGGTTCAGTTTTGTAAAAAAAAAAATTGTGTTAAATGCATTTAAACGAAACATTAAGCATAGTAATAATGTGCTTAATCTATTAGTAATTGGCAGATTAAATGCTCAAAGCCCAATCATGGCAGGGTTGTGTTATGTCCTTTTCTTTCTCATGATTTGGTCCTAGGTTAGGGGATTGGGAAATGACCAATAATGGTTTTAAATGATGTAATAAGGCTATCAAATTTAACACCATAGAATCAAGGCTACCATAACAAAAGAATTCTGCAAATTGGAATCAGTAAAACCATGTTTTTGAAGTATTTTTTCTGGTGTTTGTTCTTGCTCAAGCCTGTACAGATAAATTTTTGCAATCTAACTTCATAGGGAGTTGGGGCATGTCCCTAGCTTTCATTTAAATCCAACCAGAGGTTCTGAGGAGGAGTAAAAGACTGGTGTAAACCCCATAACTCTTGATCAACTTCAAATCAAAGGCTAAGATTAGAGGATTATCTTCTATTTGTAAGTCCCTAAATGTCTAAGAAGTTGGTTTGGTGGAAAGACAAACCTAAGGTACACTTCCTTCTTTAAGCCTCCCTTTTTAGGCCTGTCACACCTTGAAGAAGATTTGGAGCAGAGGAGCTTTGGTAGAGATCCAAGGGTTGTCCCTTTGGGAAATGCATTGTCTCAAGGTTATGGTCTAAACCAAATGACCGTCTGCATGTGTCTTGTGGAAATTATTTCCTGGAACCACAAGACTATACCCAGAATTGACTGGTGAACTGCACTATCAATGTAGGATAGTTTGGGTTTTGGGAGAAGAATAAGGTTAAACCTAGAGTTAGTTGGATTTTTGAATGTCAATAGGATATAATTGACATAAAAGAAAGGTCTTTAGGCCTGGCCAGTGATTGGGATTGGCTTGTGTGAGGAGGGTACAGTGGGTATATTAGAGTGTATCACCATTGGAGAGAATGAAACAATGAACAACTCAGCGAGGACTAATGGGGACACAACTACATTGAATGAATGAATGTGTTGATTTTTTCAATGAACTTGATTCTATTGGAGGTGCAAAATGATTGTTGAACATGCTCATTTTTGTATCAATTTGGTACTCACTCTACAATGAGCACTCCCATACAATTGCACTAATTCAATCTCCACATTGCTTGTTTAGACCTACAGTGATAATTATGTTGTGATCTCTATAGAATGCTGACTACTGGAGTACCAAGGTTTATGGTCTGCCAATGATTAGTGCACATTTCAAAGGAGACTGAGGTGAGGTTGCCACCAAAAATCTTGAAACGAACAGCTCGCAAAGCTCACTAGTAGGAAAAAAATTGAATCCAAAACTTCAATGCCTCAATTGCTTCCCACAATTGCCTAAATTGGCAGACCAACAACCACGACTTTTGTCAGCATCCTACCAGCCTGTGCCAAAATGAGAGTGTTAGAACAAGGTATGGGCATCCATCGAAGCATAATGGAAGGGGGATTTTTATTGGATATTACAGTGGCCCGCAAATGCTCTGATAGATATTACACAAGGCACATAAACAATTTGACAGAATGCCTCAAAGAGATGCTATCTCATAGAATGCGATAATTGCAAGATATACACAAAATGGGTATGCCTAATGTGGAAGCATAAATAGGGCACGTAAAACCAAATGTATGCCAAATGTATGTAATGCAGAGCACAAAGGAGGGAGGGGAAACAAAAGCTTGCCCATGAAAATACAGGGTCACTGTTGGAGCTAAGACAATAAAACCCTTGTTGGGACTACCCTAATGTCCTAATCAAGTTAGTTCTTGCCATCTCACCCTGTTGCGGTCTCAGTGGGGCAATAAAACACCCTTGCCCTTCGGTTGGACCACAACAATTATTTGGAGACCTAACTTTCTTTCTCCTTGTCCTATCTAGCCAGCTAACTAGCTAACTTTCTTTCTCCTTGGGAAGATAGTCTATGCTTGTATATGCCAAATCATGTATGCAAATGTATGTAATCAGGAGGTGTAAAACCAGTCTCGAAGCATAAATGAATGAATAAAAGAAGAAAATGATAATGTTGATTGGGTATCCAATAAATTAAACAATTGAGAGAAAGAATGAAAAACCTCCAAAAACCCCAGCTTAAGGTTTCTAAGCTCAATCTCCTTGACTCGTTTCAGCTGCTCAATCTCCTTCACGAGCGCGCTGCCCTTCTAATTCACCAGCCGGGAATAATGAAATGAGAAATGAAATTCCCTTTTTTTTAAAGTTATGACTCTGTTTGTCGAACTTTCGACCACCACGGGATTTGTCTATATTTCGACAAACACGGGCATAAATTTAAAAAAAATAAAGTTTTCCTTCTATAATCCGACCAAGCAAAACCTTTTTATTTTTTGGTCAAAAATTTTGGTAGAAAAACTAGGTCAAATGTGCTAGTGTTCAACATTTAAAGAAATGTACCCTATCAATTTTGGAAAGATTTGCATGAAAAGATGAGCCTTACAAATTGGTTGAGAGTTGATAAAATTATTTCCCTTAGGTATATTAGAGGATCGGGAAATCTTCAAACTTCAGAACTATTATACGTCATACCATCGGGATGAAAAGGCTTGACCTCCCGATAGAACATTCTCAATGTCGGGGGATCACAGGAAATAGGAGGTTTAAAACTTGGTTCAAAATTGCCACAGGCTCAGTAGTATGCTAGATCGGAGGATCAGAAAATCAGTGAACTTCATAACAAGGTCAAGGGTCAGGGTTCACATGTTTTCGATCTTCAGCCAACGTACGATAATCCAACTTAACATAAAAAATTTAGGATTCATAAGTTGGATTTTAACCTTCTACTAAGGTCATCGTTAATGTAACAAGTTTAAAAATTTAAATTTTGGTAAGTCTCAAATTGGGGGGTAACATCAGTTGATTGGGATCAAGTTCCCTACGACAAGTGTAATTCGAGCCCTAGTTGGAAATTTTATATGGTAAATCAAGAAAATTCCCAATAGGGGACATTACATATTGACCAAGGTAGGGACAACTAAAAGCTTCTTTGAAGTTGCATGAGTTATTTATTTTATCTTTAATTATTTTTTAGTTTAATTAGTAGAATTTAATTTTGCTTGAGAAAAGTAACAGTTTGTTGCTTCATCTTTGCTAAAATCGAAGTTGTACTTGCTCTCAAAAGTTATAAGTTTATTTATTCAATTTAAAATATATTAAAGTTTTTTCGTTTATATGATTCATAAATCCTTGGTCACAAGATTAGGTTGCAAAGTTAAAATGTGAAAATAAAGTGTAAAAACTACATTTAGCAAAAATAAACCTATTTTCATGTATTTAGATAAATATTTATTTTTAACACAAACTCATAAAACAATATTTAAATTTTCAAGAAAACAAAAAAATTAGAGAGTAAATTCGCATTCATGTTTGTATTACAACAAAAATAAAACATGAACAAAGAGAAATAGAATTACTTGGTATTTCTTCCAGGGACTCAATAAATGTTCAATAGAAAGAAACAAGCTTTTTTCTATCTCAAATAGTTCTTCCTTTTCAATCAAATTTTATTTTTGATGTGTTATAGAATAAGAAAAGATTGAGTTAAAGCTAATTTAAGAGAATTTTAGGGGAGTTTTCCTATTCAAGATACTCCTCTTGAAGATAAAATCCAAGAATCATAAAAGAAATATAGCATAATAATATAATATAACATGTTCTGATTAATGGAAAAATAGGTTTTGAAGGGACCCAAAACCCTTTACAAAGAAAAAGCTTAAGATATAGCATTAAGAGTACACCAAACACAACAGATCAGTCAAAACAAAAGGTCACCAACCCTAAGAAACCACCCAAAAGAACTCAGCCAAAGAAACATCCACACCGCTGCAAAAGATAAAACATTGGAAATTCGCAGTAAAAGATACACTAACTATCTTTTTGTCCCCTTCAAATGAGATCGAAGGGTCATGTCAAAAGTCAGGGAGGATTTCTTAGAATTTTTTCCTTTAACTGTAATCCAACCTTCCTCAACACTAGCAGCCTTATTCTTCCATCACAAAGAATCCAGAGAAGGAGAACCAACCCCCAAAAGTGGGGTTGAGTCACCTAGAGAAACATCCAGCACAGGGCCGCCATTAGATCCAGCCAAAGGGCAATAATCTTTAAAATTTAATATAGACTCACATATCAAACTCTCATACACTTGAGAAGAATTAAATAGAATTCCTTAAATATGAAATAAAAACAACTTAATATAAGATTTGACAATACAATTTTATTAAATTAATAATTACAATAAAAGAATCTATCATCATCATACTCAATCCCAAAAAAACATAATAGAAGACAATACAAACCCTATTTACATAAGTGGCATTCAACTTCTATGTGAAGTGAAGGACCCCTGAATCCCTCCACCACTTGACTAGCTCTTGCCATGAGAATAGGAGTGATTCAATGGGTGGACTTTTAGCAAGGTGCAACAAATGTATTGACTAGATTTTCAAATCACTTGCATGCTAGTTGAGTTCAACATATTCTTAATATAGGTTCTCATGAGGAGTTGTTTTCATTTTGAAGCACTATACTTCGAGAATTGTGCCCATGATGTGCACGAAAAGTCAAAGATGTTATGTTGTGGCTACTATTCTTGAAGTATTGAAATTTTATAAATGAAATTATATTTTACCAGAGCATGATTTTATTGTACTTGGCTTTAGGGAATTCACTTTAGATTTTCCTACTCTATTCTTCTATGATAGTCATATTATGTATCTTTTGTAGGTTTATTTATGTTACAATATTAAAATTTTGTTTTTGATTATGGAAAATGGGTTTTGAAGGGACCCGAAACCCTTTACATGAATAAGTGAAAGATAGACAAAGAAAGATCACAAGATGGAACGGGACTAAACCAAAGCAAGGGTAAAAACAAAAGTCACCCACAACCCAAAACAAACAAAACTCGAGCAGAGCTCTGAGCTAAACCCAACCAAAAGAAAGCCCAGAATTAGGATTTTCCTTTGGCACCTTTCTGATGGGACTAAAGGGTCATATCAAAAGATGGCGAGGAACACTTGGACTATTTTCCTTTAACCATGGACCAACCATCTTCAACCAAAGCAGCAGCATCCTGCCATTCCAACAAGTCCATGATATCAGAAGTAGACCCCCCAAAGCAGCACTCTAACTTGGACTTAATGTAGCACTCCGAGAGTGAGAGCCAAAGAGAGGGACAAGCCTAGCATAAGAACCAACAAGGGCAGAACAAGAAGCTAATCCTACAAGAGAGCCAGAAAGAGACCTAGCATCAACAGAAAGGGGGGCCTCCCTAGACGAAACAGAAGGAATCTTCACACACTCTGACGAAGGAGGAATACCAATAGCAACAACAACTCTAGATGCAGGAATGGAACCAGGAAGAGGAGAAGGGATAGGGACCTATCCAACCACCTCTGAAAAGCTCCGGAGTGAGGACTTCTCCACCATATAGTGCTGAGAAGAGACACCCTAAGAAGAAACACCCTATCACCACGAGGCAGTCCTATTAGATTTCTGAAGATCACAAAGACCAAAAACGTGACTAGTCTTGAAGCATCTTCGGCATCTGAAGGGGAGGCCTTCATAATCCAAATGTTGGATCCAACTTCTACCATTAGGGGTAGAGAGTTTGATCATTGCAGGCAAACCACTAGAAATATCCAAATCCACCAGAATGTGGGCATAAGTGGAATGAAGCAAGTCTGACGATTTCTCATCAACCAAAATAAAATCCCCAAGAGCTAAAATTGATGGATTAATGTGATATTAGTTATGTGATTGATACATATGTGTTCTCTCTTTAGTGGTAGAGTTAGTTTGGAAAGGTTTCTCCATGCGCACTTGGTGTTACATGTTTGATTTGATCATTTGTTTGGTTTTGTTGTTCGTATTATTGATTACATAATTTTTTAAATTATATTTTTTATTATTAATGACTAATAACATGTGCATTTAATTAGATTTAAATAGTTAATTAAAATAGTATCACTATATTTTCTCACTAATCTTAACACAATCTCCATAAAGATATGTAATGCTGGAACATAATCCAATGTGCATGAATGAGTGGTATTGTGAATTTGCAAAAGGTGAATAAATATGTCGTTGACCACCTTTATATTTCTATTGCACTATGGGTACAATTTTTTGCAATAGTCTAATGCATGCCTAACATGGTTTTTAAATCATTTGTCAAAAATTTCTTACAATGTTGGGTTCCAGTCTAAGATAATGCAAGTCGAAATCTCAAAGTAGAGATAAACATGGTTGAAGAAAATGTGTACAGTGTTAAACACTATGATGGTATTTTTGCAAAAACCATTATGGTCATTTTAGAAAACTTAGCCAGCAAATATAGAGTCATTTTGATGCTTGGTGGTCGATAGTCTTTTGAGAAAGTATATGCTATTTCACTCCAAAGGATATTGATGCATCACTAGAGAAGTATAAATACCCAAAGTCTTGTTAACAAAAGATGTAAGATTTGATGTAATGTTTGTGTGTGCATGAGGCTAGTAAAAATGTTGTGCAACTAGAATTTTGGTTATGCCAAATTAACCTACCATTTTAGAATAATGTGCTTCCTAAATAAAAAATTACCAAGGAAGACAAAAGAGAAAGTAAGGTGTACTAACTTGTAACTAATCCCTTGTCAAATTCTCACATGGATGTAGCTTGCACAAGCATGTTGAATGGCTATACAAAATGCTTATATATTGAGTATAGTAATCCTACGTAAAAACATTATGGACACATAGCTCTAGTATAAAAGTGGATAAATTGATGGTTGACTAAGGTAATTTGAAGCCTTGTTGTTGCCCCCTTCATATCCTCAATGATCACATGAAAGTGTTGTAGATACATAATCAATTTCATGTCTTGTATTCTCTAGTTTATTATGTGTAAAGTGATTTACAATCACAATGAATTATTGTCTCCTTGTTTATAATGTTAGTGGCACAAGTGCTTGATAGCCTCTATGAAACATAGCTCCTCATAATTAAAGTCACATAGTATCATTAAATATTTCACAATTATAGGTAACAAGATGGTCGTGTTGGAGAATAACAACATTGATAAAGATTCATTCCAAATTGTGGTTGTTGCATTCCTATCTAATATCACAAAGGAATTGGAATTTAATGGATGTTGTCCACTCCTTGGATGCCAAATTATCATGTTTATCTCTTATTTTTTTCCAAACAAGGGTTCTTTGTGTTCCTCATGTCCCTAAGTATAAATGGTAGATGCTTGTAGAGGATAAGAATCTTTAGATGATCAAAATGATTGTTAATGCCTATAAAAATTTAGGAACCAATTGCACTAATTTTTAGCAATCTATCTTGCAAATCATGGAAACCAACAATAAGAAAACTATTACAACATAATATATATTAAGAGGTCTATATTTAACTAATGGTTTTAAAAAATATTAATGAAGCACAAACCTTGTCCTTATAATATAAAATTAGGCGTGATATAAATTAGTAACTAATATATTAATTAATTTTATGCATAAAATTATGCATGTGAAACCATTATGTCTCTATTTATATAGACAATAAATCTCCTCAATTATACATGATTGCCTAAATTTTTTCTTATTAAGATTGTGTTCTTGCATATTATATCTATTTTTCCAACTCTCATTATTCATTTATGTCCACCATTGAGAATCGTCTATGCACGCATCAAAAGGGCATGTGACAAGATAATTTGTTGCATTTAATAATTAAATTAAAAAGAAAAGTAAAATTACTTAGATTTTTAATTTACTTATTAAATGCAAATAAATATCTTGTCACAAGCCCTTTTAATGCTTGCATAAGCAATTCCTCTAAGAAACACCCCACTCTTTATTTGATCTTTTTTTCAAATTTGGGGCACTAAATGTGCCTTTGATTGCACTTCAAACAAGGAAAATAAAAAGAATTAAAGAAATATGTCTAATTAGGGGAGAGTACCCAGTAGTTGAGTGCCTTAACTTTGCGCTTCTCAAAATTCTACGTGGAAATTTAAAACCACTCCCAATTTTTTATAGCAACTTACTTAGCAAGTCCCCTACTTATAACTAAGGTTGCATGGCCACATCAGCATACTTTTGCTGAGGTATCGACAACCCCCAAAAAGTGGAACCAATGGTCATACAAAAGAGACACCCATACTTGTGCATATGATGTGGCATCACATGATTAGTTGCCTTTTAGGATAAGGGATACATTTCATTCAATTATGGGTAGTCATCCTTAACAATAACAACTTTAAAGTCACAACTATTAATGCATTGTTATCAAAAATATTAGACTTTAAATCAATAAGTGTATGTATTAAATCAACAATTGTTATCACAACCATTAAAACATGCTCAAATATTGTATCCTTTCCCCTATAAAAGAATTAAAAAATTACAAAAATACCAACTAAAATACTTTATTTATCCAAAAAAATTATATTATTTTTAATTGAATGAAAGAATTTTGTAAAAATAAATATAGATGCAACAACAAAGGTTGCAAGATTCTTGTCCAAACTTTAATTACATTTACATTTTTATTATAAAGTTATTCACTATTAAAAAGGAGTAAAAATACAAGCTCTTGATGTCACTTTTGCCATTAAAATGTTATAATTGATTAACCAAAGTACTAGAAATGTAATGTCGATAAATAATTGATTGCTTATGCATAGTCATCAGAGGAATTGCTAAATTATACTTATGCAAAATCATGAAAAGAATACCTAAATAAAGGAAGGAATTTGAGAGCCCAAGTTCATAGTTATAAAGAATTAAGCTACTAAAATGCCTTCAGAGTCACATGCATTACTTCTAAACATGCAAACACTTGTGCAATACTAGGTTGGAAAGAGATGGGAGAGGAATTTGCAATAGTGAGTAAAGTATCGAGTCTAGGAAATTATTGAAACGTCACTATCATTCATATATATATATAGTTTCTGATTAATTATTTTGATTATTTTTTTCAAATAATTCATTCAAAATTGGTAGAATTGATTCTTAGAGATGCAAAGAGTCACTAATTTCTAAAAGCATTTGTTCTGCATATTTAAAGATGTGAGAGATGAAAGCCTTTTTTTTATGAAGGGTGCTCCCCTTAATACCACAAACACATAACAGAAATAGAGAAACAACAACAATTCGCAAGAACAGAAAACTGGCTTCTTATTATCTCCACAAATGTGGAATTACAAACTTTCAGAATTACAATATGCAAAGCCACATGGGCATTCCCTTACAATATTCTGTGGGACAAAGCCTCGAATTATTACCTAGATCTACTACCCAGAACTATTCTGAACTGCCTAAGACAATAATACAGCCTTCCTTATATAAGCAATTTTCCACCACCTGGGAAGGTTCCAGAATTTTAGCCAATAAGGCCGACCAAACTTAAAATTATTTTATTTTACATTTTATTACATCATAGTCGGCTCAAGATAACCTTTGAAACCCGAACAGAAATTTTGAAGAAAATTATTTTTCGCCATTTCAGGTGGCCCAACTTCCGAAGACCATAAGTCATCACCAGTTGACTCGATCGGCTATTATAACCCCATTTCGGAAACGCCACGAAGCGCTCTACAAGCTTGACCCGCGCAAGCACTCGTCACCCAAATTTTTGACCTCATCCGGGGCCTCTAAAGCCTTCAAAACTGAGTTCAAAGTTTCTGTACCCTGTTGCCAATACCGAAAATCTTCAATATCTTCCAATATACACTTGATCTGGCAATGAAACTTTACTGGCAGACTTATATGACCAAAATGAACCTCCAAGAAAGAAATCAGATCATTCTGAGCACATACAAAAATTACCAAAAATAGTAACTTTCCATAAATAGCAGCTCTGCACAAAATAGCCCTTATTGAATATAAAAATAGAAATATTTTTTTGGGCGATGCAAGATTGCTCTTACACCCAGGATGCTCCTGCATCAGACACCCAGGGTAATTTGAGAAGTGACCCTGTCATGACTCAGGTGTGCAAAGGAAAACCAAGACGGCTAACCTCCTCCTTTGTCAGCCATGATGAATTTTCAACAGGTCGTCCTTTCCACTTGACCAAATATTCTTCATATGTCCTGTTCTTTGTGCTTCTGCCAACACGACTGTCCAATATATCTTCGATCTCCTTAGTGTCTGAACTAGTTGTTGGAATACTCCACTGTGCTGCTGTGATCTCATCTTCAACACCTCCTTCATGATACTCTGTCAGATCTGAAATGTTAAACACTGCTAAAATATTTAGCTCAGTAGGCAATTCTACCTCATATGCGTTTCTTGAATCATGTTTCTTCAGTATCCTACATGGTCCAAACTTCTTCATTTTCAGCTTGTTATATGTACCAACTGGAAACCGCTCCTTCTGCAAATGAACCATGACTTCATCTCCAACCTGAAATTCCTTATGCCTCCTTTTCTCATCTGCCTTAGTCTTATACTGCACATTCATCTTGGTAATATGCTTCCTCACCTCCTCATGGATGTTCTTCAAGTGTTCTGCAAAATCCTTAGCTTCAGCACTACTTATTTCTCCTTTATCTATCTTTCTCAACTCAGATGCATTTCTTGGACTACTTCCATATACAATCTGGAATGGTGATTTACCAGTGCTCCTATTGACAGAATTATTGTATGCAAATTCCGCCTGTGGTAAAATCAAATCCTATCATGTTGGCTTATCTCCAACCAAACATCTCAGCAGATTTCCCAAACTTCTATTCACCACCTCTGTCTGTCCATTAGTCTGTGGATGATGTGATGAACTGAACTTCAAATCTGTCTTCAACTTCTTCCACAATGTCTGTCAGAAATATCCAACAAACTTAGTATCTCGATCTGAAACTATGGTCTTTGGCAAACCATGTAGTCTCACCACTTCTCTGAAAAATAATTCTACTACATGAACAGCATCATTAGTCTTTTTGCAGGGAATGAAATGTGCCATCTTTGAAAATCTGTCAACTACTACAAAAATTGAATCATGTCCCTGTTGTGTCCTTGGTAAACCAAGAACAAAGTCCATGCTGATATCCTCCCAAAGCTTCTTTGGTATGGGTAATGGCTGATACAACCCTGTATTCTGCTTCACTCCTTTCGCCATCTGACATACTCTGCAACTCTGTACAAACTTCTTCACATCTTGCTGCAATTGTGGCCAATAATAATTTTCACCAACCAAAGCAAGGGTTTTATCACGACCAAAATGTCCAGCCAATCCTCCACTATGCTTCTCCTTGATGAGATTCTCCCTCATAGAACTTCGTGGAATGCACAACTGACTCTCTCTGAATAGCATATCATCCTGGATGATAAAATTCAGCCATTTCATCCTATCTAGAGTAACAGGTTCTGTACAAGCTTTCCAAGCTTCACCAAAATCAAGATCCTCTGGATACAAATTCTTGAGTTCCTTGAACCCAACCACTTCAATCTGCATTTTTGTCAGTAATAGTTGCCTTCTGCTAAGAGCATCTGCAACCCTGTTAGACTTTCCACTTCTGTGTTTCAAAACAAATGTATAACTCTGTAAAAACTCAACCCATTTCAAATGCCTTTGATTCAATTTTTCTTGACTATTCAAATATTGCAAAGCTTGATGATCAGTATACAAAACAAACTCTTTAGGAAGCAGATAGTGCCTCCACTTTTTCAATGCCTGAACTATAGCATAAAATTTCTGATCATAAACAGAATATTTTCTCTTGGCATCATTTAATTTCTCACTGAAATAAGCAACAGGTTTACCTTCTTGGCTCATAACAGCTCCTATTGCAATACCACTAGCATCACAATCTATTTGAAACACCTTATTAAAATCTGGAAGTGCTAAAACAGGTTGTTCTGTAACTTTTTGTTTCAACAATTGAAAACTCTTTTCTGCCCCATTAGTCCACTTAAACTATTTTCTATCCCTTCTCATTGTTTCAGTCAAGGGTCCAAAAATACTGCTAAAATTTTTAATAAACTTTTTGTAAAAGCTAGCTAGACCATGAAAAGATCTTACCTCAGTAGCACTCCTTGGAGTAGGCCATTCAAGGATAGCATGTACCTTCTCTGGGTCCATTTTTAGACCTTCTGCTGAAACTACAAATCTCAAATACACTAACTCTTTCTTCACAAAACTGCACTTCTTCGAATTAATCAACAATTTCTCATCTCTCAACTTTTCAAATACTATACGAATATGCATCATATGCTCATCCAATATCTTGCTAAAAATCAAAATATCATCTAGGTAAACAATGACAAACTTACCCAGAAATTCTTTCAGAACCTCGTTCATGAGCCGCATGAAAGTATTCAGTGCATTGGTCAGCCCAAAAGACATGACTAACCACTCATACAGTCCTTCCTTTGTCTTGAAGGCAATCTTCCATTCATCTCCTTCTCTGATCCGAATCTGGTGATATCCACTCTTCAGATCTATCTTTGAGAAATACACTACTCCATTCAAACAGTCCATAATATCACCATTCGTGGCAATGGAAACCTGTACTTGATTGTGATCTTGTTTATTGCCCTAGAATATGTACACATCCTCGACTCTCCATTCTTCTTTGGTGCTAATACCGCTAGTACAACATAAGGACTCAGACTCTCACAGATCAATCCTTTCTGTAACAGTTCATGTACTTGTCTGTTCAACTCCTCACTTTCTGCAGGTGTCATTCTGTGTGCTGCCTTATTCGGCAAACTCGCTCCTGGGATCAAGTGCATCTGATGACTGATCTTCCTGACTAGTGGTAATCCATTAGGCACGTTATTGGATACAATATCTTGAAACTCATTCAACAAATCTGCAACTTCTACAGGAACATCTTCTACTTCTTCTTTACCAGCTTTTGGAATTAAAGAAAAACATACATGCTCATGCCTCATACCATCTAGAAATTTTCTTCCATCAACAAATGTTATTCTTGCATTACCACATACCTTTTCTTCGGTCTCCTTCAATGGCTTTAGCTTATGTCGCACTCCATCCTTTGTCAAGGAATAGGTATTCGCACGACCATCGTGTACAGCACATCTGTCAAACTGCCACGGTCTACCCAACAACATATGACATGCATCCATAGAGATGATATCTCATAGTACCTCATCTTGGTACCCGCCGATCTTGAACTTTACCAGGCACTGTTCACTGACCATGACCTTGTGGTCATCTTGCACCCAGGCAATCCGATATGGATGTGGGTGTTTCTGTCTCTTGAGCTTCAACTTTGTCACCATCTCTTCTGACACCAAATTGTCAGTGCTTCCACTATCAATAATCACATCACAACATTTACCTTTACACTTGCACCTGGTGCGAAACAGGCTCCTCCTTTGCTCAGGTTCATTCTCACCACTCAACAGGACTCTTCTGTTAATCAACGTTTCTCCTCTTTCAGCATCTTCAAAATTTGATGATCTGGCATCTTCATCTACATGTGCAACTCTGGCCTGGCCTTCATTTCTCCTGTCTGTTCTGCCTGGGCGCTGAGGACATTCAAATGCCCTATGACCTTCTTCTCCACAGTGAAAACATGTTCCACAGAAGCCACCTCTTCCAGATCCTTGTCCTCTTCCTCTTCCTCTCTGATCTCTATTATTCTGATCCTGGAAGCGATTGGAATTATTTCCTCACTGATTCTGACTGCTACTGGCCTCATCCTTCTTTTTTGGATCTTCATTTTGGCCACCATATGACCGTCCTCCAGATCGTCCACCACGACCTCTTCCGTTTTGTCTGCTCTCAAACTTCTTGTTCAGCTTTTCCTCTACTTTTAAGGCAAACTGGTATGCCTCTTTAATACTGTTCATTCGAACCAGATTCAGCTCCTCCTAAATGCTTGGCCTTAACCCATTAAGGTATCGGGCAACTTTCTCCTTATCAGCTTCTGCATGACCTGTTCTGATGAGGAGTTGATAGAACTCCTCTGTATACTCCTGAACAGATCTTCCTGCTTGCTTCAAACTTTGCATTTTCTTTAGTAGGTCAAGCTCATAATCAACAGGAATGAACTGTTGCTTCAATTTATCCACCATCCGATCTCATCTTGTGATTTTATCTTTCCCTCTTCTAGTTCGCTCTAATTGAATCTCTTGACACCAGATCTTCGCATGACCTTTCATTCTAGCCTTCGCAAATTTGACCCTATCAGGATCCTCAACATCTTCATACTCAAAATATTCCTCATATTCATTGATCCAGTCGATCAATTCTTCTAGGTTAAGATTTCCAAAAAATGTAGGAACCTCAATCTTAGGTCTTTTCCCAATCTTAGAAATGGCTCGAAAAAGTCTTTCTTCCTCCTGGTTCACAATTTCGACTCCTCCTTCTTGATATTCTTCTTCAGCTTCATCCTCGCTTTCATCTCTGACATTAAGATTCATTCCTCTATGAATCTCTTCTTGCAATGCTCGCACTTGTCTCTGCAGTGCCCTAACCTCAGGTGTTACAACACCAGCTCTTCCGCCACGTTCCCTTCGTGGAGGCATTTTTGCGATGCGCGCTGAAACCCTAACCACGGTCCTGGTGCAAACTGCCTCACAGTCGGCGATCTGTTTACACACTCAGGAACTCCTGCTCTGATACCACTTGATGAAGGGTGCTCCCCTTAATACCACAAACACATAACAGAAACAGAGAAACAACAACAATTCGCAAGAACAGAAAACTGGCTTCTTATTATCTCCACAAATGTGGAATTACAAACTTTCAGAATTACAATATGCAAAGCCACATGGGCATTCCCTTACAATATTCTGTGGGACAAAGCCTCGAATTATTACCCAGATCTACTACCCAAAACTATTCTGAACTGCCTAAGACAATAATACAGCCTTCCTTATATAGGCAATTTTCCACCGCCTGGGAAGGTTCCAGAATTTTAGCCAATAAAGCCGACCAAACTTAGAATTATTTTATTTTACATTTTATTACATCATAGTCGGCTCAAGATAACCTTTGAAACCCGAACAGAAATTTTGAAGAAAATTATTTTTCGCCATTTCAGGTGGCCCAACTTCCGAAAACCATAAGTCATCACCAGTTGACCCGATCGGCTATTATAACCCCATTTCGGAAACGCCACGAAGCGCTCTACAGGGTTGACCCGCGCAAGCGCCCGTCACCCAAATTTTTGAACTCATCCGGGGCTTCTAAAGCCTTCAAAACTGAGTTCAAAGTTTCTGTACCCTGCTGCCAATACCGAAAATCTTCAATATCTTCCAATATACACTTGATCTGGCAATGAAACTTTACTGGCAGACTTATATGACCAAAATGAACCTCCAAGAAAGAAATCAGATCATTCTGAGCACATACAAAAATTACCAAAAATAGTAACTTTCCATAAATAGCAGCTCTGCATAAAATAGCCCTTATTGAATATAAAAATAGAAATATTTTTTTGGGCGATGCAAGATTGCTCTTACACCCAGGATGCTCCTGCATCATTTTTTAAAGAAGAATAAGGAGCAAACATGGTGATTAGGTGCAAATAAAGAAAGTGCAATTACAAATGAGTTGTCTCTTGCATATCTGAAAAGTGAGGTTTTTGAAGGGGATTTATAGTAAATTTAAATGCTATGTAAATAGCAGTTACATGAAAATGAACGATAGTTGATTCAATGATCAGTTGAAATCAAAAGGAGAATGAAAGATACAAACTATCGAGAGTATCTAGTCAAGTGGAAGGGGAAAGAAAGATGCTACTTGGATGAGGCAATCTCAAATTAATCATTGTGACTAGTTCTTGGATGAACTTATTTGGAATTCAAGAGATGGAACTTAAATATTTTCCTACATGGGTTATCTAGTGTAGGAGCATTTGTTTTTTTATAGCAATTCACATTGCCATAAAAAAGAAGTAATCATTTTCTTGTTCAACTTGGATAAAGATATCACATTGGATGAAGATATTAAGGCTATTTAGATCCTCAACAATGATAAATCTTATAATATTGATGGGCTCCTAACAGAGTGCTACAAAGTTAATTGTGATTGGATCGGGCGTTATCAAAGTCTATCAAGAAAGCATTAAACAAAAAGTCACTTGGGGAAAATATTAAGAGAAGGTGTCATCAAGCTCCTACCTAAAGAGGGGGACAATTACTCTTACATAATTGGAGACTGCTTACTCTACTGAATATGTCCTCTAAAATTTTGGCTAAGATCATGGCTCTCAAATTGGTTAATATACTCCCCAAGTTCATCAGGAGTACTCGAACGGGATTCATTAAGGGAAGATATATCCATGAGAACCTCCTAACGAGCTGGGAGACAATAAATTGGTCCAAGAGCTATAACCAAAATACTACCATGCTTCTTATGGACATTGAGAAAGCATATGACATAACTGAATGGTTCTTTCTTCTCATGGATCTAGAAGCCTTTGGTTTCCTAGCTAATTTTTAAGAAAACCTAAGCTTGACCAAAGGGCACTTAGGCACAACTTAAGCTTTCTTTCATCCGTAAAGGGAGATCCCCACATGTCCTTAAAGGGAGACCCCTACACATCCCCAATAGGACCCACAACAACAATGCCACAATTTTCATTCGTTATATCAAAGGACTCCTTGAAAAAAATTTGATAATTCTTCCCATGTATTCGAGGATTCATGATATTTTTTGTCTAAATATGGTGTTTTCTTTGATACCTTCGCATAAATGGGAGACATGTCAAGCTTTATGGAAATGGTAGCAAATATATGAAGAGGACTCATATTGAATTTTCTACTCCCAAATTCTAAATTTGGAACATAGTTTATGATGTTTGGTAGGATCTTATCAATATCCACACACAAAATCTAATGAAAAATAAATGTTTAATAGGTTTCATGACATTCCTAATAGATAAAAACACATGAAACACAAGGACACAACCTCTACCCCAAAACCTGGTGTTACCATCTACTAGTTGTTTCAAAGACAGTGAGACATCGAGGGGACATCCCCTCTTGTCCCTAATACTCACTCAACCCTTCAAAACACCAAGAAACATCCCTAGTTGCTTGGGGACATCTAGCAATCCCCGAGACAACCAACCATCCTCTATGACTAGGAATTCTCCCATGTTAAAGACAAAATAAATAAATAAATAAATATTTTGTTTGCTTCTATACTTCAATGTGAGAATCAAAACAATACATTCAAATTTCAAATGTATGAGAATGAAAACATCAACTCTAATTTAAAAGGAAGAGAATCAAATATATTCAATGAAATACACATTAAAATTTACAATAGTTTGGTTTTTTGAGCAATGCAAAGTTTGATTTTCAATACTATGCTTGAAAAGTTTCATTTTCCACTTTTTACATTTTTTTTTAAAAATGTACTATTTTGTTTCCTTGTATGATTGTCCTTTATTTGCTCTCAAAATGTTTACTATTTG
Source organism: Chamaecyparis obtusa (assembly GCA_027943335.1). Taxonomy (NCBI): domain Eukaryota; kingdom Viridiplantae; phylum Streptophyta; class Pinopsida; order Cupressales; family Cupressaceae; genus Chamaecyparis; species Chamaecyparis obtusa. Next base: position 3,154,209 of record BSBK01003613.1, on the reverse strand, counting down.
GCACTAACCATAATGGCTACCATTGGATGATCCCACTTTTGCTAAAGGGCAATAGTTAATCATATGGTTTTGAGCCTTTGGATATTAATAGCTTGAATGAAGCTTAGTTTCATAGACTTTTACATTTTGATGTTTTAAACTTTTGAATACATGTTTGAAACTATGTATATTAGCAAAACCATAGTTTTTTAAATACTTGAAACTGTTTATACAATGCTTTATTAAAATTTGTTATGTTGTCATACTAATTCTCTCATATTTGTTATGTTGTTATACTAATACTCTCATTATTTATTTATTTACATATTAATATTCCCTACCGTACCCTAAAAATAGCCCTCTAAAAAATCTCGAAAACATATCCCTGACATCTCCCTCCCTGTCCCCGAAACACCGTAGAACATAAATTAAAACTGACCATAAGAATTTACAATACCACAAATGAAATCTCTAATCCAGTAATCTAAAAGAAGCCCTCAGATTCTAATCTAAAGAGAAGCCTTGTTAAAGTTTCCCTTGAGAGCATCATGACTATTTTTCCAATCAAACTTACTAAAGAATAAAAAACTTCCTCACGAAATTCTCATGTTTTCCATGAAAAATCCATTTGTCATGACAGCCAATGGAACCTGATGAGGGCATTCCCTACAAAGGCAGAAGCTCTATATTGAATCTCTTATACTTCATAAATACATCTGAATTCTCTTTATGATCTTTCTATTTATTCATGCGCCCACTCTTGCATTTTGGCTGGATGGTTTCAATAAATTATGAGTCGCAAGCACTGTGTTTAATTGAGTGAAATGACTTCGGGAGGAATTGTGGACACAATATGATAGAGATAATTGCTTGATTTACTTTGCGAAAACTTACAATTTTCCTCTAACAGGATGCAAGCAGTGTGCAATTAAAATCAGACCGAAACTGAGGCTTCATTAAGCACATTCTAAGGCCAAACAGAGATTATTGTAATCCTTCCACTCATGTCAGTTCCATCAATATGCGTAGAAAGGAGCAGCATGAAGGATCGGTAGCAAAGTCAGAACACAGTTATACTCTGATTTTTAATTTAATTGTTAACTGTAAAAACTGTCTTGTCATGATCCCTTTTGATGTCTGCATAAGCAATTCCTTTCTTAGAAGGGATAAAGATTTGTTCTTTAGAGGCATGATTTTTCCTTATTGTTCGAAAAGTAAAAATATTCCCATTAATTGTAGAACAAAATCTAGGGTTAGCAGGGATAGTTCCTTAAAAACAATGGATAATTCTTGTGAACTGTGTAAATCTGGCGTTCATGTAAACTATCCCCCTTCTACATACTCAGAATTGGAAACCAATTTCATCCTGGACCTGCTAAAGACCTCCTGCTTGTGTAACAGTGGAGAGTAATACTCATTTCACTTATGGTAACAAAAAAAAGGGAAAGACTGAGAAACACAACTTGGTCCTTAAACTAAGGGTTAGTAGTTAATCCCAATTCCATATCTCCAATCCCTACTCTTTAGGAAGATGAATTCTTCCAAAGACTTTGAGGCAAATGAAGAAATTCTGAGAACACAATAATTTCCTATAACTTGCATGCAACCCTTGAATGCAACATAATCTCAAATTTCAGTACATCCAAAAAAGAAATCATCAAGAAAAAAAGATCTTCAAATTTAGCTTTGTGAGGGAGAATCAAAGTACTCCCTGCCTAATGATTATTTAATTCACAGATTTATTAACACAATGATTTTAGAAATAAGTAAAAGCCATTGGAGATGGGAAAACTTTGATCGTTACCTGAACTTTATAAATGAAGGAAATAACTCAAACTAAGGACACATAATCTGTAATTGACACATCATTTGTCAGCTAGGACAATAATCATAATAATCAATCCATAACTTTTATTTGCTGGCAGTAGAGTATCTATTTGGTTCATACTATCCACCTCAATCAAAACTGTCACTGTCAGTATATCACATTTATTAAAAAAATATTACTATACATGCAGAAGCATTTCTTGTTGTGTTAATTCTTTGCAAATGTAGTTTTACCAGAACCACCCATTGTGCCATTTTGTCATTTTGCTCATTCTGCAAGATTGCAGTGTAGTTGTTTGTCTTTTACAGCCTCGTCAAGTCCAGTGAATTGTTTGGCTACCTCTAGTAAAATCAAATTTATCACCTTCAATGCGAATTTCGCAATATTCTTCAACAGGTTCCCCTCATCAAGTTTAGGTACAATTTGCTCAGTTGACCAAAGGTGTACATCCATAATCTAGTTTCTCATGTGAGATTTTGTATAGGTCTAGCATAAACCTGACTTCGATATATTTTGATAAATCAATACATTGTACAAATGCTATCTGTTTAAAAGAAACTGGAAACATCTTCGACACTATACAGTTGTCAAAAAAATTGGCATCCCACATATAGGTAGTGAAGATAGCATTGTACAATTCTGTAACTTTAGATGCTCCAACAATCTAAGAAGAAAATAATCTTTGGACAGCCCTCATGACAGGAAGCATGTACATCTTTTTCAAATGCTTGAAACATAACTGAACATAGAAACCTGTGGAAATTTGAAAGGAGGTTACAAATAGGTTACATGATCCAAAAAAATGATTAAATGGTCAAATCCAGAAACTATCAAGCTAAGCTTCGCTACAAGTAATTTTTGTTTTATTGAAGAAACGATAAAAACAAAAGGACAATTTTTTAAAAAAAAACTCTCAAGAAAACACTACTGAATTTGTGAACCTTCCATTACTCTTCCATGATAGGCATTTAGAGATCAGAATAGGAAAAGCAAAAGCATGCTATAATAAGCTGACACAGCGTTTCATTTGATACTTTTGGATTCGATTGTGCGATATTTTTACCATCAACATTTTAGATCACTCCGTGATCCATCATCCATCATCCGGATGTTAGATAGCTCAAAGAGATATAAATATCTTTGAACTCTCTATCTTGATGATAGATGAGGGAGTGTCATCCTCCTTGAAATCTCTAACACCCTCATGATGGATCATAGAATATGATCCAAAATGTTGATACTAAGAATGTCACACACAATCAAGTCCAAAATAGAAAATGGTATCTCATGTATTGTGGAAATCTGTTATCTATCAACACAAGATTCTCATGCCCTTCCAATATCAATGATAATGCAAAATTACAATTCAGGAATAAAAATATTAATGAAAAGTTACAATCCAGGAAGAAAATTATTAGAATCACCTGTTTGTTGAGAATTTGCCTTCTAAATATTTGAATGTTTTCGAATTGGAGATGATCGCACGTTGTGTTGTTCTGCTGCTTAAGTTCAGCACTACATCCATACCCAGCTAAAGTGGCCAAACATTATTTCTTTCCAATAAAGAAACAAGCTGCTTTCAAAAATATCCATTGCCCTTCTTTATAAAAAATGACATAACTTACTTTGAGCCTCTGTCTAATATCGGGATGAAAATATCAAAAATCCTTGAACTTTTAATATAATTGTCCTCCTCATACCATAAGAGACAAAGGTAATCCTCGGAAAAAATTCAAGAACTCTTCAACAAGATCATCAAACCGCTGGACTGAATTGATTTATAGCATGGCATGCCAACAAAAGAGTTTGGTGGCATGATATGCATTAGGATCATGAAGCAGATCAATCAGATCTATAAAAAACTCATTTGTCAAAGTAATTTTACAAGAACCGCCCATCCCCAAAATCACCCTAAAATCAGAGATTGCAGAGTAAGTTTTATGAGGTTTTTGTAGATCTCTAGCCAGCCCTACTGGGTTTTTTCCTAACCTCCTCATCACAGCAACCACGCTACTACTCAATAGCCTTCGTCCACCACTAAACATTTACGATTCCAAATCGAATGACTGAGATCAGAAATAGAAAAAGATCAAACTTCATGCTTACCTTTCATCTGAAATGAAATGGAGGATCCAATATCACCATTCAGAAATTAGAGTCTACCCTTCCTTTAATGGGGTACAGAGCATTGACAGCTAAGTAAACGAGTGGATGAGAATTGTTGAGGAAGCATCCAGGAAGCATCTCCTTACTGGGATGCTAAAAAACCCTAGGGAAAAGCCCTAACAAACATAAAATACAAGACAGAATCTTGTGGATGAGATTTCGGACTATCCGCTTCTCTACTATTGTTGGTATGGTACACAATGCAAGATAATTAACAATACTTTCTCAATAGTTGTTTAATAACCTAAAAAAAAAAATCTTATTTAATTAAAATAAATAATTATTATTTTAACAATACTTTATTAATAGTTGTTTAACTTAAAATTGTTCTTATTTAATTAAAATAAATAATTATTATTTATATATTTATTTTTAATTACTTTTTATTAATTAAGTAAATATTTTAATTTATTATTCTAATTAATTCATGTTTCTATTTGTTATTCTTCTTAAAATTAAATAAACATCTATTATTTATTCAATTATTCTATTTTTATATTTATCATATTAGGTACATAATTATCTTTATTTAATTAATTAATTCATTATCTTCTATTTTCATACATGCACATGAATTAAATAGTTTACTTATTTTAATCTTTCTTATGCACATGATTAAATAATTGTTAATTATTTAATTCTTATTATTCTTCCACTTCCACCTCTCAACTCTTGCTCATTTTGAGTTCAATTGATCAATCAAATTCACTAAACAAATCAATCAACTTAGTCAACTGATTAATCAATCCATTTGACTGATCAATCAATTGTCTTTATCTGAGTCATGCAATCAGTTAACTCTCTATCAATTCGTCTCATCGATTCTCATGTGTTTAATCTTCAATAATTCTCATGAGATCTCCACCATTGATTCTTTTCGAAGTTTTTATAAAAAAAAATTTCTTCATTCTCATTTGGCTAACCATTATCACTTATGTGTTCATGCTATCATTATTCTATCTTTGTCATCTTGCTATCATACTTGCATCAATAGCTTTTGCATCATCAATTCAACCACACTCCATTCATCTATGTCATCTTGTACATGTGTACTACATAACTGATATAAAATCATCATTTTGCAAGATCTTAGAGGATAGGAGAACAATGGAGTGAAGCGTATCGTGGATTAAGGTATAAAATAGTTTATTGTGTTGCTTTCATGATTTAGAACTCCATTGGTTGTTCGTTGAATTGAGTTTCTAAATCTAGGCTTGGAAGAAAATAAGATCAATTTAGAAAAAGAATGAGGTCAGAGTAGGGCAATTAGGGTTGCACAAGGCCACGATGGGTAAACAAGGAAAATTAGGGCTACTATATATATGAGCTTGGTGTTCAATTATCCTCATTCGCATCCTTCATTTTCAAAGAAGAGCCCTGAGCGAGAGTAAATATGGCAAAAATTATAATGGAAACGCATAGGTTCAAGCACATGCAATGGTTTGATCAGCAAGAGGAGTACATGGACCTGATTTGCATCCACTTCTTGTACCCCTAGGTTGCAATCAATGCATCATTAATAGGGTAGGAAGTGAGCTTGATCGTATGCATTGGAAGTTAGTCTTTGCACATATGATAGCAAAAACTATGCTTATGGTGTGCAACTATGCATTTGAAGCTCATTGTTGTGCATATGCACATTCCTGCACATATGCTAAGTGATGTCATTCGGTAGGATGTTGCGCAAATGATTACTAGTGTTGTGTAATTTATGAAATTATGCAAATGATTAGGGTAACTACGCTTCTTATAAGATGTGGTTTTGATTAACAGAGTTGTGTATTTGATAAATATGTATAAATGATAGGGGTAACTACATAATTGATGTAAATGGGTAGGTTTGACTAACTGATTAGGGTTGAGCAAGCACTTGATAGGCTGAAGCAACGATTGTTTGATTGTAGTTTGATGGACCAGTGTTGATGTTGCATGAAAGATGTCCTCTTACCAAGTGTAGGTAGGTTTATCTGTCTGAGACAGAGCTTAGTGTACTCAGTGCCATATAATTATGGTTTATGACCTTTATGCTTGAGATCACTTAGCTAACCTAGGGCTCATGTCTGCATTGGTTGAGAGGTGGCATAGTAAGCACAAGTCATTCTATTTGCCCTCTAGAGAGTTTTCAGTTACTTTGGAGGAACTGTATCGTATAAATTGCAGATTCTTATAGTAGGGGAGATCATACAGTATGATTGGGTGGAGGATGAGGATGCTCTACAATAGGCATTCAAACACGATGACCTAGACATTAAATGAGGAGATATCAACTAGAGTGAAATGATTGCCTATTATTAACCACTCTTAATGGTGTTGGCTAGGGTTATAGGGGGGTTCCTATGTCTAGACAAGAGGTCATATGGATTGGTAACAAGATGGGAGCACAACTCAAGCACATGGTCATGGGTGGCACTTGATTTGCATGGGGTTTGTGCTTGTTAGCTCAACTATATTATGATCTTCATTAGGTTGTACATATTGTGACAAAGTGAGTCCATCTGCATGGGTGACATTACTACATGTTTGGGAATGGGAGCATATCGTAGTCTTAAGACCAATTTACATGAGATTGAGAACTACAGGGAAACCTTATGTCCATATGTACACATCTATCACATCTAGGCCCAAGTCAAGCAAGATGGAGTATTGGAGACATGTGATTGACAAGATTGACATTGTCATCTAACAATCATACTTGGACTATGAGGATTGGGAGGATGATGACAAGTCCCATTCTCTTTGTCACTTCGTCCTCAAGGGGAGAGGCTGAGTGGGGGAGGATTCAATCTGCATTCTTTTTTATGATTTTTTTAATTTAATTTTTATGTTAATAAAAAATATAATATAATATTTTAAAAATAGTGGTAAAAAGGACCCATGGCTATCCAACCAACTAAAATGGCATGGCAGATAAGGAGAGTTTTGAAAGAAAAACTATCTCCTATGCATTGCCTTTTAGTTTTTTGCATAGATAGTTCTATAAAAAGGAACATTCATTTGTAATCTGGATAGTTGAAAAGGAACAAAATATCTTTTATATAAATATAACTTAATTAAATAATTATGTATTTATGTTTAAACAATTATGAGAGAATAAATCTTATTTTAATGTAAATATAGGTTAATTAAATAAATCTAAACATAAGTCTGTGATTAATCTACATTTAATGAGTTGTGATTTGATAATTGTAATAAACATTGTGAAGCAAATGGACTTGAGTTTGGTAGTATTCTAAAGAAAATTATTTATAAATATTTAAAATATTTAATATTTTGAACAAATACATTTTGGATGTAAATATTTTAATGAGAGTCTTGACATGGAATGTCAGGGGCTTGAACACCCCTAACAAAAGATGCTTGGTTAAGCGTTAGCTGGAAATTATAAATATTGATATCATCCTCATCTAAGAAACCAAGCTCAAAAGCAAAGAAGTGGAGCAATTCATCAAGTATTGTAGACATTGGAAAGGTCATGAAGCTAATGGAGCATCGAGAGGTAAGGCAATATGATGGCAACCAAACCAAGTACACATTGAAATTGCTAATTCTTAGATAATCAATGGCAGATAGAAAAAGTTAATAGTTTGAAAATATCTCTTTGTTTTTTCGTAACTAATGTAGTAAAAATTGAAGATAAACAAAAGACATGGAGTGACCTTGTACTCGATCTCAATGCATACCAAAACTATCACATAATAGGAGGATATTTTAATGCAATTTTAAATCTACAAGAAAAATTAAGGGGCATAGGAAGGGAAACCCAAGTTCAAAGAGACTTTCAAACATTTGTACACAATAACAAATTAATAGATTGTCAGCCAACAAATGGAAAGTTTACATGGATGAATTTAGAAGAATAGGCTTCACAAATATATCTAAAAGGCTTGACCATTTTCTACTCACATAGAGGATTGGATTAGAAAACCAAGTCTGTCAATTTCAACAATGCACTCTAACCCCATTTTTTATCACTTTCCAATGGATTTAAAAACACCAGATGTTTTAAATGGAACCAACTCCCAAATTCATTTCAAATGCATGTAGTTAAGGCATCCGTAAATATTATCAAATCTCAAAAAATGGTGAGAAGAACCTATCAATGAAAGAGGAACTTGCATGTACACAATTCACCAAAAACTCATAAATGTAAAGGAAAAACAAAAGATATGAAATAGATCAACATTTAGCAATATCTCTGAGAATAAAGAAGAATAGAAAAATAAATATCATACTTAAGCAACAAAGTGATACAAAATGGCATGAATCAAATAGAGTATGAAATTCAAAAATATTTAATGGAAGGATGCCAAGAAACACTAGCAAGAGAGGAAAGCTACTAGAGATCAAAATTCAGAGAAATGTGGCTAAATGAAGGTGATCTCAACACCAAGTTTTTCCATAACTCATCCAAAATCAAGCAGAACCATAATAAAATAATGCGGGTTGAAAGAAATGATCATAGCATTCTCATTAACCCTAACGAAATACAAAAAGAAGAGGTAGATTAATTTTAGAGCCTAAAAAAGGGGATGGGGAGTCAAACTCTATTCACAATAATTTCCTCCAAAACATACCAAAGCTTGTCACTAATGAAGACAATAATTTTCTAATGAAACCAACAACCTTGGAGGAAATTAAAAAGCCACATTTGGCACCTGGACTAAGTGCTAGGTCCAAACAGATTCACAACATTAACATTTCAAGAATGTTGGAAATTTTTGAGACAATATATATGGTTAATGGTAGAAGAGACACGGAAAAAAAAGCATTATTCTCAAAGACTTAAACAATACGAATATAGTTCTAATACCCAAAAAATTAGAAGGCAAATCATTTGCAGAGTATATACCCATATCTCTATGCAATACAATATATAAAATCATATCCAAAGTAATGGTGAACCGACTCAAACATTTTCTACCAAGACTAATATCTGGGGAACAAAGTGGATTTGTTCCAAGGAGAAACATAACTAACGAAATTCTAACAACTAGTGAGATTCTACATTCCATTTGAAAAGAAAACCTCAAAGGCATGCTTTTAAAATTAGATATAAGCATGGCATATGACAAGGTCAAATGGTGACTCCTTATGAAAATCTTGGAAAATTTTGGATTTGGAATAGAATGGCTAAAATGGATCTATGGTTGTATATCAACACCTAGATAGCCAATAATCATAAAGGGTCACCTCGTGGTTTTTTTCAAAGTGCCAAGGGACTTCGGTAAGGTGATCCACTATCTCCCTTTTAACTTTTCTTAATGGTTGATGTTTTTAGTAGAACAACCAATAAACTAAAGGACCAAAACCTATGGGGGGAATTAAAATCCTACACGAATTGCCACCTTTCTCACACCAAATGTTTGCAAATGATAAACTTGTATACGGATCACCCATGATAACAAAATATGAACAAATTAAACAACTACTTGATGAATACATAGAAACATCTAGCCAACTCATAAATGTGTCTAAATCAAGTATATTTTCCTTCAATACACCAAGAGGAACTCGACACTATATTAAATTAATCCTGGGATTTAATGAAGAAAAACTAACTTCAAAATATTTGGGAATCTCACTTTTCAATGCAGACATCAAAGGAGAATTATGGAATCCCATTCAGGAGAAATGCAATAAGAAAATGAAAAATTGGAATGGGAAATGGTTGACATTAGTAGGACAAATCACAATGCTAAAATCAATCTTAGTAGTGATACCTATATACACGCTATCGTGCCTAGAGATCCCAAAAAGCACACATCAAAAATTAGTCACCACACAACGTAAGTTATCATGGCAAGGATCCAACAAAGAGAAGAAAATCCCTTTAATATCTTGGGACAAAATTACAAAAGGTAAAGAAAGAGGTGGAGCCAACATCAAAGATCTTAAAATACAAACCGGCCTCGCCCTTGGGGAAAATCTTTCATGGTGCATGTACAATAATTTGAATGTCTTATGGAGTAAGCTATTACATAATAAATACTTAGATACAAATGAACCCAACTGGATTTTAACCATACCTAACCCCCCTCATGGATTGGCAATCTAGAATTTCATAATTAAGTGTAGAAACCTAATCAAAGACCACCTAAGCTGGCAAATAAACAATGGTCAACATGGTCGATTCTAGGAAGATTCGTAGAATGGACACACTCCACTCGATTCCATTCCAAAATTCAATTTATGGCAACAAGATAATGGATTATTTGACCATAACTACCATGACATATATTTATTTATTTTACTTATATATTTATATTTTTGGGTTTTTTCTTATTTTTATTTTTTGTCCTTTTTCATTTTCTCTTTTATTTCTTTTCATTTGTTCTCTTTTCCATATTTTTGATCAGTCATTTGTCCTCTATTTCCTTATTTTATTTCTTGAGTTCCTTTTAGTTTTGTCTTATTTTTTTATTTGGTGGTGTCTTGTCAATTTTTGGTTTTTTGTGCCTTTTTCATCACTCATATATCCTCTCTTCCTTTCTCTCTTCTTTTAATGGCTTCTAGGTCTAAAATTCTATCATCTTTTTGCTCTTTGTGCTCTCTGGCATCCTGATGATGGATCACATACTATCGTAAAAAATTTTGATGTTATAAATTTTTACACAATCAAATTCCAGAAGCTATTGTAACATTGATTGGTATCACTGCCACAGTTTGGTAAATACCTACAATGTTAAATATAAAGGCTATCATTGTTGCTCATTCAAATCAATTGTCATCAATAGGAGTAGTTTGAATGGTGAGAGACATTCTCAACATCTGGGTCATAATATTTTTTGTTAAATATTGTAACTTGACCTTGATGTAGTGTTGGTACGCCTTTTATTCAATGTATTGAAGTTTAAGGTTGTCTTTGGTTGAAATTTTATTTGATAATCATGGAATTAAGAATCTTTGTTGCATGCTAACAAATATCTCACCGATCATCCTGTAATTTGTAAAAAATCATGGAATGAATTATCTCTTGGTTTGGTTGTTTGCATATATTTTTTATTAAGAAAAAAATTGTAGCAAGTATATTTCAATGGTATCATAGCATAGTGATCCTGCCAACCTATGAGGGTTTCAATTGCATGTCAATGATTTTCAATTGTATGTCAAGATTTTCAGTTGCATGTCAAGATTTTCAGTTACATGTCATAGATTTTTAGTTGCATGTTAGCTTTTTCAATTGCATGTCAACTTTTTTCATTGCATGTCAAGAATTATGGTTTCCTTTTGCTCCTAATCCAATGCATGTTAGTAGAAAGTGGTTATATGCACTCCAATAAGTTTGAATCGAACAAGTACAATACAAGAAGCCATTTTGGACAACAAGTGGAAGGGATTAGAAGCAACCTAGTGGAAAAAGACATAGAAGAACTAGAAAATGAAATTGTTGCCACTAAAATTGCTAAGTGGTATAACATATATCAAAAGAGGAAGAATCTTCTAACATTTCAGAAATACCAAAATTTGTAAAGGTTGGCTATTCCTATGAAGGAGGAGGTTATCATAATTTTTTATGAATATTTAGGTGAACCTGTGGAGGTCAAGCCTACTGAATCTTTTGATAGATATTATATAAGAAAAGAGAAAAGAAGAAATGATATATCTAGAAGGCAGTAAATCGATTGATTGATGATATATCTATTTATTGTTTATTTTCCTATCATTGATCTGTAATGTTTTACAGATGTGTTGTGCCTTCTGAACAGGTACAATTTTCACACACACATTTTTGGCGCCCACCGTGGGGCCCGATTTCGAGTTTCCATTTTATATTTCATCAATTTTATGACCATTTTTATCAAGTTTCGGGTTTTGAAATTTTTTCGTACAATTTCATATGACATTTTGCAGATTGTCATTTGGAAAGTCATTGATTGTCGTACAACATACAACAATCTAACAATTGTTGTACCGATTCTTACACATTATCATTTCAGAGATAAAGTATTGTACCGATTCACATATATTGTCGTATTAGAATTCAATTATCGTATGGGTTAAGGTATATTGTCATACACCATTTCATGCTAGAATTTCAATTGTCGTATGGGTTTTCTAGTCAGTTTTTAAGGTTTTTGCTTTGAAATTTGATTGATTGCTAATCATGACCCCTATTGTTTTCTAGTGTGTGATTGTTTTAGACAACTTAATGCTTCTTGCAGGACGTGAGACGAAGACCTGAGCATTCAAACCTATCTTTTTGGCCTATTCTTGTCTTGTCTTCTAAGCCCTTGTTTGCAGGAAACCCTTTCAGAAATCGTTGGCCAAAGACCCTCAATCAACATGAAATTTCTGACGTGTGGTTTTGCAGGTTGCCAAAGTCTTCATCAAGTGAATATTGTGTTTGGTTAATCTCTTTTTAATAGGCACATAGCTAATTAATCACGTGTGTCATATTACATGTGGTAGATATTGAGGGAATTATGCTCTTCTCTTTTCAGAGAATCAGAAACCCAGAAGGTATCTCCCTCTTGCCAATGTGTGTACTGTCTCTGGATTAACTATGTTTGGCATGTCTTGTATAGGGAAAAGGACAAGGTTAGGGGATTATGCTCTTCTCTTTTAGAGAATCAGAAACCCATATCCTGTGGTCCCCAACCTCACATTTCATTTAATCCTTTAGAGGGCCTGTCGGCTAAGGTAAAAATCTCCCGGGAATGACCCAAGTGGGGACAAGTCTTGAGCTGACTCTTCCACCCCACTATAAAATTTGACACTTCCTTGAGGTTAAAGCCTTAGAAGACATAATTGCGCTTGTTCCTTGGATTTATTCCATGAACATGCTTAGATTTTGTTTAGAGAAGATCTGCTTCAATCTTGCTTGCGAGACTACGCAGGTTTGAGTACTCATAGGGTTAATAGCCTCAATCCTGCTTGCGGGACTATGGGAGATAATTGAGAACAGATGCCTTAATTAACAGCCTAAGCTAGTTTGCTACCGATCTACCTCCAAAGGATTTGTAGTGCTTGTGCGAGGTGAATAGTAATCACCCCAAGAAACTCATCATATCGAGCCCTCCTTGATGCTTGAACTCAGCTAATATGGGCTCCAACATCCATTATGTGTTGTTGGACCACCATATTCTGAGGAGTCATTGAGTGTGTTCTTAAGTCAACGAGCATGTAATACATCTCTTCTCCTAGTTAGGTTAAGCTAGGTGTGTTTGATTCTTTGAGTCAATTCTCACATGTTTTCTGTGATTGTGAGCCTATTTCTATGTTAAACATCATCAGACAATCCAAAACATAGATCTTGAAAACTAGACAACAAATTTGAAAACCAGCTAAGACTAAAAAATACCAAAATCTCTAAAAATTGAAGCAAAATCCTTTTTGGGTGTCAACTATCGTCTAGCCCCAGCAACTATCATATGACAATTCCTTAGTTTCCTCAAGTGTCGTACCAGAACCCCCAAGTGTCGTACGGGAATCTATAGAGTGTCGTAAGAGAGTTGTCAGAAATCCCAAGTAGAAATTAATCCCTGGCATCAATTTTTGTACAAGCCTTTGGATTGTTGTGACAGACCTCATTCTGTGTCATGCGATCCTGCATACTATTGTACGCCATTTTTACACAAATTGCCAGAAAAACCAAAATTTTGTCAAAATTCCAGTCAAATTTTAGCCCTAGTCAAAATTCTATAATAAAATCCACTATGTCAGGTAAAAAGCAAAGAAACAGCAATCCATCTCATTTTCCCAAAGTGGTCTATTTTGTTCGATTTGTCATCTTGTTGATTGATCTGAATCACAATTTATCTTGTGTCAAAAACCTTGTCAACACAACCTCGATCTATCATCATATCTAAACGGATAAGTGTTGTGAATTTGTGTCCACCATCTTTTGGGCGTCTACCCATACATCTCAAACATAGTATCCTTCACTTACATCCAATCTATCTTTTCATCAATAATCCAAACCAATCTTGACAAGGTTGCGTCACTTGATCTTTCCTGAATCATATTATCAGTTAGCTGCCTTATCTTGCTCCAAAGATTCACCTAAAGTTAATGGTGGAAAATAGAGCCTCTTCACACAGAAAACCCAAAGAAGACCCCAAGACATCACCTTCATCTTCTCTCATTGTTCAGTCTTTTCATCAACCATACGATTTTGATCTTTATGAAGAAGATGAACTAGGCAATTTGCGCTTAAAAGGAGGTCACACAACTCCTCCTGAATCAACCTCGGAAGACAATCAAGACATTGCTATGTCTCAAAGAGAAGCTAGCCATGGCTCACAAGGCCACAAATCTAACGAGGGTAGGGCTCAAGAGCCCACACCTTCATAAATTACACAATACCAAGATGATGATCTCTTCAAAAGACTCATGAAACACTTCCTCCATGAAGACAAAGAGACATACTTTCTCGAACTAGCCCAACAAGGTGCCAAAATCCCTCAAAGCTTTAATGTTGAAGACATCGTAACACAAGAGGAAGAGACCCCTATCACTGCTATGATGAAAAAAATGCATGCTATGCAAGTTAAAGTCAACAAACTAGAAAAAGAGAAAGAACCCAAAGAATTCTCTATGGATGCCTTATGTCCATTTCCATTTGATCGAAGCATGTATATGTCACCATCCCCGAAAGGGTTGGAACTGCCCAAATATGACAAATATGATGAAATTCAAATCCTCAAGATCATGTCAGAGAATTTTGCACTCTATCCATGGAGTTCATGCATGAACCAACATTCTTAATGCGTTTGTTCCCGCAATCTTTGGGAGGGGCAGCCATCAACTAGTTCTCCAAAATACCTCCAACCATCAAAACTTTTCTATTGACAATACTCCTACAATATCCAACATTCGGTCACCATGATTGACATTTGTGACCTAAAGAAGAGAACATGAGAACCATTCCTGACTTTCCACAAACGTTGGAGGAAGAAGTTCTCGCTATATCCTCGACAAATCCCAGAAAAAGAGAAACTTGAAATCTTCATCAACAATCTAATTCTGGAAATCAACTATCATCTCCAGATGTAAAATCACACTTTATCTGACAAAATCGTGGATAGTGCCATGAAAATAGAGGACATACTTGTTTGCAAGGGAGATATCTCGCTTCATAAAGAGAACAAGTATGATTCAGGTTCCAGTTCCAAAAACAAGGATAAAGTCAAATTTTGGAACAAAATCAAAAATATTATCATAGATGGTGTTGTTGATCACATCAGTGCTCCACCCAAAGCACCAGCATTTAATCGCACTATTGGCACTCAAGCTATAAAAGCCTCATAGAAGTAGACAACTGAACTTTCTAAAAAGTTAAATGAGTACAAACCATGGGTTACAAAACCAAAACACAAGTTCACTCCTTTGGGTGAGTCCTTGGAATCTGCCATGAGAACCTTATTGGAAAATAACATCATCACATTGCCTAAGATAAAACTATATGACCCCGAAGTCAAACCTAAATGGTGGAGGGAGACCAATTTATGTGATTTCCACTGAAACAAGGGTCATAAAACAAACAATTGCATGCATCTAAAAAATCATATTCAAGACAAAATTGACAATGAAGAAATTGTGATTGACAACCATAAATCTAACAACTATCATACAACATTCACAGAACATTTTATGAAACACACTCAAGGAGAATCATCTTCTAAACCAAATATGGATGCTAAGGTCAATTACACATACTCTAGTAAAAATGATGTCATCAACATGGTAGATCCATGTGCATCTTAGCACTACAATGTCATCACCATTGTCAAAAAGGATAAAGAAAGTAGATTGGCTAACACAATCACTCAGTCTCAAGCTCAGGTAACTCTTCCAGGACCAAATTTGGGTTCATCAAAAACTCAAAAGGTACCATTCAATATTGTGTCTGCATATAAACAAAGGACTGTGCCTAAATCTTCCAATTCTAAAGAGTCCAAAACAACATCATACAACACTATCCAGCAGCTCCAACACACAAATGCAAAGATATCTATATTTGAGTTGCTTCGAATCTCTCCTGCTCATCAAGTTGTCCTAGACAAATCTCTCATCAGTTCTAATGTTCCAAAGAATCTTGATCTTGATTGATTTCAAACCATGGTGGGTCATTTGACTTCTCCTCAATACATTTCCTTTTTAGAGGAAGATGATAATTCATTGAGTCATTTGCATAATCAGCCCTTGCATATTGAAGTCCTAATTGAGAACCGTCGTGTCAAGCATGTTTTGATAGATGGGGGAGCTGGTCTAAACATTTGTTCTTATAAACTGGTTACACAACTAGGACTTTCAGAAGATGCTATTGATCCTATAAGAAAAATAACCATCAAAGCATATGATGAACAGGAAAGATCCTCAAAAGAAGTCATTGTGTTACCTATCAGAACAGGACTTTTCATCAGAGATATCACTTGTCAAGTATTGGATCTCCCACTGGCCTATAACATCCTTTTAGGAAGGCCCATATTCCTGAAATGCAAGCTATTCCATCAATGACCATCAATGTGTCAAGTTTCCCTATGATGGAGTTGAAGTCACTATACCAGTAGACATGTCAGCATCTTACAATGCTTTAAAGGAAAGTGTCGACAAGCTTGTCCCACACAATAGAGAGTCTTCTACCAAATAGAGTGACATAGCGTCTACATCCAAAATGGAAGACATAGCAAAGGAAGTCAAAATTAAAGATACAGGCATGGGAGACATAGAAAAGGAAGTCCAATGATGACGTTGAGACGCTTAATGAGCTAAACATCTTGAGTAGTAATATCACCTTCGAATTCAAAAGTCAGATCAAAATCAATGATGACAACACTATGTGTGTAAACGCTATCAGTTAATCCTTCCCTATGCTTACTATCCAACATCCTGAACTTATTGACCAAACATCCAATTACCCAAGCCAAGACATCCATACTTTCCAAACAGACTAT
Organism: Chamaecyparis obtusa; assembly: GCA_027943335.1. Lineage (NCBI taxonomy): Eukaryota > Viridiplantae > Streptophyta > Pinopsida > Cupressales > Cupressaceae > Chamaecyparis > Chamaecyparis obtusa. The sequence goes on along the minus strand of BSBK01003613.1, from coordinate 3,137,340 downwards.
GCTCTAGCATGCTACTTGAATGCGGTAGAACCTATGACGACCTCCATCAGTGAACCTAGTGTTAGCATGATGGAGTCGAATATCAAATATCTCAGTTAAAAGAATAAAAACAAGATAAACAAGAGATCTAAGGGTTAAAACCACTATGTGGCAGTCTCAGAGCCGAAAATAGTAAAAATAAAAGACTTATCCGAAGGTGAAAACCTCTCTGAGGCATCCAAAGATGAGATATTTGATGTCCTTCCGAGTAATTTACAGGACATATCACCAGTTTTGATAGAACCAACTCAGTCTATCAATCTAGGTACAACAAAGGAACCTCAATTGATTCATGTTGCGCAATCTCTATCAGAAGAAGAAAAATAGGCATTTACTAAATTCTTAATAGAGAAAAAGATCAACTTTGCATGGAAATATTCAGATATGCTAGGATTGGACCCTAACCTGATCATGTATCATCTCTCTATCACTCCAGGAGTTAAACCAATCAAGAAAAAGTTGCACAAAATACATCCTCGTGTTGCACTCCTTGTCAAAGCTGAGCTAGAGAAATTACTCAAAGTTGGATTTATCTGAGTCATAGACTATGCTGAATGGATATCAAACATCGTCCTGGTGTCAAAACCAGATAAATCTATCTGAGTATGCACATATTTCAGAGTTATAAAAAAAGGATGCCCTAAGGATGATTTTCCACTACCAAACATTGATATGATAGTGGACATGACTGTGGGATTTGAAATGTACTCTTTAATGGATAGTTTTTTTGGATACAACCAAATAAAGATAGCTCCGGAAGATTAAGAAAAGACAGCTTTCACATGTGCATGGGGTACTTTCTGTTGGAATGTCATGTCATTTGGTCTTAAGAATGTTGGTGCTACATATCAAAGAGCCATGACATCTATCTTTCATGATATGATGCATAAAAACATGGAGGACTATGTGGATGACACATGGGAAAAATCAATGAAGAGATCTAAACACCTATCTGAATTGGGTACAATACTGGACAGGATGGAAAAATTTAGCCTCAGACTAAATCTTAAGAAATGTGCATTTGATGTCACTTTAGGAAAGCTCCTAAGATACATTGTTTTAACGAAAGGTATCGAAGTGGATCCAGCAAAAGTCAAAGCAATCATGGAGATGCAACCTCCTAAGAACATCAGTCAATTGTGTACTCTGCAAGGAAGGATACAATCTATCAGATGCTTCATCTCTCAATTAGCTGATATATCAAAACCTTTCACTAAAACATTGCATAAAGGTGTGACCTACAACTGGAGTGAAGAATGTGAGAAGAATTTCAATCATATCAAGCAATACTTGGAAAATCCACCAATTCTCATGCCTCCTATTCAGGTAAACCCATTAATTTTGTATGTCTCCACAAAAGATACATCACTGGAGGCACACTAGGGGCATTGTTGGCACAACATGATGAGAATAAATGGGAAAGATCTATCTACTACATCAGTCGAACCTTGGTGGCTTATGAGAAGAACTATTATATGATAGAAAAGGCATGTCTAGCTATGATCTTTGCATCGTAGAAACTGAGACACTACATGTTGGCTCATAAAACACACCTAGTAGCAAAGATTGATCCATTGAAATATTTGTTAAGCAAAGTTGACCTCACAGGTAGAATAGAAAAATGGGTAATGCTACTAAGTGAATTTGATTTTGAGTATGTTGAGAGAAAATTCATCAAAGGACAAGTCATCACAGATCAATTAGTTGAAGCTCCAATGTTTGATGACCAACCAATGCAAATGGAATTTCCTGATTCCTCTATCATGCACCTACCTTCCAGAACGTGGTGGTTATATTTGATGGATCTTATACACAAAATAGATCTGGAGCTGGTATATTGTTCATCACACCAAAAGGTTACTCCATTTCGAAAGCATTTAGGGTCAAGTTCCCTTTCACCAACAACATAGCAGAATATGAAGCTTTGTTAAATGGAATGAAAATAACAATTGAATGGAGAGTAACAGAACTACACATTCATGAAGACTCACAATTGGTCATTCACCAAGTCGATGATGTGTATCAAACAAAATATGAAAAGCTTGTTCCATACAACCACACAGTAGATGATCTAAAGAAGTACTTCATTTTTGTCATATTTAAAAAGATACTTAGAATGGAGAACAAGGCAGTTGACACCATGGCAACACTATCATCTCTTCTACAGCAGCCATAACATAAGATACGCTACGATTTCCTGGTAGAAGCATTTTAATTCCCTACCTATGATTGCCCAAAAACCCGCATGATATGCACCGTTGTTTGTCATGATTCCTCCTATTACAAAAACATATATTCCTAGCTCCAAGACCAAATCATTCTTGATACTTTTAACCGTCATGAAAAATGTTACCTTATTTGAAATGCATCACGGTATGTCATCATTGGTAATGATCTATACAAACGAAGTCTGGATGGTACATTTATTAGATGTTTATAATGTGAAGAGTCACAACGCGCATTAGAGGAAGTCCATGAAGGTATTTGTGGATCACATTCCAACGGTCTAACATTAGCTCAAAAACTCATTAGGGTAGGGTACTATTGGTCAGACATGGAGAAAGAGGCCGTGAAATATGCAAAGAATTATTAGAAATGTCAGGTTCATGGTAACTTGATTCATGCACTAGGAAGAGATTTTATCCCATTTACAACACAATGGATTTTTTAGCAATGGGAATTTGATCTCATAGGAGCCATATATCCATACTCATCAAATGGTCACACCCATATCATAACAGCAACAGATTATTTCACAAAATAGGTTGAAGAAGTTTCGTTGACACAACCAACCAGCAAACAGATCTCCATGTTCATCCTGAACTACATTATTTTTCAGTATGGTATCCCACACTCCATTATCACTAACAACAGAGGCCAATTCAAGAACAAGGATCTAGATTCTTTATGTTCTAAATTCAATATCACTCAACATTGGTCGTCTGTCTACTATCCACAAGGGAATGGATAAGTTGAAGTGTCCAGCAAGAACTTACTAAAAATCTTACATCGCTTGGTCAACAAAATAGGGCGAGATTGACATCTAATGATAAATCCAACTCTTTGGGCTTATAGAACAAGTATCAAAACACCCCCTAGGGATACTCCCTTTGCTTTAGTATAGGGGATTGAAGCAGTACTACCTATAGAGGTTGAAATCCCATCACTCAGAATTAGAATGCATGGTCTGATAACCAATGACGATTATAGAGTATCCAGGTTGCAAGAACTTGAACTAATAGATGAGCACAAGACAGTTGTGTATGATCATCTCAGAGTCTATCAGAAATGAATGTTTAGAGGCTACAACAAGAAGGTCAGACACAGAGAATTTCAGGTCGGTGACCTAGTCTTGAGAGAGAACACTAAAAATCAATCCCATCGAGAACCCAAAGGGAAGTTTGAACCCAATAGGCTGGGTCCCTTTGTTATCGTTACTACTTTCAACTCTGGAGCCTATCAACTCTCAATGATAGATGAATAACAACTCCGCGAACCAATCAATGTTCTTCATCTGAAGAAATTATATGCCTAGGCATTTAGTATGTGGAAAATGTCCTGAAAAACAAACTAAAAATCAGATAAAGTCCTAAAAAAGTGATCATCCTGGTGAAAACCTAGCAATAGGCGCCTTGATGGTTCAAAAAAAAAATACAAAAAGTTGAAAAGATGAAAAATATAAAAAAAGAAGAAAAAGAAAAAGAAAAAGTGCCTTGGTGAAAACCTGGTAAATAGGTGCCTTTGTAGCAAAAATAGAATCTCTGTCAAGATGGTGAAAACCCGTAAAATGGGCACCACTTGTACAAAACACTCCATATATCAAAGCAATCTTGGTAATTTCCCATCTTTCTGTACTGCTCTAGTTTGTACATATCTTGCAATTCAATAAAGTCAGTCTATGCACCAAACAACCAACGTTAGAACCCAATCAACGTTTCCAACTTGGGGGAAACCAATGTCATATCCTATGGTCCTCAGTATTCAGACAAGTCATATCGAGTCAGTATCCTTCCGAGCTTTATTCGAGTTTGTCTGTCTGTCTCCCTACTAGAAAATGATTTTGCAACTAACACCAACACAAGCAAACTACAACACTAAACACATCAATCTATGAGATATGTTAAAATATTTTTGTATGTTCATTATTTCGCATAAGATTTTTTGCATATTATGTCCCTTTGAGCTCATCGATGATGTCCTTTACAGGATTTAGAGAAGAAATGATTGGGGGCATAATCTTTTATTTGTTTTCTATGTATAAGTGACAATCTAATTACTCTAAAAACTCTAGATTGAATGGGTGTCCACTATAAGTGCCTCCATCACGATTGGATCGCCATGTGTACCTTAACCTTTGATACCCAGAGGCTTTAGGGGGTTTACATCTAACTTTGCATTTTGAGTGATTTCTTTCTCCTATTGCAAAATGTGACATTACCCAAGGATGTGAATGATAAAGGGTCAATGCGGGTAACTCACATAGGAAAAAGAATGACCTCTCAACTACTTGGTGTGTTTGTATGCAAGGTGTATTCAAGTCATCATAGTGTTTATGCTCTGATGCTTATACAAACTGCTAAATTAAAATGGACATTATATTCAAGTCATCCTGGCTCTTGTGCCTTGGTGCTTATATCTAATCCAACATATCCGACTAAAATTCAATATTCATATGTTCATGGTTGTCTAACTTATGGACATTTTATCAACTATCTGGTGTTACCTAAAATATTCAATGATGAAAAAGATCGACAAATGATCAATGACTAAGTCCTAGGTTTGCATTTCATTTGCATTTTGCATTTAGTTTGGTTGCATCTCTTTCATGATTTGAATTCAGCATAGCATTTTATGTTCTCAAATTTGCACTTAACACATCAAAGGACTAAGGGTAACATGAAGGTCTCTTCACCTAATCAGCAAGCAGTCGTCGTCTTGAGTTAAAACATCCTTTTGACAATGACTGAGCACTTGAATTCTTCATGTACCTGCAAAAACATCATGTGTATCGCTGCATTCACATATCACATCATATTCATTTTACATATCCATTGCATTACATACATTTACATACATAAACATAATAAAGAAATGCATTTTCATAATTCTTTTAACATTCATCATTGCGTCCATATTTCATAATCATAATCATACATGCAAAGCAAAAATTAAACATTGCATACGTTTGCATCACTTGATAAACATTATAATCAAAATGACAAGTGTTATGAAGTCAAACTGAAGATCTCATATGTGTGTGTGTGTGTGTGTGTGTCTATATATATATATATATATATATATATATATATATATATATATATATATATATATATATATATATATATATATATATATATATATATATATATATATATATATATATATATATATATATATTGAATATAGTGCATGGGGTGCACAATGTGTGTACAATACAATGAATGAGCTCCAATGAGCTATCAAGTACAACAAAAGATAAAAAATGAGGAATCGACTATCATATCAACTATCCACCTGATCCTCTACATCAGGTGTCGCTCCTCCTCCTATTGGGACATCTGATGGTGGATCAACTCATGGCGCCATGGCTCCCTCAAACCCCCAACATATACTGAGAGTATGATGTAACCCTCTATCCTGGTGGCACGACTGTAAAATAATTTGACACATAATATGCCACTCTACTAGTCTGATGAACAATCTCGACCCTTAAAGATTGAGTCTCTGCATGAGACTCTTGCAACTTCTTGTCTCGCTCTACCAGTTTGATCTGTAATGATAACCTCTGGGATCTCAGGTCCCTGATCTAGTGGTGTAAGCAGTGTATCACATCCTGGGGTGTCTGTCTCAAACCAAGATTTGCCTCCTCATCCACATCCTCCTCTCTATCCATAGCCTCATCTCCACAATCTCCACCTACCTCTGTCTGTGCCTTACGGCATCTGATCTCTACTCCCAGGTCAAAATCAGGTGCTCCCTCCGCCTCACCCATCGGGAGATCATGGTGTTCTCCTAACACCTCCTCAGTTACTATGGTGCTACCCACGACACCTAACACCCCACCCTCACCCCTAGTATATCATTGTTGTAAAACTGATGGCCTCACTAATGGCACTGCTCATGGAATCAGGGCATGCCTACCATCTGGTATCGGTTGTGGCGGAGCACCTACCACTCTCTTTACTGGAGGGATCAACTGTGCTGCTAGGATATGTACCTCCCTCCTCTAAGCTCTCTGGGGTGCACTTGTGACATCATCCGCCTCCTCCATGGTAGGAATCGACTCTCTAGGATCGAAGAATTGCCAGAAGGGATGCTCCGCCAGATATGTCATGTAGGCATCAGTAATCCCGACATCGACCACCTGTACTCGATAGTCCCAATCACAGCTCTGAAGGCCGCTCTACTCCTGCATGCATATCACACGATAGTCGGGGATCCCACCCAAGTCCTATCTCCCTCACTTGTTGGGCGTAGGATGCAAACTCCTGAGGCAAAAGTCTTACCCTCGTGGTAGACTGTCTCGTGCATCTTTGAAAAGATATGAGCCAATAGGCACTAACCCCAACCAAACCCTGCAGGTTGTGCCATGAGATGTTGAACCATGGGTGCCCACCCCATCAAGAAATCATTCTGCTAACGGTTGGACATGATGATACCTCCTATCATACCTGCAATGATACACTCCAGACGGTGTGTCTGGCCATACCATTGTACCAGTGCCTCCTAAGGTATTTGTTGAGCAATTTGCTCATTTGCTCCAAAAATAGTCCTAAAGGCATGTAAGCCTATGTTCCCTGAACTCAGATAATAAGGGCGTGGTCCATGGAACGGAATACAGAGAATGTGATAAACATCCTCGAGCGTAATAGTTATCTCCCTTGTAGGGAGATAGAAAGTTTAAGTCTCCAAATGAAACCGCTCGATAAGTGCAGTACTCAGCCCATGATTTGCCCTAATCTCAGGCAAACCAATGAGGTACTCAAATCCGCAAGCAACTAGATGAACCCTGAGTGGGTCCGGAAGTGATATACATAGCCTCTGAGTGGCTGGATGAGACACACACACGTGTATATTAGGATACCTCATCTACAAGCACATAGAATGAACGCAACATCAGTAATTTGATCCAAATTGACACTAAGTGCACGTAAATTAAAAAATTGAACATGTCCAAAGGTGCATTAAATGCTATTAAAACTAACTGAGCAACTAAAATTTTTGAAAAAATTCACTAAGTACCCTAAAAACACTTGTTTTTCATACGACACTTCAGAATTTTAAAAACCGGTGTCAAGTGTTGTATGACACTATACATTAACCCATACAACATTTGGGTTCCACACGACAATCCACTAGTTGTCATACAACAACTGAGGGATCCAATGAAATGTCGTACGAGAGATGGGTATCTCCCATACGACACTATACAATGACAAACACGACACTTGAAATGCACTTGGATTGTCATACGACACTCCAAAAGTTGTCGTATGACAACCCATGAAGCAAAAATTGAAAATGCGTAAAAAGCTATAAAAATCTTAAAAATCAATTAAAACATGTGCTAAATTGATTGCAAAAGGTGTTCAAACGTCCACTTATCGGGTTCATGTACTGATGAGGCTGTTGATATCGCTGAGAACGCTCAAAATGATGCGAGGAGACAGGGACCACCATTTTTGCTCTTAGAGGGCTCCATAGAATCTCAAAAAGTCAACCGGTGAAAATGATTTGAAAATGACCCCTTTGGGCCTTATATAGGTTTTGACCTAATTTTTCAAAGTGCTCTGATTTGCATGAAAACAACACCCCTAGCTAATTTCGACATCCTGAATCTATTTTCGGGATCAAAATCAAAATCTGAGATTGTTTACTTTGTCAAAAATGTGATTTAAAATTTTGGACCCAGGACGACCGGCTGCTTGCATAATCGACCTTCACAACATCACAAGAATCTAGAACTCAACCTATTTGATCATCTAACATCAAACTTTCAAAATTTTAACTTGGTCAACCATGGTCAAACTTGGTCAATCGAACCCCTAAACGATGCAAAACGTGTCCCCGGATGTGTATAACCACTTCTACAATCGATCATGTTGCTTCTAATCATTAATGTTGGCTTTCTCGATAGATTTTGATTTTAATCGCAAAGGGGCCATGGTATTCTATATCATTAACCATTATCAAATCTATTTGTTTTTCAAAACTTCTTCAGCAATCGAGACAACAACCACGTCTAATTGTCAACTTATCAAAAGTCCTCGTTGCTTGTGACATATCACTTGGGGCATATCAAATTCATCAAAATCCATATCAATCTGGTATTCTCTTAATCTTGTAAACCGTATCAGCTCTTCCTTACCATTGGTTCAGATGTGAAATTTCCTTGATTCTTCGTAATTGAAGGGTTCGAGGTTGGTATCCTTTCGATTCCTTTGGACAAGCAGGTCTGGAGTCAGGATATTCAATTCTTCGTAGTCATAGGTTCAGAATCAGGCGTTTTATCACTTCTTCGTAATCACAGGTTCAGAGTTGCTATTGTTGACATCATCTCTATTCTTTGGTCAATCAAGACTTGAATCAACATCTTCAAATCTTTCAATCATTTTTTGTCTCGGAATCAGTCAATCAACCAGGATCAATTTCTCCATCACACAAATGACTCTAGATCTCACCAAACAGATTTATCTTTGAACCACTGCGCTTCGCACAGTAATTCAAAGAGGGGCAAAATGCAATACCCAAAAAATGGGCTTCAGTACCATTGGCCTCCTACATCAACAAATCGATTGAAATCAACCCTAAAGTCCTAACCTAAGGCACATCTGCACATCGAATTATCGAAACCCTAATTGATCTATCCTAAATCTACATCGGGGAATATTCCTAAATATTCCTATCTACCCTAATTATCTCTAATTAAATATTATTTGGCGATAAATGATATTATTTTATTTATCCTAAGTGCAATTAATTGAATATGTTAAATATTCAATTAATTAAACTTCATTTAGCAACTTAATCACTTTAATTAAATTTAATTAAAATTATTCCTTAATTAATATTATTTATTTGACAATTAATCACAAAATTCTAACAATAATTAATTGAATATTTATTTTATTGATTAAAATTGAATTGTCAAATTTAATAATATAATTTTGGATAAAGTTTGAGTAAATAATTGATTAACCCATAAATTAGTTATTTTTAAACAAAATCAGTTAAGATGAGAATAAAACACATGGAAATAAAATAAATCAATAATTATCTATGTAAAAATCAGTAGATCACTTAAACTCAAAATCAACTCTTGGATTCATTTTGTTAACTTTTTAAACTCAACATGTGATTGTGAGTTTAAAAGCATATTGGAGTGATCTCAACTTCCAATTATGAGTTAAAAAGCTTATTTGCATGATTTTACTAGATAACTGTTTCTAATTCCCTGATAATTTGCCAATAAATTCAAGTTGATCAACAAGTGATTTTTGGCTTTTCCATGAGTTCTCAAACCTGGATTTCTATATAAACAGGCCTCAATCCTTCACAATCAGACCATGTGCAAATTTGGAGAATAACAATGCTATACTGTCGAGTTCTTGAGAGATTGTGCAACTTTTTGAGATTTATTGTTATCATTTATTTTTTTGTTTTTGCATCCATAGCTAGTTTTCATTTCATTGATATCAAGTTTTTTTTAGATCAATTCATTTAGCTTACATCGTATTATTATATAGAAAATCACAGAAATATAGATTAATCTTGCATTCATTTCAATAGTTTTGCATTCAAATCCTTCGTTTAGGTGTTGCATTGTCTCTAATCTCGGTCATATTTTGAGAATACCATACTCACGTCTTTTAGAAGGCAGTAAATCAATTGATTGATCATATATCTATTTATTGTTTATTTTCCTATCATTGATCTATAATGTTTTACTGATGTGTTGTGTCTTTTGAACAGGTACAATTTTCACACACACAACAAGAAGCAACAATTACAACCTCAATTGAGAAACGCATGGGTCTTCATGGCAACTACGAGGTGAAGGAATATGCTTCCATGAAATTTGGAAACTCTACTTTGATTGGTCAACTACATGATGATGCGGATGATATATCCCACCATAAGTTTGATTTTGTGTACTTTGGAGTAACTGATATAAAACATTGCCAAAGGTTGAATGAAGATTGGTTACATAAAGCTACCCAAGCAAAGAAGCTTGCTAGTTGAGCAAGACAACTTCTTCTAAGGGTCAACGAGTGATGCAATCAGCTAGATCACACAAGTGAACAAAGGGAATCAGATTTTAGATCTTTAATTCTTCCAAGGGAATAAGAGGACAACAAAGACATCTTGAAGAGGTATGAGTGTAATTGTGATTTTCTGAGCTTGATCAACAATTCTCTTTCATCTCATGAGTCAAACTTTGAACCTTGGGTTGGGAACATTCAAGTTGGGATGACCAAGTGTGAAGTTGATCCTTCCCTACCTAGAGTTGATGAGATATTTGGTTGCGTACATAGTGGACCAGCCACAAAAAACTTGTCTTTGTTGAGAAATAGAAACGTTTCCCATTCATTAGTGGACTTGTCACCTCTTTCATATGATTGGGCAGTGATGTACTTATTGATTGGAGATTAGGTCTTTTTAAATATTACATTGGGCTATGAGGATCAGAAGGTAAGGGACTTCATTGGTTGCATGGCTAAACAAAACAATTACTTAGCAACCTTTAATGCATACTAATTTGTGGAAATGTAGATAAAGTTACAATAGTTGTTTGGAGGTTTTGTAGAAGTATTCAACACACTTTCCTTGCTGAAAATTGGCTCATTCATAAATTCCTAATAGTGTTGGTTGTTGGTAGTGATTATGGCTTCATTTGGAGTGAAGTTCTCAGCTAGTTAGATGATGTAGAGGTTCACATCAACAACATAATAAGTATTGACATGATTGATGGTTATGATAGTTCAAAGATTTGGGAATCTGGTGTTGACATGTGTGGTGCATTTCTTCAGTAGTATTCAAGATATAAAGAAGAGGCCTCTAGCATTGGCAGTCAAGATATAAAGGTTGAGCATGAAGTTTGCAAGAAAAAGGTGTTTTTCTCAACTGAAGATTTGCCACCAATTACTAGGTTTAGACATTTTGGAGCAGTTGATATAACTCAGTCCCAAATGATGAATGATGATGGCTAGAAAGGGCAAGCCATGATCAATCTTCAACTTGTTTGTGATGTGCGGTTTTTGTGGTGTGTGGTTTGGTTTGAGGCACTTCTACATTGGGATTACGATAGTGTTTCCTAGTCTTGGGCCTTATCATGTTTACATTTGTTTAGAGCAATGGGGATTCGAAGAAGATGCACCAAGATTTCCTTGGGATCCAGGAATTAAATGGTGTACTTGATCCTAATCAAATTTGATTATGGTGATTGCTTGGGGCAAGCAATCTCAAGGTGGGAAGACTTGTAATGTCCCCAATCAAAGATATGTGTGGTGCATTTCTTTAGTAGTATTCAAGATATAAAGAAGAGGCTTCTAGCATTGGCATTCAAGATATAAAGGTTGAGCATGAAGTTTGCAAGAAAAAGGTGTTTGTCTCAACTGAAGATTTGCCACCAGTTACTAGGTTTAGACATTTTGGAGCAGTCGATATAACTCAATCCCAAATGATGAATGATGATGGCTAGAAAGGGCAAGCCACGATCAATCTTCAACTTGTTTGTGATGTGCAATTTTTGTGGTCTTATCATGTTTACATCTGTTTAGAGCAATGAAGATTCGAAGAAGATGCACCAAGATTTCCTTGGGATCCAGGAATTAAATGGTGTACTTGATCCTAATCAAATTTGATTATGGTGATTGCTTGGGGCAAGCAATCTCGGGGTGGGAAGACTTGTAATGTCCCCAATATGGAGCCAAGGGATTAATAAGGGTATAAAATGATGAATTAAACAAGGAAGCAAAGCATCAAAGTTCCTATCAATGCCAATTATGAGTTGATCAAAGCTCGACAGAAAGAAATAATAGCAATTGAAGTGGAAGTAGATAGATTTTATAATGCAACATTAATCAAGCAATGTTTCATAAGTGAATTATGTATATACTTTAGTTGTATTTCTATGTGGTTGTTATCTTAAAGGATGTTCCAAAATTCTTAAAAGATTTTTCAAAATCCTTACAGAATAATTATGTGTCATTTTTGCCACATGTGATGCCATCTTATAGTGAGTATATGTAGAAGATATTTGTTGATGATTGCTCAGGGGAAGAGTAAAGTAAAAGGATATAATGAATGAATGGTTGACATGCATTCTTATGTTGCACACCTTACACCTTATGTGGAAGAAGCTATAGTATAATAATGCACCAACATGAGTGATGCCAAAGGGGTGGCCCTCCCATGATGACCAATTTGCCAAGGTACTATGTAAGAAGAGGGAGTGTTAGGCCTGCCCAAAAATACAATATATGGAATAATGCACCAAACAACTTATTGAGCAATTAATGAAAACTTGGCCAATGCTTAAGATATCAGTGCTACTCATGAGTCTAATAGAACATCTCGAGTTTACACAACTCTTGTTCCAAGAACTTATCAATTCTCAGTTGACTCCTATTAAAAATTGTCTCACCAGAGTCTTGTAAAAAACACTTGTGAGTCTTCTAAGTAATTCTATTTTATCTTGAAAGTATAATTTATTGGTTTGAAATGACCCTCATTGATTTCTATCAGAAATTTGCAATATCATTACAAAGAATTTTCATGAACTATTTGCCTGAAATCTAAACTCCAATCAGCCAACAAGCCATTAACAAGCAATAATTTATTTGAAACGATTAAAAAAATTAGGTCTTCTTTGCTAGCTAACTAACTACAAAAAAAGGCTAAAAATTATTTTCTATATACATATGTATGGCTCTAACTGTAAAAATCAAAACCTCAATAGTGCCTAAATTGCATGCTTTATCTTCTTAAAAAAAATAGAGTTCCAAAGCAATTCTTGAGTATACCACCGATCAATTACCAAAAGCATGGAAAGAGGAGTCAAGAATATCTGTGCACCTCCCTCACACTAAATGTGTAGGGTTTAATGGTAAATATAGATGAAGAGAGACTCCATTTAATAGGCATTGATTATATGAAGGACAAGTCACTGTCCATATATAATAAAAATCTTCACAAATAATTGTCTCAATTGAAATATTTTACAAAGTGGACAAACAATTGTGTTTATATACAACATAAAGATAAGTAGAAATTAAATTTTGGGAGATGGGATTTTCTTTTGCTTGTAATGCATTGAGTTAAAAAGTCAAAAGTAATCAATAGGTGGGATAGGTATTATCTCTCAAGAAATTAATATTATGTCACGTATGATGTAAATATATTTAAAATTTTACAATTTACAAAAAAACAAAATAGTTTTTTGCATTGACTATTTGCAATATGGACAAATAAAATTCAAGTAAAATGATATTTTTAAAGATGTTAAAAATAAATAATAAATACACACTATAGACTTGTTGGAAAATTTTAATTCAATATACTAATTGGTCCAAAACGTTGTGAGAAAAAAATAAAAAGCCTTCCATTGACTATTCATTTGTCCATCTAATCGAAATACACATTTATTTTTAACTAAATTATATATATATATATATGAAAGCTATAGAAGAAAGTTAAATATTGAAAATAAACTCATTTGATTGGTAGAAATAAAGGCAACGGTGGCATTTGCATGAATGCATTAATTTTATGTCTATGGCAAGAACTAATAAGGGCAAAAAGCTAAAGTCCAAGCAAATATTATTTTAATTATTCATTATGAGGCCACACCTTAAGTTCCTATTTTTCAGTCATAGATGTAGGGCCATTTTTAAGTTATAAATGATTTTACTTGGCGAATTATTCATGGAATGAATGAATGAAGAATTTTAATGACATCCACAAGACCATGAGTCTGAGGGACCACAAGAGCACAGCCCTAAACTAACTCCATAGTCTTTTCCATAGTCGCTCTCCTATTGTGAATCTTGACGATTAAACTAGTTGTCTGCTTGATCTTATCCTCCTCAAATAAACTGTGCATGCTGCCATCTTTCAGGATGTCCCTATACTGAACCCGAATGTCATCATAAGCTGTGCATTCGAAGAGAAAGTGTCATTCCATTTCAATCGCACCATTTTCGCAGAACCTACAAATCCTCTCTTTCCACTCCTCTTTGGACCTTTTCCATCTACCAGTCTCGCATCTCAGATGGTGAGAGCCCGTCCTCAACTGAGCCAACAACACTCTAAGTTTACCTTTAATAGCTGCCCCTAGATAAGCTTTATCCCTATACTCGCAAGAAGAGTTGAACACTTCTATATAATGCGCCTTTTTCCGCCCTATATTATTAGACCACATGGCAGTCTGAAATTTATCCATGAAAGAATTTCTAATAAATGATAATGTTAGTCTTAAGACAAGTCGCCTAACAGCTAGGATTTATGGAGGAACTCGCTGCTTTTTGGGATGGAGAGTCTTTATAAGAGAAACCGATGACAAATAGAAGGTTATTATTATGCATCTTGATGTTTTATATTTTTACTCTCTGCATATAGTTATGCAAATAGGATGAAACCCCTATTACCAGCAGTTATGGAAGCAATAAACCTATTCAAGGGTTTCATTGTTAGAGCTAAAGCTGTTCATTCTGGTGGACATAAGCGTAATGGTCAGTCTGATTGGTATCACTGTCACAGCCTGGTAAAGACCTACAGTGCTCAATATAAAGGCTATCATTGCTGCTCATTCAAATCAGTTGTCATCAATAGGAGCAGTTTGAACAATGAGAGACATTCTCAGCATCTGGGTCATAATAGCTTTTGTCAAAGATTGTAAATTGAGCCTGATGCAATATTGGTACGCCTTGTATTCAATATATTGAAGTTTAAGGTTGTCTTTGGTTGAAGTTTCATTTGAAAATGTTGAAATTAAGAATCCTTGTTGCATGCTAACAAACATCTCACCGATCAGCCTTTAATTTTGTAAAAATTACATGGAATGAATTATCTCTTGGTTTGGCTGTTCTACAGATAGTTCACCCTTCATTCTATCACATCTTAAGGTATGCACATTAAATGGTTTTGGAGATTAGTGAGACTCGTTGGATCTCCAAACGAAAAAAGGAAAATACAGGGAAACACAAGTTAGCCCTTAAACTAAGGGTTAGTACTTATTTCAATTCCACATCTCCAATTCCGACTCTTTAGAAAGCGATGAATTCTTCCAAAGCCTAATGAAGCAAATGAAGAAATTCTGGAAACACGTTAATTTCCTTTAACTGAAGTCTGTTGTGCTTGTATGAAACCCTTGAATGCAACCTAATCTCAAATTTCAGTACATCCAAGTAGAAACCATCGAGAAAAAATGATCTTCAAATTGGTCAAATTTAGCTTTGCGAGAGTGAATCTAAGTACTGCCTGCCTTATATTTCATTCACAGATCCATTAAGACAATTATTTTAGAATTAAGTAAAAGCCACTGGAGATTGGCAAACTTTGATTGTTAGTGTAAAGCACTTTTTCTATTATATTAATAGAAAATCTATTATACTAATTGTAAACTATCGAATAGACCTTCAAATTCATGAAGTGAATATGCTTGAAAGAAAACATGCCAGCAAAAAACCTGAATTTTATAGATGAAGGAAATGACTCACAAACCAAGGACACATAATCTGTCATAGCTGACAAATAATCATATTATTCAATCCAAAACTTTGATTTGCTGGCAGCAGAATATCTATTTGGTTCTCACATCTATAAAAAAGCGTTGCTATAGATAGAGAAGCATTTCTTCTTATGTTGATTATTTGCAAATGCTGTTTTACCAGAACCACCATTGTACATTTTTTCATTTTGCCAGTGTAGTTGTTTTAAAGACCTTTACAGCCTCAAGAGTTTCACAATATTCTTCAACAGCTTTCCCTCCTCTCTAAACATCTACAACAAAATAAAAAACAATTAAAAGAAACATAATTTCAATAGCAACAATATGAATTACAAAGCAAATGAATAAGATGCGTGATACGATGAGCGAGGAATCAGATAAATTACCATAGAGCATGTAGTCAGATTTGCTCAGTTGACCAATGCTGTGATTATCATGTGATGATTTTGAATAGGTCTTACATTAACTCGAATTTGATATATTTTGATAAATCAACATATTGTACAAATGCTATCTGCTAATAAGAAATTGGAAATATCTTGGACTCCATGCAGTTGCCAAAAATTGCATATAGGTAGTGAAGATAGCATTGCACAATTCTGTAACTTTAGGTGCTCCAACAATTTAAGAAGAATTAAAATCTTCAGACAAGACAACCCTCATGATGGAAAACTCATACATCTTTTTCAAATGTTTGAGACATAACTGAATATAGACACCTGTAGCAATTCAGACCATAATATATAATCAGCAGTTAAATCTCAGAGGAGGCTACAGATAATTTACATGAATCAAAAAGTTGGTGGGAAAAATTGTTTACATGGTCAAATTTAGAAACTATCAAGCTAAACTAGGCTACAAATAGTTTTTGCTTTATTGAAAACACAATAAAAACAGGAGAGTTTTTTAAAATAAAACTAAAAAGAAAATACTCTTGAATTTATCAACCTTGAATAATTCTTCCAAGTCAAGAGCCTGATAGGCATCTAGAGATCAGAAGAGAAAAAGCAAAAGCATGAACACATTAAATCATCTATAAGGCTGACACAAGGTTTCATCTGTTATTTTTGGATTTTATTGTGTGCCATATTTTTAGCATCACATTTGGGATCACATTCAGTGATCTACCTTCAAGATGTTAGAGAGCTCAAAGAAATATAAATTTCTTTGAGCTTTCTATCCCAATGATAGGATGGATCTGAGAGTATGATCAAAAAGATGCTAAAACTCCTTCAGCTCTCTAACATCCTAATGATAATTCACAGAGTGATCCAAAAAGTTGATGTAAAGAATTTTACACAATCAAATCAAAAAAGATACCTTGTAGATTGTGGAAATCTGTTATATATTGACACAAGGTTTTCATGCCATTCAAATATCAATGATTAATGAAAAGTTATAATTTAAGAAGGAAAATATTGGAATCACCTGTTCGTTGAGAATTTGCCGTCTAAATTTTTGAATGTTCTCAAATCAGAGGTGACCATGCATGATGTTGTTCGGATGCTTAAGCTCCACTACATTCATCTCTGGATATAACAGCCCAACAGTATTTTTCCCCAATGTAAAAACAAGCTGTTTTTAAAAATATCTCTTGCTTTTCTTCATTAAAAATAATATAACTTACTTTCAACCTCTGTCTAATATGGGGATGAGAATATCAAAAATCCTTGAACTTTTGATACAACTGTCCTCCTAATACCTTAAGAGACAGAGGTAATCCATGATCAAAATCAAAGAACCCTTCAACAAAATCCCCAAACCCCTGTAATGAATAGATTTATGGCATAGCATGCCAACAAAAAAGTTCTGTGGCATGATATACATTTGATCTATCATTCACATCATCCAGATCTATAAAGAACTCTTCTGACAAACAAATTTTACAAGAACCGCCCATCCCCAAAATCACCCCAAAATCAGAGATTGCAGAGTGAATGTTATGAAATTTTTGTAGATCTTTAGCCAGCCCTAATGGGTTTTTTTCCATCATCTCAGCAACCACACTACTACTCAATAACCTTTGTTCATCGCTAAACATTTTTAGGATTCCAAAACGAATGAATGAGATCTGACATAGAAGAAGATCAAACTTCATGATTACCTTTCATCTGGAATTAAATGGACGATTCAATACCTATCACCATTCAGCTGTGAGTTATATCTACCCTTCCTTTTATGGTGTACAATGCTTGACAGCTAAGAAAACGAGTGGACGGGAATTGTTGAGGAAGCATCCAAGAAGCTCTCCTTGGATGTAAAGGAACCCTAGAGAAAAGCCCGAACAAACATAAAATACAAGACGGTATCTTGTGGATAAGATTTCGCCTATCGTCTTCCCAACTTTTGCCCCTTCGTCCTCGAGGGGACAGCTAAGTGGGGAAGCATTCGATGTTCCAAACTTCATTAAGGTCTTTCTTTATGAATATTTTTTCTTTAAGTTTTACTTTAATAAAAAGAAGAATATAGTATGATATGAAAAATTTGTTAGTGAAAAGGTACATTCATTTGTAATCTAGTTGGAAAGTAAAAATTAATAAATATAATTTAATTTGTGAAATGGATAACCAATTATGAAATGGTGGTGAGTAGGTAATGTCCATTTTTTCTCTCTATACAATCTAACAAATGTTCGTTTTATCATAAGTTTGAGTCCATTAAACATGCTTTTTGGTTATGTAAGTATGCTAAAAGAAATTGGCAAATAGTTCAAGCTTGCATTCTTAATATATTCAACAAGAAATTAAGTTGGAAATTAGCTTTGTTAGAATCGCATTGCTCTTATAATTATATTGTTAATGTATCTTGTTATTATTTGGTTACTTAATTGTAAAGTTGTTTTCTCTAATGTTTTCCCTACTACAAAAGTAGTTATGCATGGTCTATTCTCCAGCATTATGTTACAATAGTCCTCTCTCGCTAAAGCCTTGAAAGAGAAACTCAACTACGATCTATAGCTTAAGACACAATTTTATAAAGTTCAATCCCAACTAAGTAGTCATTGCTCAAGTGCATAATGGATCTTTACTCACAACTATGAACACCATTATAGAAGAGCATGTGCTTGATAAATTGTAGCTTATATATATATATATATATATATATATATATATATATATATATATATATATATATATATATATAAAATTACAATTGTGAATCTAATTCGAATCTATTGTATAAACGAATACAAAATAATATTTGTAATATGGGTTTGTTAGGTTTAGATAAGCATTAAAAACCACAACGTCTCTTTATTTGTGAATTAGACCTCTAATATTAGGGTTAAATGTTAAGATATATGTTTTGGGTTTGTAAACATTGATTAAGATATTTACATCTAAAATATATTTGTTCAAAATATTAAATATTTTGTTCGTGGTATTACCAAACTTAAATGCATATATCCTTCTTCACAATGTTTATTACAATTTTATCAAATCACAACTCATTAAAGATAGATGCATTTAAGTTTGGTAATATCCCGAACAAAATATTTTAAATACACACACACACACACACACACACACACACATATATATATATATATATTGAACAAATACATTTTAGATGTAAATATCTTAATCAATGCTTACAAACCCAAAACATATATCTTAACATTTAACCCTAATATTAGAGGCCTAATTTGCAAATAAAGAGAAGTCGTGGTTTTTAATGTTTACCTAAACCTAACAAACCCATATTACAAACATTATTTTATATTCATCTATACAATAGATTCAAATTAGATTCACAATTGTATAAATCGCAAAGTATTTCTTACATTCAATGGGTTTGTAATACGTTATAAAATATTGCTACACTAGCAATAACATCTGGAAGTGAAGTCTTTACACATGCAACAACTTGTAAATCAATCAAACTTGATATTGTTATGGTCGTCAATGGTCTCAATTGTTTATGATCATCTACAAAACCAAAAAATGGCTTCCACAAGAGAGCGACAAGAGCAAAATAAAGTCTAATTATGGACACAATGGATTATATAGAGCTTGATACTACATCACATATGATGTTGTGCTTATATAGTCAAGGTTGAGAGATAATATTAAACAAGATTATGAAATGTGTATTAATCTTATGACTTGACACAACTAACTTGAATGTTATTAAATGATTGAAGATTCCAAAATTAAATCCTAAGATAAGATCATGTATTACAACTAAAACATCTAGAAAGGTTCTTAGGATCCAAATAAACTTAGCATGTGATGAGGGCCTACCAATGAACCATTAGATAAAACACCTTATTCACACCAACATATCTAAGCCTATACCAAGCAAAAAAAAATCACAAAGAGGAGATTGGACGACTAAATTATGAGTCTTCAAAGTTAGTCTATGAAATCAAAAGGTCTATTGATGAAGGGGTAGGCTGGAGGGCTAGGTTGGCTAATGTCACAATGCAATGAATGAGGTCATCCCATTTCATGTTAGAATATTCTCCCACTAGCACCTTGGTTGAAATATTCTCAAGAATAAGCTACCAACAAAATCTTGTAAAATGCTTGGAATATTCCTTTTGACAATTTGCTAGTGTAATATGTTGGATTGGGACATAATATTCTATTCTTTGATTGGCAAAGAGGTAATCGAAATAGTCTTCAAAATAGTCAATGTCCCTACAATTAGTACTTGTTAGCGGTCAAGGCCATTGCATGACAATGGATTGGAATTCCACATGGTAGCTTCTAAGTGGCTCGCCTATATTGTTGAATCATGTAAAACACTGAAGGAGGCTTGAGAGACTTTTTAAAAATTGTAAGGTAAAAATGATAAGATTAAGGAAAAATAGATCGATAATGATTTGATGAACCTTGATCCAAAAGATTTTGACAACAAACAAGACTACGTCTCCAAAATCAAGCAATTAAGAACACAACCAAAATATTACAACATTGTTAAAGAGGATCTTGAATTGATTCTAAATGTGTTATCAAAGCTTGGTCCCAAGTATTCAATGTTTCTAGCTTTCATACCCATTGGATTTCTATGGGAGCATCATATGTTGATCATAAGATTGATGACTTCACAAATCTCCTAATCCAAGATGAAGCTAATTTAATTCACGAGTCTAATAAAGTCCCCTAAACCACAAGTATCAGTGGCTAGTGAGCCTAAGGTATAGAAAGAAACAAAGAATCCTAACAAGAATAAAAAGAAGAAAAAGAATGAGCTACATAAAGAATAGTAACCCTCGTCCTCTCAAGGGGAGTCATCTAAGGACGCCCCTATCTATGCATACTACAAGAAAAGCAGATGTAATGAACATCAATGATATTCAAAACAAATTGATGACTTGAAGAATTTTCTTAAGAAGAACCAAATTAGTTTTCTTTCAACAATATGAGTGGATTCGTCTTCTTCATCATCAAAGCAAGAGATACATAAGGGAGACGCACTTGTTGCATTTGCAAATTCTGATTCGGAGAGGTGGATACTTGATTTTGGAGCTTCACATCATATAGCTTCATAATGTAATGTGTTCTCTGCATTTGAGTCATGTTCACTGCGAAACATCTTTATAGCTAACAACACGTGTATTTGTGGGAAGGCGTCTATTAATATGGAAGATAGAGCATTTAATGTTCTTGGTGTGTCTTCATTAGTAACCAGTATACTTTCTATATATTATTTCACAAATGGTGGAGCAAGCAAGAGTGTTTAGTTCACACTAGATTTTGTCATGATCTAAGATTCACATTGTAGAGATATTTTTGCAGTTTTGGAGGTTGATCATCAATCTTTGTTTTACACCTCACATTTTGCTCCAATTGTCACTTCAATTGATGTACACAATACGGCATCTAGTGTGGACACTTTTTAGGGCATTCAATATTGTCATATTGAATCTTGGAGTTCTTTTATATTTTGAGTGTTGATGTTCCATCTACTTAATCTACTATTGCATTTGATGACATTTATGTTGCCATAGTTTTGGCTTCTTGTGATTTAGTGCAACAAGACATACATTATCTTTTAGAGATAGCTACAAAAGATGATCACTTGGCATTGCTAGTTTATTCATAAAGTCCCACTACAATGTCACAAATTGCATGCCCTACAATTTCACATTGCATAAAACTTCCCTTAGCTCAATAAAAGACAATTTTGCATTAAAACAACAATCTCATCAAATATAAGTCTTTTTGGCAAAATGGGACAGGTCCCTGTCTCTGAACCCAATTTTTCCCGAAAGAATACACTATGCATGGATGTTTGCACAACGCACTTGCATCTCACAAAAATGTGTGGCTCAATTGATCGTTGGAGTGTTACATTTATTGCATAGCACCAGCGTAACATCCCTATTAGCCAAGCCTAGCACCACCAACAAATCTAGACTTTCTAAATTTATATTTGGGCTTCTATTTTGAACACAAAAATCTATCCAACAATCTCTCTAAGTATTATCTTTGAAATTTCCCATTCATGCTCATAGGCACACGTGAACATCACTCTCTTGAAGCTTTCAATATCATATTTGATGTAAACTTGAAGCCTTGAAGAATATCACTCTCTCTTATGACATCAATGTGAAGATAACTTTGTCCTTGGTTGGATTATCTTCCTCTACTATGGTAGATAGGTTTTGGAAGAAGCTCTCTCCATAAAAACTCTCACAAACATTCAATCTTTTGAGAAACTTTTTCTTTTTCTGCTAAATTAAATTGATAATCCACTTGAAACCTGAGATCACTGTTTCCATGAGATTCAATAAGCTAACTTTTAATCTTAAATAAATATCAATATATTATATTTACAAACATAATCATTTACCCTTCAATTTATTCAATGCACTCTCTTTGTTCCCCAAATTTAAAGCAGCTCTATGAATTTAAATTTACAACCGCACATATTAGAAATTGGATGCAAATTGGGGGATATCATTGTCTACTTTGCAAGGTAACAATATCATTGAATTTCCTTATTAACTCAATGCATTGCACATTCTTTGTAGTTTTATTTGAATTCAATTATTATAAGCATTCATTCACTTGCTTTGTAAAAATGAAATCCTAATCTTTCATTTAGGAAGTACTCTCTAGGCCTACTCTCAAGTCTGCCCACTCTATATCTCAATTTCCTTGTAGAGGCGACATTTGGAGGAGAAGGGGGATTATCTTGGAATGTTTGGCATTTTTGGGCAGCTAAGGGTGGGGGTAAGGTGACAGTACCATCCTTTAGGGTCACAACTCCCTTTAGGATTGATAATTTTTGGACTGATCCAATTGCATGTCTAACAAGATTTTTAGATATGACATCCATTCCACATGTCTTGTATTACCTAGTTTATTATATGTGTAGGAATTGAAGCGACTTACAGTCAAAACAAAATAGTCTCTTGTTGATAATGTCAGTGGCACCATTGCTTGACAACCTCTATGACACATAGCTCCTCCTTGTAATTAATGTCACATAGTATCATTAAATATTTCGCAATTATAGGAAAGAAGATGGCCATGTTGGATCATCACAACATTGAGAACATACTTCAATTCATTTGTTCGCATCACCAAACACAAAGATTCTTTCCGGATTGTAGATGTTGCACTCCTATCCAGTATCACAAAGGAATTGGCATTTAATGGATGTTATCTACTCATTAGATTCCAGATCGCCATATTCATCCCCTTTTCTTCCAAACAAGGGCCTTTTGTTTTTCATGTCATGGTAGATGCTTGTGGAGGATTACTGAGACTCTTTAGATACTCAAAACAATTGTTAATGCTAATTAAAAATTGCGGTTACTGACATGAGTGGAAGGATACAATAGGGGTATCTATGTTTGGCATCAGAATGTGCTTAATGATGCCTCTCAGTTTCGGTCTGATTTTACTTGCACACTGTATGCATCCTACTAGAACTTTGTAAATTTTTGCAGAGAAAATAAGCAATTGTCTCCATCATATTGTGTCCACAATTCCTCCCAAAGTCAGAAATTATTAAATTTCACTCTATAAAACACAGTGCTTGCAACTCAGAATTTATTGAAACCATCCAGCCAAAATGCAGGAGTGTGCATATAAATAAACTGAAAGATCACAAACAGAGTTCTGATGTGTTTATTAAGTATAAGAGATTCAATATAGAGAAAAATGCAAATTATATGGGAAATAAACAAGCAGCACCCATCCAGGTTGAAGAATAAGAGTGCAAAAGGATTGAAATTCACTTTTAATTATTTGGATGGATGTCCATACCCTGTTCTAAAGCTCCTATTTTGGCATATGCTGGGAGGATGCTGCCCAAGATTGAAGATGCTTCGCAGCTGCTGAATGTATTTGTTTTTCTTGTTTTTTCTCTTCAGCCAAATTCAACATGTACATATGTTACTATCACCACAGTCCATGAGTTCACATTTCTTTGAGGCATTTCTTTAGAAGTCTTAAAGCCTCATTAAGAACACCATTTTGTGCATAACCTGCAATCATTGCATTCCTTGAGATCAAATCTGTTTGAGGAATTTTGTCGAACAGTTTGCATGCTTTTACGTTTTGCATATCACTGAACTACAGCATCCGACAAATCATTTCCAACACATCAGTTCTTCCCAAGGGTTGGCCAGTGAGGTGTGTGCTATGCAGCCTGGGGCTGCTTCTGTTGGGCTGGTGCTCGGTGGATCCTCTTCCCACTCATCCTTGCACGCTTCTGACCTTTGCTTGGGTGGATCTTGCACCATTCTGAGGGTTTCTGATGATGCTGTAGACAGAGCTTCTGCCTTCGCAGGGAATGCCCTCATTGGGAGATTCACGGGCTTTCATCCAAACACTGCTATGGTCTAAAGCTGGGTTATAAAAAGGTGGGAGGTCAGGTTCCAGTGGCTGTCATGACAAATAGATTTTTCTTATTCTGTTTTCAGTCTTTTGGAAAAAGATGAGAGTTTTGTAAGGAGGTTTTTAGTTCTTTGGTAAGTTTGATTGAAAAAATAGGACTTCTCTTAGAGTACTGGAATGAAGAGGTCATTTTTGGTATACAAATTCTTCTGGTCAGTTTTTATCTCTTGGAAATGTCATGCAATCTATTAAACATTTAGTTTTTAATAGATTTTGTGTGTTGATATTGATAAGATCCTGACAAACATCCTAAATCTATGTTTCAAAATTGGAATTTGGGAGCAAAATATTCATTACGAGTCCTCTTCATAGATTTGTTACCATTGTCATAAAGTTGGACACATCTTCCATTTATGTGAAAGTATAAAAAAACACCATTTTCCATTTTTGATGGTGTATTTCAAATCCTCCAATGCATGGGAAAGATTATCAGAATGCTGTTAAGAAGTCCTTTGATATAATGAATGCGGGGATCTCCCATTAAGGACAAAAGAAAGCTAAAGTGGTGACTGACTGCCTTTAGATTGAGCCTAGCTATTCTTAAAAAGAAAATGTATGATGGCCCAATCGTGTTAAGCTTCAACTCCACTTCAGAATTCTTTAACAAGTTTTGGTTTTAAACATCTATGATTGTTCGTATGGGTGTCCTTCTGTTGTAGTATTGTGGTCTATTTCTAAGCGGCTTCCCTAGTTTTAAGGCCATTTTTATTTGTTGCCAATTCTTATTGTACAAGGTTTTGGGGCCCTATCAAAATCATCTTTCAGTTTATGCCTTCAGAAAAAGTGTTTATCAAATAAAATTAGTAATCTCAATAATCTCTAAACCCAGCTTAGATGAAGGCATCAAAGATTTTCTCCATATCAATCTTGTGTTCTATATATTGTCTATCTATTTTTGCAACTCTCATTATTCATTGATTTTATTTTTATAGTTAGTTCTCTAAGATCATATTTTCTATCAAAACCAAACAAAAAAATTATTAGAAATAATAATATTATTATTATATAACTTTTTTATGACGATTAAAAAACAAATACTTCTACAGTAGATACCCCATGTAGGAAAAGACATGAGCTCCATCTCATGAATTCCAAATGCATTTATCCAAGAACTAGCTATGATGACTAATTTCAAATGGACTCATCCAAATAGCATCTTTGGTTGCTTTCCCCTTCCACTTCACTAGATACTCTCAATATTTTATATCCTTGGTTCTCCTCGTGACTTCAAATTTAATGATTGAATCAAGTATCTTTCATTTTCATGTAACAGTTATCTCCATTTTGAAAATTCCATATAAATTTATTGCAAGTCCCCTTCAAAAACCTTTCATTCCTCAGATGTGTGAGAAACAAGTCAGTTGAAATTGCACTTTCTCTATTGCTACTTAGGTGTGCCTCATCATTATATTTGACCCTTTATTCTCCTTAGGAAAGAGGCTTCTGTGCTATAAAAAAAAGGAAGGAAAAAACTGGGAAACAGAAGTTGGCCCTCAAACTTAGAACTTAATTTCAATTCAATATCTCCAATCCCTACTCTTTAGGAAGCGATGAATTCTTCCAAAGCCTTAGGAGGCAAATGAAGAAACTCTGAGAACACAATAATTTCCAATAACTGCAATCTGTTGTACTTATGTGCAACCCTTGAAAAATGATCAAGGACATTATATTTCTGCAGAGTAATTTCTGAGTTTTTATGTGTCAAAGTTGTTTGGTATCATACAAATCAGACAGTTAAATCTAGAAACTACTCTGCCTTAAAAATAATGTACAAATTAAACAAATATCAAAGTACTCCCTGCCTTGGTGATTATTTAATTCACAGATCCATTAAAATAATGATTTTAAAAGTCATCTCCTTAATCAGCAAAGCCTTGATCACATGAAGAATTTCTTTGCTGAAAGGGTTGTTTTCCTTTCTAAAAGGTCAGATTTAATAAGATGGGCTCCCTCCAAAGATGGAAATTATTCAATCAAGGATGGGTATAATGGTCTTCGTCAGTTGGTCAACACAAACAGGAAGAGCAGATCTTTATTCTTTTGTTGGAACAACGTTGTGTTGCCCAAGGCTGGCTGTTTTGCCTGGCTTGCTCTTAGAAAGAGGATTCTCACCAGTGAAAGGTTACATAGATTGGGTATTGCGGAGACATTTATTTGCAAATTATGTAATAAGGAATTGGAAACTACAGATCATCTTCTTCTGCAATGCCCTTTTGCTTATCAATGTTGGGTTTTTGTTCTCAATAAGCTCCAAATGTCAATGCCCTTACCGAACAGCCTTAGGGATCTGTTTGAGTCTTGGCCGGTTGTTTTTTCAAGATCTCTATTTGCTTGCATTTGGAAGTGTGCCCCTGCTGCTGTGGTATGGGCCATTTGGTGGGAGCGCAATAAGATTATATTTTGAAATGAAACGTCAAAGTTAGAATGTGCTTTAGTTGGAATTGAGGATGCAATTTCAGAAACTGTTAATGCAAATATTTTTACTAGCACAAATAATATCCTATTTTCAGCCTGGGATCAACAGTTATTAAAGTCTTGGAAGCACATCATAATGCCATCCAGTTTTTCCCCCAACTGGAATTCAAATCACCAAATTGATCGGCTACTAATCAAATGGTCTCCCCCTTCCAAAGAGTTTTTAAAACTAAATTTTGATGGCTGTTCTCGTGGCAACCCTGGTAAGTCAGGTCTGGGTGCCTGTATTCGGAATTGGCAGGGTGATGTGGTTGCACTCAAAGCTGATGTTTTGCTGGATGGGACTAACAATCTTGCAGAAGCTCAAGCTTTATTGGCGGGTTTAATTCTGGCTAAGAGGTGTAATGTATCTAAACTTCATATAGAGGGTGACTCACAAGTTATTGTCAACTCTTGCTTGTCACAAACATCTCAAAATTGGAAAATAGCCTATATTCTTCAGCAATGTTGGGACTTGATTGATTCCTTTGCGGCAACATGTTTTTCACACACCTTGCGGGAGGGTAACAAATTTGCAGACTGCTTAGCCAATCTTGGCTGTGATGGTGCCATGTTCGAGTCATTTAAATTTTTGGAGATCATTTTAATATTCCTGACTCTATCTGAATGCCACAGTTGGGACAAGAGCCGGCTAAACGTTGTGTAAAGGCCAAGTGTGTGTGAGTAGCCATTTTGATTATTTTTGTTTTAAAAGCCATTGGATGGCTAGCTTTGTTGCTAATTAGTCAGGCAACTGCTGCTGGGAATGTTGCTGTCTTCAGTTGGCCTTTGCTACTGGGGAAGCCTTGAATTCAATTTGGTTGTATCCTCTGTATTGGCTGTCCTATACTTTTCTATAGTATGTGCTCTATAGGGCTGTGCCCTCATATACATTGCTGTTGTAATGGTCAGGTTGTGGACCAATTTTACTCTTTTGTACTCGGGCAAATATCTAGAGTTTTCTTGCTAGTTCTTCCTCTAGGGAGCCCCCGAACTAGTTTTCATTATAATAATAAATATTAGTGCTGTCACTTTTGCCAAAAAAAAAAAAAATGATTTTAAAAGTAAGTAAAAACCACAAACTTTGATCGTTAGTACAAATCATTTTTTCTATTATATTAAAAAATCAATTCTACTAAAGGTAAACTATCAAAGAGGCAAGGGACCTTCAGATTCATGAAGTGAATATGCTTGTAAGAAAACATGCCAGCAAAAAACCTGAATTTTATAAATCAAGGAAATGACTCACAATCCAAGGACACATAGTTTGTCAGCTATGACAATAATCATACCAGTCAATCCAAAACTTTTATTTGATGGCAATAGAGTATCTATTTGGTTCATATGATCCACCTCAATCCAAACTGTCTGCATCTCACATTCATAAAAAAAATGTTGCTATAGATGCAGGAGCATTTCTCGTTGTGTTAATTTTTTGCAAATGCAGTTTTACCAGAACCCCTCATTGTGCCATATTTTTGTTCTGCCTGCTCTGTCAAATTGCAGTGCAATTTTAGTCTTTTACAGCCTTATAAAGTCCAAAGAATTGTTTGGCTACCTGTAGTAAAATGAAATTCAGCAACCTTCAATGCAAATTTCACAATATTCTTCAACAGCTTCCTCTCATCGAGTTTAGCCTGCCCCTCAAGAATGTTCTAGGTACAATTTGTTTAGTTGACCAATGCTGTACATCCATAATCTAGTTTCATACACATGCAATGGTTTAGGTACTGCTGATTTGTAATTCTCATGTGATGATTTTGAATAGGTCTAACATAAATCTGAGTTTGATAGGTTTTGATAAACCAATACATTGTACAAATGCTATCTGCTTAAAAGAAACAGGAAACATCTTCAACTCTATGCAATTGCCAAATACATTTGCATGCCACATGTAGGTAGTGAAGAGAGCACTGCATAATTCCGCAACTTGAGGTGCTCCAACAATTTAAGAAGAGAAAAACCTTCAGACAGACCTCGTGACGGGAAACTCATATATCTTTTTCAAATGCTTAAAACATGACTGTACATAGAAACCTGTGGAAATTTGGACTCTGATATATAATCAGTTTACTAAATTTCAAAGGAGGTTATAGATAGTTTATAGATTTTCTCCATATCAATATTGTGTTCTATATATTGTCTATCTATTTTTGCAACTCTCATTATTCATTGATTTTTTTTATGGTGTACATACAAACCTGTGGAAATTTGGACTCTGATATATAATCAGTTTACTAAATTTCAAAGGAGGTTACAGATAGTTTATAGATTTTCTCCATATCAATATTGTGTTCTATATATTGTCTATCTATTTTTGCAACTCTCATTATTCATTGATTTTTTTTATGGTTAGTTCCCTAAGATCATATTTTCTATCAAAACCAAACAAAAAAAATTATTAGAAATAACATTATTATTATATAACTTTTTTTTATGACTATTAAAAAAAATGCTTCCATACTAGATACCCCATGCAGGAAAAGACCTAGCCATGATGACTAATTTCAAATGGACTCATCCAGATAGTATATTTGGTTGCTTTCCCCTTCCACTTGACTAGATACACTCAATATTTTATATCCCTGGTTCTCCTCGTGACTTCAAATTTAATGATTGACTCAACTATCTTTCATTTTCATGTAACAGTTATCTCCATTTTGAAAATTCCATTTAAATTTATTGCAAGTAAATCTTTCGTTCCTCAAATGTGTGAGAAACAAGTCAATCGAAATTGCACTTTCTCTATTTGCTAATTAGGTGTGCCTCATCATTATATTTGCCCCTTTATTCTCCTTAGAAAGGAGGCTTCTGTGCTAAAAAAAGAAGGAAAAATCTGGGAAACACAAGTTGGCCCTTAAACTTGAACTTAATTTCGATTCAATATCTCCAATCCCTACTCTTTAGAAAGCGATGAATTCTTCCAAAGCCTTAGAAGGCAAATGAAGAAATTCTGAGAACAAAATAACTGCAATCTGTTGTACTTATGTGCAACCCTTGAAAAATGATCAAGGACATTATATTTCTGCAGAGTAATTTCTGAGTTTTTATGTGTCAAAGTTGTTTGGTATCATACAAATCAGGCAGTTAAATCTAGAAACTACTCTGCCTAAAAAGTAATGTACAAATATCAAAGTACTCCCTGCCTTAGTGATTATTTACTTCACAGATCCATTAACATAATGATTTTAAAAGTAAGTAAAAACCACAAACTTTGATCGTTAGTACAAATCACTTTTTCTATTATATTGAAAAGCCAATTATACTAAAGGTAAACTTTCAAAGAGACAAGAGACCTTCAGATTCATGAAGTGAATATGCTTGTAAGAAACATGCCAGCAAAAAACCAGAATTTTATAAATCAAGAAAATGACTCACAATCCAAGGACACATAATCTGTCAGCTATGACAATAATCATACTAGTCAATCCAAAACTTTTATTTGCTGGCAGTAGAGTATCTATTTGGTTCATATGATCCACCACAATCCAAACTGTCTGCATCTCACATTTATAAAAAAAATGTTGCTATAGATGCAGGAGCATTTCTTGTTGTGATAATTCTTTGCAAATGCAGTGTTACCAGAGCCACCCATTGTGACATATTTTCGTTCTGCCTGCTCTGTCAAATTGCAGTGCAATTCTAGTCTTTTACAGCCTTATCAAGTCCAAAGAATTGTTTTGCGTACCTCTAGTAAAATCAAATTCAGCACCTTCAATGCAAATTTCACAATATCCTCCAACAGCTTCCCCTCATCGAGTTTAGCCTGCCCCTCAAGAATGTTCTAACTACAATTTTCTTAGTTGACCAATGCTGTACATCCATAATCCAGTTTCAGACACATGCAATGGTTCAGGTACTGCTGATTTGTAATTCTCATGTGATGATTTTGAATAGGTCTAACATTAATCTGAGTTTGATAGATTTTGATAAATCAATATATTTTACAAATGCTAACTGCTTAAAAGAAACTGGAAACATCTTCAATTCTGTGCAATTGCCAAATACATTGGCATACCATGTAGGTAGTGAAGATAGCACTGCATAGTTCCGCAACTTTAGGTGCTCCAACAATTTAAGAAGATAAATACCTTCAGACAGCCCTTGTGATGGAAAACTCATATATCTTTTTCAAACGCTTGAAACATGACTGTACATAGAAACCTGTAGAAATTTGGAGTCTGATATATAATCAGTTTGCTAAATTTCAAAGGAGGTTACAGATATTTTACATGAACCAAAAAGTTAATGGAAAAAATGTTTATACGATCAAATCCAGAGCTAAGCTAGGCTGCAAATAATTTTTGTTTTATTGAAGACACAATAAGAACAAAAAGACAGCTTTAAAAAAAAACTCAAAAGAAAATATGCATGATAGGCATCTAGAGATCAGAATAGAAAAAGCAAAAGCATGAAGCACACTAAAACAACTATAATACACTGAGACAAGGTTTCATTTGCTATTTTTGGATTTGACTGTGTGTGATATGTTCAGCATCAATGTTTCAATCACACTCTGCTATCCATCATTATGATGTTAGATAGTTCAAGGAGATATAAATCTCTTTGAGCTCTCTAACCTGATGATGGGACGTATTGGGAGTGTGATCCAAAAGATGTGAAAACTCTTGAAGCTCTTTAACATCTTAATGATAGATCACAGAATGTGATCCGAAACGTTGATACTAAGAATATCACACAAACAAATCCAAAAATAGAAAATGATACCTTGTAGATTGTGAAAATCTGTTATCTATTGCACAAGGTTTTCATGCCCTTCAAATATTAGTAATTAATGAAAAGTTACAATCCAGGAAAAAAAATACTAGAATCACCTGTTTGTTGAGAATTTGTTGTCTAAACATTTGACCCTTCTAAAATTGGAACTCACAATGCTTTATGTTGTTCTGCTGCTTAAGTTCAACACTACCTCCATATCCAGATAAAATGACCAAACAATATTTCTTTCCAATGAAGAAACAAGCTGTTTTCATAAATATCCCATGCTCTTTTTCATAAAAAATAGCATACATCCATATCAGATTCGATCTAATATAGGGATGAAAATGTCAAAAATTCTTTTACTTTCCATATAACTGTCCTCCAAATACCTGAAGAGACAATGATAATCTATGGAAAAAATCCAAGAACTCTTCAACAAGATCCTCAAACTCCTATAATGGATCAATTTATAACAACGCATGCCAACAAAAGAGCTTTGCAGCATGATATGCATTTGGTCCATGATCCACATCATCGAGACCTGTGAAGGATGTCTTTGACAAAGAAATTTTACTAGAACCGCCCATCCCCAGAATCACCCCAAAATCATAAACGGCAGAGTGAATGTTATGAAGTTTTTTCAGATCTTTAGCTAGCCCCAATGGGTTTTTTTCCAACATCATCATCATAGCGACCACACTACTACTGCTCAATAGCCTCCGTTCATCACTGAACATTTACAATTCGAAAACGAATGAATGAGATCTGAGATAGAATGAGATCAAACTTCATGCTTACCTATCATCTTGAATGAAATGGAGCATCCAATATCACCATTCAGCACTCAGTTGCATCAAACCCTTCCTTTTATGGGGTACAAAGCATGGACAGCTAAGTAAACGAGTGGATGAGAATTGTTGAGGAAGCATCAGAAAGCCCCTACAGAACCCTAGGTAGAGAACCCTAGGCAAAAGCCCAAACAAACATAGAATACCTACAAAACGATATCTCGTGGAAAAGATTTCGGCTATCCTCTTTGCAAAATTATTTCTAAAATTATTTATCTACCCTCTTTGTCCCATCGTGCTCAAGGGCAGAAGCGGGAGCCGTGAAGGATTCAAAGGTTCCAATCTTCACCTTTTTTCTACTTTAATATTTATATTTAATTTTACATTTAAAAAAATATTAGTATAATATTGAAAAAAGATGGTGCTAAAAAGTCCACTTATTTGTAATCTTAATGGTTATAAAGAAAAAAATTACATAAATGTAATTTAACTTGCAATTGTACTTTGGTGTGTAATGGATATGTCGAAGAGGTGGAAGGTCAATAAAGAAAAAATGTCTATCTTTTTACTATCATTTGTGGAGCACATGAGATCAATCAATTGACCATATAACAAATGATGTTGCTTGTGTAACAAAAGTCTCAATAGAAAAGTGACACTAGAATAATTGAAACAAAACCTCTAAAATAGAAAGATAATCAAGCTCCATTATAGACGGACTCATTTTATGTTTGCATACTTCTCAATTCTCAAGTGTTGATTTCAAAAAGTAACTCGAATATAATTATACTCTGATAGCATATTTATTGTAATTAAATTTAATAGTATTAAATAGTTTGGATATATATCAAGATAGGAAGGTGAACCAAAATATCAAACAATGATTTTCTCAACCTTCATGTTATAATTTGACAAGTTCCATCATTTTGGAGACAATGAATAATCATTTTGGCATCTATTAGTAAACTCAACATAGGATCTAGGCTAAGTATCAATATTTATTCAAATTCATTTGAAACAATTAGTTTAGTAACATTATTAGTCCCAACTATTTATCCTTGGTTAGATTCTTTATTCATTCATGTCTATTAGTAAACTCAACATTGGATCTAGAATTAAGTATCACTATTTATCTGAATTCATTTAAAACAATTAGTTTTGTAACATTATTAATCCCAACTATTTATTTTTGGTTGAATTCTTTATTCATTGTGATGAAATTAATTTACCTATGATATTCGTATGTGAATATTTAAGTTTCTTACCAAAAAAAGTGCATGCCTTATTTTTTTGCCATCTAATTTTATACTTAATTTAGCTTTATCATAAACACATTGCTCTAAAAATCAATTTATCTTATTTTGTGCAGAAGTTGA
The DNA here is from genome assembly GCA_027943335.1 of Chamaecyparis obtusa. Taxonomy (NCBI): domain Eukaryota; kingdom Viridiplantae; phylum Streptophyta; class Pinopsida; order Cupressales; family Cupressaceae; genus Chamaecyparis; species Chamaecyparis obtusa. The sequence continues at coordinate 3,103,373 of BSBK01003613.1, read as the reverse complement.
AAAAATCATGATTTTTATCATCCATCACTCTACCTTGGCCCTTATGGTTCAAACTAACCCTCATTTTCATCATTCTTTAAATTTTGAATTGGATTGTGCATACAAACTTTTCCCTTGGATAGGATTGTGTCCATGACTCTATCACCTTAGTTCAAACATTTTTCTTACCATCATGAGATAATCCTCTTAATTATTCTAACTATTACCCATCAACTTCTAGACATAGTATATTGTATTAAGTGTGCTTTAGGTGTTATTTTATTTCTAGGCTCAAACATGTGAAATAACACATTTTAATGTATTTATATGCTAAGACATAACATTTCACACAAATGTGTACCAAATCAACTCAATATGGCTAGTGAAAAGGTGTAGACATATTGGATTTTGAATTTCAATAATTGAGCTTGAGGTTCATTCTTGAAGGACATGGGACTAATTTATTATAAGTGCATTGTTTTAACATTCATTTTGATTTATTGACACAATCTCAAAGTTTATCATTCGCACCCTACCTTAGCCTTAAACATGAAACGTGTCTTAGATGATTTTACAATGGAAATTTCTTGATAAATGATAACTTAAAAATATAAGAGATTTTAGATTTCTAATCATTTCAAAAATGAATAATGGCCACCCCTTTATATATTACACCAAGAGTTTAAATAAAAAATCTACTAAAATGTCAATCTTAAATTATATTAGAAAATCATTAAAGGAATAATAAAAATATTTACGAATACTATATAATATTAGTCAATAAATCAAGTATTTGTTAACAAATAAGAATATGCAATTAGTACTATTGCCTTAAAAATAAAAATAACCTAATTAAGCTGATAGGCTTTGTGTGGAAGCTTTGCTCCTGGAAATGACTTTTTCCTCCCAGAAAATTGTCAGCCCTCTATTGAATACTTTTTCTTTTTAGACTATAGAACACCCTTCACTTTTTTTCGTCCTATTTTCCGTAGGAAATTAACATCAGAAATAGAAAATAATCTTGTTCATAAATAGTGAACAAAAAATGTCAGTCCGCCAAAGTCCAAAACTCAAACATAAAATAGAAACAGTTGAAGATCAAAGTTAATGTATTTCATATTATTATTATTGGAATAATCATTTTAATGGAAATCGAAATTAAATTCTAGAGTTCGAAAAATTTTAAAGAAGAAATTAGAAAAAAACCATTATGAAATATGGCAGAAAAAATCCCTAAAATAACTCTTTTTCATTGCATGCGGGAAACAAAAGATTTACTGAGAATGTAAGAAAAGAAAGGTTGGTCTGAAAGGAAGAGATTTTCTGCTTTGGCAAATTATTTTACAATGAACTATCTTTATTAGGCATGGTTAGATTTCTTTGATAGGAAGCAGTGTAAGAATCCAGGTGTGTGAAGGAATCTGTCAACGTCTCCTAAACGTGGGATTCTTTACAGTGAACAGACAAACACATATTTATCGTGTGTGTACTGAACAAAGTTGGAAATTTGAATATTTTATTATAGATATGGAAATTTATATTATTTTTCAAATAGGGAAGGAGCAAAAAAAAATATTTTATGTCTGTATGAGATTATGTGCTCATAAATTAGTGGTGGGAGATCACTCTTGAGTTCATTTATTTGTGGATTGAAATATAAAATTTTGGTAAAGACTGAGATGAAATTGTACAAAGAAGTTGATATGGATAAGATGATATATTAGTTTTCAATTTAAAAATTTAATGTTTCTAAAAATAAATGTATTTTGAAATTCAACTTAATTTTGTATAATTTGAAATATTTCTTCTTTAATATTTTTGGCTTTTTTTTCGTATCACTTTGGCAAGTTAATCTTTTTTTTGTTCTTATCCCTATTTTTTTTCTATAAAACCTAGAGTTTTGTTAGTATGTTCTATCATTTGCTTAATGGAGGTATTGTATTTTTATCTCTGTTTTTCATTTTCATTTTATCAGTGAAGTTATTTTCATGGGCTAATGGCTTCCTTGTTTTTCAGAAAAATGGATTTGTATATAACCATGGGGTTTCATTTTGTTTTCATGTTCAAAAATAATATCTCAAGCCAACTTTTTGATTGTTATACAGTTACTTGTTAATGGAAAAATTTTGAAGTACATGTCAGAGTCTACACATGCAGCATTAGAGTTTTCATAGGTCACAAAATAACAATGATCTTCAATCTATGATTGATTAGAAATTAGAGTCTTCACAGGCCATGCACCAAAATCTCCAAGTAGAGTTTTTTTGGGGCTTGCGTGAGTTTTCCATGAATAGTAACGTAACTAGAGTAAATTTGTTTTGATTATTTCAATGAAGAATTTGTTTGCATCTTCCACCTACAAAGTGGTGTTTACCTGCTATCTTGTTGTTTGTTTGCCTTTTGCTCCTGCAAATCCCAAGTATCCCAAGGGCAACCTTAGCTGTAAAATTGCAGTTCACAATTTTGATTCAAATTATCTTCGATATTTTTTAGCTTATTGCAAATATATATCATGTAGCTTCATTTTGACCAATTTGATTTTTGTTTAATTATGTATTGTGCTTTACATGTTAGCAGCATTTTTTTAATATAATTGATTATTGTGAGTTTATTTTAGTATTTAACATGTTGTTTGGGTAGGATTTTAGCAGGTACTTAGCATTTGTGTTTGTGTATGTGTTCTTGATAAGGACTATTTAAACTTGTTTCTACGATAACATATTTAGGCAGCCTTATCCACAAGAATCATACATTTTGATAAACTAAAAAACCTATCTTAGAGCTGCATTTGTATTTTCTTTGGTGCTTGGGTCACTTTTTTTTGCAATCCTCTGCATAGAGAAATATGTGAGCCAATGCTTTAGGACTCGGTATCTATTAAATTGATTATTATGATGTGGACTACATTTAATTAAATATTTTAGGCAAATGTTTTCTTGAATGCAAACACGATATAATTAAATGACAAGTAATCAAATATTTCCTTGAATGAAGCCCTACTTGTAAAACTATGGCAGCTACTTGCTCAGTGTTCGATCTCTGAATTTATTATTGTACATTTTTTTAAAGTGTTGTTTATCTCTTTTGATTTATTGTTAAACTATGTCTTAGTAATTATTATGGTTGATAAAGCAGCTTTTTCCAGTGCCATACAACCAACTTTTGACATCATACCTTGTATCTATGGTGTTGAGCTAATGTCAAGTTCTATCTTTTATAAATGCACATACTTCTCTTTAGATGACACAAATAGTTTATCTATCCTTATTTATGATTTTAAATACTTTAAATTTAATATTTTGTACAAGAGCTTTCTAAATAAGCATGTAAATTAGAAACTCTTTAGGTTTTATTACACAAATGTTCTTTTCAAGGATGTTGATTATGACCCAATTCTGTATTTGTAGGTTGTACATGTTCCAAAAAAGGGAGCCATAAGCATCTTTGTGGTGATCATATTCAGGTACATTTGTTTCTGCCATAGGCATTCAATTCTTCATTCTTTGTGCTTTAAACTTGTTAATATTGTGAGTTACCAATCATTATTGTTTGAAAATCTTATTTATAATCTCTGGATAAATATATTTAATAATGCATTTAAAATTGTGCTTATAGTTCATGTATCAAATATTTTCCAAGATACTATGTTAAAGAAATGACCTATGCATATTCCAACCAAGGAGGGAGCACAAATTACTGGGTACGAGTGGCAACATAGGGGTTCCACTCGTGTACATGGTTTTCTAATAAATGTGCATGGTTTACTTATATGATGAATGGGCCAGTCTACTAATAAATCTAACCACTATGTCAACTAGTAAGTTTATGCTTTCTCATTCTTCTTCTTGCTTTCTTACAATTGTTACAAAAAATAATCTGAATATAATACCCATTGTTTCTGTAGGTTATGGCATTCTAAGGTGGATATTGTGCATATTTACAGATGTTTCAATCAAATTTCATTAAGTACATCACTGTAGACAAAAAAAAGAAACACTAGTTTATTGTAATAGACAATAAACTAAATTAAATAATAAATTCTAGGTTAATTTCATATTTATTTTTAATTGTACAAACAATAATATAGCAAACTCTTCTATGCACGACTAAATATAGTCAAAACTAAATGTGACATTACACCACTAAAAATTGAAGCTAACTTAATATGGATGTAATGTTGTTATGCATCTTTTCTCAATGCAAGTGACCCAAATTTAATTGATGTTTTTCCTTTTCTTGTGGCGATTGATTATATCATTTCTGACTGTGCTACTTATTTTCTATGTATTAAGAGTCATTTTTTATGAATATTATGTCAGTTAGATGATTTTAGCATCTATTAAGTTCAATATGTTAAATGTCAATGGGCATTGTACAAATCTTATATATAATTTCCTCATTTCCATTTACATATATTTTATTATCTACTTTTGACACAAGTGTACTCAAAAACATTCCCATTACCAATGGTTAAACTTCCATTACTGGATTCAACTTTTACTTGTTGATCTTATGTGCTACCTCTCACAAATTTTGAGCACTCAAAACTGTGCGAAACATATCACTTTCTTGAAAATCAAAACTCATATCGACTCATTGTTGCACGTACAAAAGCGTGCAATTGCTAGTACATTATCATCAATTAACACATTTGTGCAAATTGTATACATCCATTTTTGTCGCATATTTTTTTTAACACATGACAAACAATACATTGTTGAAGATATGCGCTATAAATGAAAAAGTGTGGGTGTGTGTGTGTGCGCGCGCATGTGCACACACGCGCATTTGTGCATGTGCATACCTACAAACATGCATCTCAATTGCGATTATAATTAATTTTTTTAGACCACCTACCTTCAATAGTAGTTATATTAATATTTCATGTCTATTACTCTTAGAATAGGTATCTTTAAATAGTGCTTTAATATATTTAGCCGATAGGCTATTTGTGGGAGCTTTGCTCCCTGAAAATTAAATTTTATGCCAGAAAATTGCCAGCCCTTTCCCCTGTATTTTGTTTTCATTCATGTAGATATTTTCAGCTTAATACTTAGCCCAATGGAAAAGCAAATATTTCTAAAATTATTTTGGAACTTTCTTGTTTTTTCCTACATACAATTTTGGGAAAGTTTTTATTTTTATTTTTGTTTTGAACTTTTATTTTTGTTGTTTTGGCACATAAACTTGTTGGACATTTTGATTGTGTTATACAAACATCATGTTCTCTATGACAGTTCTCGAATCAGCCAAATGCCCATTTTATACAATGTTTCTACATCTTGAAAGTTCAATCTCTTGGCTTATATGAAGTATTAATGGTGATAGGTATGTTTGTAGGGTTTGTTTTAGAAGAAATTCTATAATGTATTTTCGTTAACAGGATGTCTTTTTTTATTTTAGATTTTTTTTTGGAGATATCTATATTATTTTCAATGTCACTCAGACCCTCACCAAATCTCCATTACCCAATCGACCCATACTAGATGGAGTGTCTATAAGGGTTTCCTACAAGAATTAAAATTGAATTTATATGGGCATTTGTCACAAATAAGTATTTCTTACTATCTGACTTGCAATATGCTTGCAAATATAGCCATATGTATTAGTTTAAGGAGAATGGTACTTTCCCGATAATCACAAGTTAATACTTTGGGTCTTGATCCATGTGTATGGGGTCTCATATTGTTCCATACTCATTTCTGGAGTTTCGTAAAACTTTTAATAGAATTTTAATGGTTTTCTTTTATTACAGGTGTCAAAGATTGTTTTCAATTATTAAAAGGATCCACAAGTTCTTGTCCATGCTTCAATTGGATCTCTAAGGAGTCTCATCAGTTTTTGAAACTATTTAACAAAGCATGTCTGTTATGTTCTTGGAAATTGGTGTATTTGTATTCTTGGAGATTCTTTTATTTTTGTGTCTAGAACGATACTTTAGTGGCATACAAGATTTCTTTTTTAAATCAAGAAAAGAAAAACATTGTGCATTCCATCTATTTGTTAATTTGTTTTTATATGCTCTATAAATACAAAAGTAGATTGTCTCTGTTGTGAGTGAAATTTTAGAGTTCTAGAAGATTTTATTTGTTTGAATTATTTCTATAAACTTTTTGCTTTAGAATTAGAAAATTATTAAAAAAATTTAGAATCATATAGCTTGAAACATTACTTATTAATTATTAAAAAAATATTATTGTAGTATGAAGGAGGAATTTTGTACTAAATGATTTTGAACTAAATGATCATTTTATTGATATATAATAAATTGAATATAAAATAAATAACATTTTTTAGTTTATTTTTAAAAAAAAAAAAATTAATTTTTTTTAGTTAAATTAAAAATTAGTTAAAATTTAATTTAATCACATGAAATTTTAATATTTAAAAAATAATTTTAAATAAATAGTGGTTAAGCATATAAACATGTAGGGGTAATTTGAAAATTATTTTCTTTGATAGATAAACAAAAATTAATAATTTAAAAAGAAAAATAAAATGCTAGATTAGTATGTAAATTCTTTTTTTCCTATCTACTTTTTATTTTAAAAGATAAAATATAAATTCATATCGACTCATTGTTGCAAGCACAAAAGATGCAATGCTAGTATCTTGCATGTGTACAATAAAATATGTGTTAATAGTTACATTCACGTCTAACATATGCATACAACCATAAACATATATATGTACATAAATACATATATATGTACACACCTACAGACACGCATATACATATGTGTACACATATATATGTACATATGTGTGCACATATATACATTCTAAATATATATACATACACATATTATATATATGCACACCTACACATATACACATAGAGATACCTAGTTTAAGTGAACAGTTATAACATTTTAATATAACCATTAGTGAAGGTACATATTCTACAAGAAGTAATTGAAATAATTGAGGTGTATGTATACATATGATCTATATATGTGTATAGGAACATGTCATATATGATGCATATAGACATAAGATTACTTTACAAAATAATACTGATAAGTTTTTTACATATTAGATACAAGGATATTATTGAACTGCCCACCAGACATGTCATGGCTACACCACTAAAACAGCTATAACCCATCGACAACTAAATATCTCTTTATCTACAGATGCTTTGGCTAATTATTCAAGAAGCTTTTGTTTCTTTTCGAGAATTAAGGGGAAGAGAAAGGAAGAATGGAAGTGTTGAGAGGTGAAAGTGTGATGATCAAACCCTGTGTGGCTGGAGATTATCTGAATTGTAAGGTTGTCGAGCTAAGCAATTTGGATTTAGCTGCATATCCCATGTACACCAAAGTATTATACGCTTTTCAACCTCCAACTCCGACCACAGAGGCGTTGAAGGAAGGGCTAGCCAAGGTGCTGAGCCTCACACACTACAGAGTATTGGCAGGCAGATACAGCAAAGAAACACCCAATGGCTGCCTTGGCATCGATCTCCACGACGATGGTGTTGTTTGGATAGAAGGAAAAGCAGATGGGAATGTAGCAGATGCAATGCCCATCCATCCCTCTCCATTCCTCCTTCACTTGGTGCCCCTCACACCTCCTGGGGTCAAGGAGCTTTTCCTGGTACAGGTAGATATCACATCCATCTTTATGGTTTTTCTCTGCAAACATATGTGATTGTCAGTAACTAAGTAATGATCAGATAGGGCAGCCTTTTTATTTTAGAAAGATGGGGCGTGATTGAAAGTAGAGTAAAAATTTAAGGATGGACTGTCGAGTTATCACGAATCAATTGTGTAGTTTTTGAGTCATATTTATTGACCTATGTTTCATGAGTAGTGGTTGAGAAAAACCTATCTTTAATGAGAACGAATGGTATATGTAGCAGTCATTGCATCTAGATATGTAGCACTTATTGTATCTGGGTGATGCTCACAGAAGTGAAGTGCTGGGTCTCTGAGGAGGTCACCATCCTTATACTACTCCAACTCAAGTATGCTTAAGAATGAAATTTCCTCCAAGATTAATGCTTTTTTTAATTTAAATAAACTGATTGGGAACAAGAACTTGAGATATTTTTTAGGGTTTTGAAAAAAACGTGAAGTAATAATAAAGACGTTTTGAATTATATTTCATATTTTTTTATTAAATTGTGATACTGTCACCAGGATCCAATTGTGTAGTTTTTTATTCAAACTCTTTGATTTGTGCCTCATGAGTAGTGGTTCACAAGAAGCCATCTCTCATCAAAATGAATGGTGCATTTAGCACTCATTGCATGTAGGTGATGCTTATACAGGTGAAGCAATGGGACTTCTCGGGAGGTCACCTATCCGAATACCACTCCAATTCAAGTTTGCTTAACTATGAAGTTTCCTCCAAGAGTAAGTTTTTTTATATTTTGAGTAAACCAATCTTGAATAAGAATTCAATAGATTTTTGAAGGTTTTGGAAAAAAATGTGTAGTAATATCAAAGATGTTTTTAATTATATTTTATATTCTTTTGTTAAATTGTGATATTGTTCTCAGGATCCAATTGTGTAGCTTTTGAGTCAAATTCCCTGATCCATGTCTCATGAGTTGTGGTTCACAAGAACCCATCTCTCATGAGAATGAACGAAGCACTTAGCACTCATTGCATCTAGCGATGCTCACAAAGATGAAGGATTAAGCCTTCTCCAAAGGTCACCCATCCTAACACTACTACAATTCAAGTGTGCTTTAACTATGGAGTTTTCTCCAAGACTGAACCTTTTTTTTAATTTAAAAAAATTACAAAACTTATTTTTCTATCAATTCATTTTTGCAAGTATTGTCCATAGATTAGTTCGATTTCCATAAACATGGATCTGAACCAAAATTAAGCATGGTCTATTTGTAAATTCTGAGACACTGATTCAAATAGAACTGTGATTTGTTATACTTGGGTGAATACATTCTTGACATATCTGAAATGAATATTTTAAAAGTCTCTTTTTCAATTACATGATTTATTACCCATTCTTTGGATGCCTTTCTTGCTTGTAATCCCTGATGCCTTAGGCTGACATTCTCTAGTTTTGGTTTTGGATTGGAAGAGTCAATAATTCATCCTCTCCTAAGCCTTTTATTCTCCAGACATCAAGAAATCTCTTCAAGAACAGTTGTCTGATATTGTTTTCTGAATTTGCCAAGCTCTTCTTGTTCAATATTGGATTCACTTCCATAACTATCACCATAGTCAGCGTACTGCTCTGAATACTCGCTTTCAAAGTCTTCATAAATATATGCTTTAGCTAAATTTTGCCCATGTGTTTGAAACTCATCAGTCCTTTCCTCATGCAATTTAAAATCATCACTCTTCTCATTAACACATTTGTCACTGTCAATAATTTTGCAGGTTGCAGAAATGGAAACATTGTTCCTGTCACTGCATTCTGTAGGGCAAAATCTAAATCCCCTGTTCTAACTGTGTATGAATTAAAACATATATAACAACCAAGCAGCAGTAATGTAATGGAAACAAAAATTAAAATTCCAACAAGCACCACATAACAGAGACACAGAAACACCAAAATATACGTGGAAACCCTCCAATGCAGAGGGAAAAAACCACAGGGCAGTCCCAGAAAACTTCAATATGAAACAGAGAAAGAGATTACAGCTATCATGAGTTCACAATAAATTCATAATACATCAACTGAAGCTCAGTTAACATATCTGTCTGTGTGAAACCTGAGCAAAGAAAAACACCTTTTCTTTTTCCCTCTCTCACACTCTTACTGTGTATTTCTCTGTTTCCATCTGCTAGACTGCACCTCAAAAATGGCTGTCATGCATCATTACTTCACTCCAGGTCAAAATGCCCTTCCTGCTGTTACTGCAGCGTATCTCACAAGTAATGGATCACATCCCCTTAAGAAGAAAAACTGCCTGCCAAAAACAAAGTCATTTCTCAATAAATGAAAAAACCTGCCCTGAAGACAATAGGCAGCCGGCTCATAAATGAGCATTGACAAATAAAAGAGTGTGCTGGCAACAGAGGGTGCCACGTGCACCCAACAATCTCCCCCTCCAGCACACTACGGAGGAGATCTTCAACCCAAATCTTCAATTAGAATTCATGCCGGCCAACCCGGCACAAAGCTTTAGCTTCTCCTTTGACACAACCTTGGTCAACATGTCAGCAGGATTTTCATCTGTGTGAATCTTCTCTAATTCAAATAACTATTGTCCAACAACTAGTCTCAACCAATGGTATCTCACCTCAATGTGCTTCGAGCGTGAATGGTACATAGAATTCTTGCTCAGGTCAATAGCACTTTGACTATCACAATTGACAACATACCCATCTTGCTTCAAACCCAATTCTTGGAGAAATCGTTTCAACCAAAGCATCTCTTTACCTGCTTCATTAGCTGCAATATACTCAGCTTCTGTTGTAGATAGGGCAACACACTTCTGCAATCTTGACTGCCATGATACAGCTCCCCCTGCAAAAGTAAATAAATACCCCGATGTAGATTTCCTACCATCAAGCTCACCTGCCCAATCTGCATCAACATAACCCTCCAAAACTGGTTTAGAATCACCAAAAGTCAAACACAATTTTGAGCTGCCCCTCAAATACTTTAAAATCCACTTCACTGCTTCCCAGTGATCTTTACCAAGATTAATCATGAACCTGCTAACAACACCAATTGCCTGAGCAATGTCTGGTCATGTGCAAACCATAGCATACATCAAACTCCCAACTGCTAAAGAATAAATGGATGATGCTATGTCCTTTTTCTCTTTCTTGGATGAAGAACAAGATTTCTTCATTAGCTTAAAATGAGCACCAAGAGGTGTACTGACTGGCTTGGCATGCTTCATATTGAACCTTTCAAGAACCCGCTCAATATATTTCTCTTGTGATAACCATAGCTTCTTAGCTTTCCTGTCACGTAGAATTTGCATACCCAAAATTTGTTTTGCTGGACCCAAGTCTTTCATATCAAATGACTTGAACAAGTCTTTCTTCAAATTTCCAATCACACCTGCATCTTGTCCTACAATCAACATATCGTCCACATATAGAAGAAGAATAACAAATTTACCATTGGGAAATTTTCTTACATACACACAGTGATCTGCATTTGTCCTCGTGTACCCGTGACCCACCATGAATGAGTCAAACTTCTTGTACCACTATCTTGGAGCTTGCTTCAAGCCATACAAGCTCTTGTTCAACTTGCAAACCATATGTTCTTTCCCTTTCACTTTGAATCCCTCTGGCTGATCCATGTAGATTTCTTCTTTCAAATCACCGTGAAGAAAGGTTGTCTTCACATCAAGTTGCTCAAGCTCAAGATCCAAGCTAGCTACTAATCCAAGGACTACTCGAATGGAACTCATCTTGACCACTGGAGAAAATATCTCATCAAAGTCAATCCCTTGTTTCTGACTGAAACCCTTAACCACCAAACGAGCTTTATACTTCACTAACTTGTCACCATCTTTCTTTAACTTGAACACCCATTTGTTTTTCAGTACCTTCTTGCCTTTAGGAAGTTCCACCAAGTCATAAGTCTTATTCTTATTCAAAGAATTTATCTCTTCATGCATAGCTTTCAGCCAACTCTGCTTATCCTTATGAGATTGTACTTCCTGAAAACTTTCTGGCTCCCCCTCTTCAGTAATCATAGTATACTCAGTAGTGGGGTATTTAGTTGATGGACGACGCTCTCTAGTAGACCTTCTCACCTGAGGTTCTACCGTCTCTAGTGGAGGAGGCTGCTCTCCCTGCTCAACACCATTTGTATCTGTCACATTATCACCATCAACATCTACTGGCTCGTCAGCATCAAATTCAGTTTGTTCATCACCATTATTTTCATCTTGTACCTCTTCCCTATTTGTGGCATTATCTAAGGAAGAAGAGGTAGGTGTAAGATCAGGAACACCTACAACTGTAGCTTTTGGCTTCTCAATTTTCTCAAAATCTGCCATGTTTTCATTCTCATGAAAAACTACATCTCGACTTCTAATCATCTTCTTTTCTTTAGGATCCCATAGTTTGTAGCCAAATTCTACACCTCCATATCCAACAAATATACAAGGAATGGATTTGATGTCAAGCTTCAATCTTTGTTCCTTAGGCACATGAACAAATGCCTTGCACCCAAATACCTTCAAGTGAGAGTAAGAAACATCTTTTCCTGTCCATACTCTTTCTGGAATATCAAAACCCAAAGGAACTGATGGAGATCTATTAATTAGATAGCATGCTGTCACAACAGCTTCACCCCAAAATGACTTAGGCAGATTTGCCATTCTCAACATACATCTAACCTTCTCAACAATAGTGCGGTTCATCCTTTCTGCCACACCATTATGCTGCGGGGTACCAGGAACTGTCTTCTCATGTCTAATGCCTTTCTCAGAGTAGTAACTCTTGAATTCGTTTGATGTGTATTCACCTCCATTATCACTACGGAGACACTTCAAAGGCTTCCCTTTCTCTCTTTCCACCATGGCTTGGAATTTTTTGAAGTACTCAAATACCTGGTCTTTTGTTTTCAAAATATAAACCCACACTTTGCGTGAAGCATCATCAATAAATGTAACAAAATATTTATTGCCACCTAAAGTCTCAACATCAATGGGACCACATACGTCAGAATAAACGAGATCTAATACATTTGGTTTTCTAATAGAGGGTATGTTAAATGAAACTCTATGTTGTTTACCAAATAAACAAAAGTCACAAGGATTTAGTGACATATCTTTGGCAGAGGGAATGAGAGACTTCTTTGCCAAAATCTGCAACCCTTTTTCACTCATGTGAGCCAGCCGCCTATGCCACAAGTTAGGCGAAGATTCCTCCTGAGCTACACTAACAACATCCTTGCATAGCTGTACCTGTGTCTTGTAAAGTGTACAGCAGATTTTCCCTCTAGCAAAAACCAATGATCCTTTGCTAAGCCTCCATTTTCCATCATGGAAATAATTTCCATAACCTTCTTTATCAAGAACATGAGTGGAAATCAGATTTAGGCGAATATCCGGAACATGTCTCACATCTTTCAAATTCAAGATGTATCCAGTGTTAGTCCTAACACAAATATCACCAATTCCCACAATGTCCGCATAACTATCATTGCCCATCTTCACTCTCCCAAAGTTTCCCGCTTTGTATGAAGTGAATAACTCCTTTCTTGGAGTGACATGGCAGGAAGCAGCTGAATCAATCACCCATTCAACATAAGGATCTGAAACTGTACAACAATCATCTTGTCCTATGGCTAGGACCTCATCTTCCAACACTGTAACAGCAATAGTGTTCTCATTATCCACCGTTTTCTGATTTTTATCATCTTTTTGTTTGTTCTTCCAAGCCCTGCAATTCCTTTTTATGTGACCTTCTTTATCACAGTAGAAACACTTGAATTTTCCCTTTGATTCTGATCGACTTCTGGATTTACCTCGCTCCTTAGAACTTCTACTCTTACTCCTTCCCCTGTTCTCTGTGACAAGAGCCTGTGCAATATCCTTGCCCATATCCTTTCTTCTAGTTTCTTCATTAAGCAAACTATCTTTAACCATGGCAAGTTGTAACACACCATTCGGAGCAGAATTACTAAGAGACACTACCAAAGTCTCCCAGCTATCAAGTAAGGAACTCAGAAGCAATAAAGCCTGCAACTCATCATCTATTACTAGCCTCATTGTAACCATCTGATTAACCAAGTCTTGGAACTCACTAAGGTGCTCAGCAATGGACTTACCCTCTTTAAGTTTCAAATTCACAAGCTTTCTAGCAATAAAGGCTTTATTTTGAGCTGTCTTTCTTTCATAAAGACTCCTTAATTTTTCCCAAAGAGCGTCTGCATTTGTTTCCTGAGACACATGGTGAAAAACACTGACATCAATGCATTGTCTGATACACCCGATAGTTTTTCTATTTAATTTCTCCCAGTCTCTGTCTGGCATATCATCAGGCTTGGCACTATCACCCTCAATAGGGTCATGTAAATCCTTGCAATAAAGGACATCCTCTATCATTGACTTCCATATTGAATAATTCGAAGCTGTGAGTTTAACCATAGTGTTCACAGTCATATTCTCCATTTAATCCAACACAAGAAAGTTAAAAAAAACAGGCAACCAAAGGGCTCTGATACCACTTGTAGGGCAAAATCTAAATCCCCTGTTCTAACTGTGTATGAATGAAAACATATATAACAACCAAGCAGCAGTAATGTAATGGAAACAAAAATAAAATTCCAACAAGCACCACATAACAGAGACACAGAAACACCAAAATATACGTGGAAACCCTCCAATGCGGAGGGAAAAAACCACAGGGCAGTCCCGGAAAACTTCAATATGAAACAGAGAAAGAGATTACAGCTATCATGAGTTCACAATAAATTCATAATACATCAACTGAAGCTCAGTTAACATATCTGTCTGTGTGAAACCTGAGCAAAGAAAAACACCTTTTCTTTTTCCCTCTCTCACACTCTTACTGTGTATTTCTCTGTTTCCATCTGCTAGACTGCACCTCAAAAATGGCTGTCATGCATCATTACTTCACTCCAGGTCAAAATGCCCTTCCTGCTGTTACTGCAGCATATCTCACAAGTAATGGATCACATCCCCTTAAGAAGAAAAACTGCCCGCCAAAAACAATGTCATTTCTCAATAAATGAAAAAACCTGCCCTGAAGACAATAGGCAGCCGGCTCATAAATGAGCATTGACAAATAAAAGAGTGTGCTGGCAACAGAGGGTGCCACGTGCACCCAACACATTCATGGCAATATTCTTCAACTCATAGTTTGCAGACTTGGACTCGAGAGTATTTGGCAAGTCCAATATTTTTGACTTGCAAGAATTTGGCAACTTAGAAAGTACTATAAAATAAAATTTCTTTAAAGAACATATATTTTGCAAACTCAAATACAAAATATATATGGTTTAAAATTAACATGTTAAAAATTAACATTTCAAAAGAGAAAATACATAATTTTCTAGCAAAAAGAATGTATGAAAAATGCATTTATCCAGCATTTTATCTGCATAGTCATTTTTATCCACCTTTTTCTTGTGTCTAATCAAGTGTTAAGCTTGTAAAAACTCGCAGAGCCAAAAAAAAAAAAACAGAACTCCACAATTTATGGAGTACTCACAGAGTTTGCAAACTATGCTTCAAAAAATTGCTTATCCCCTTCTGTTTTAATAAGTTCCACTGCACTATCTGCATCCTCTTCTTTACTTTTTTTCATCAGAATTGTCAGAATGCTCATCAATTATCAAACTTCAAACTGATGAGCATCTTCAGCAGCATTTACACATATTTGATCACTAGCAGGCAACTCTTCCTCTGTTACTACACATCTCTACTGTTCCACCTTTATCAGGCCATTCCTGTTGTGGATCAAAGGAAGAATTTGGCTTGGGGATCTTGGTGAATCAGATTCACTGCACCATTCTTTTCTCTCCTCTTCAATCATTTTTATATTGTCTTTAACATTGGCTTCTTTGTGTTTGCATTGTTATGACTATCAAGAGCATATTTGTGAAGAAATTAAGATCACAAGATTAAAGATCAGCTGATTTAAGATCAAAGACAGAATGCATTGAAAAAGCCCTAATAAATATAGGTTAAACAATTAACAAATTCTAGAAGACCATGAACCTGAATGTATAATTATTACACTAAATTTACAGCTCATGAAAAATCTAAATTTAGACAACCTACTTCTAACTCATACAAAAAAAACTTATGTTCACATAGAAAAACTACACATGCAATTCTCATGCCATAAATTATGGTGCCGAAAATTTGGGTGCTGGAGCAAGATGGTTCTTTCCTGTTGCATATCCTATTATTTATCTTGCATGACACATTGTATATCATTGAAACTATCAAATATTCTCCTCCTTCTCAATTTCATTTCTATTTGCCCCAACAATTCAACATATGAACCAAATATTTGTTATTTTTGGATGCAGATTACTCGATTTACATGTGGAGGGATGGTGATAGGTATAGCTCTTCATCATCATGTTGCAGATGGTCATGCAACGTTTACTTTTATCAATTCATGGGGAAAAGCTGTTAGAGGGGAGAGTATTCAGCAACCTCCATGGATGCATGACAGATCTGTATTGAAAGCAAGAGATCCTCCTCAACAAATGTTTGATCATTATGAGTATAATACAATAATCCATAAGAGATCTCCAAGAGAGTCAATTCGATCCACAAAAATATTTCATTTTGATGGCATACTTTTGGATAAACTCAAATCAAAGGTAAAGCAATCCAGTAAAGAAAAGAAAAACTACACTACTTTTGAAGTACTTGTCGCCCATTTGTGGAGAGGCATTTCACAAGCCAGAGGACTTGATGGGGATGTTGAAACAAAAGCTAGCATTCCAATAAATGGAAGGAAAAGGATGAATCCTCCCATTGCTGAAGAATACTTTGGTAATGTTGTGTATGAATCATGGGCTCAGACCACTGTGTCAGAACTCATAACTGGGTCTTTAGATTTTGCTGTAGAATTGATCCACAAGTCAATTGCTAAGGTGGATGATGAATTCATACGATCAGCTATTGATTTTTTTGAGCTAAGCAAGGAAATTACAGGGCCACTAGAACTTAATGATACTACTAATGTGATAGCCACAAGCTGGCTAAAATTTCCTTATTATGAATTCCATTTTGGAATGGGAAAACCAGTGTATGTAGGCCCTTCAATGATCCGCTCTGAAGGCCTTGTCATCTTATATGATTCATGTGCCAAAGAAGGGAGTGTAGATGTTATGATTTGTTTGTTGGAATCCCATATGGCTATATTTGAACAAATTTGTTTTCAAATTTGATTACAAAGCTCTGATCATATCATAATAGTTTTGAACATTTATACGAGTGTTATCTTTAATAAGCTTATGTGTATTTAAGTGCCTTAGATTTGATTTGATTATATATAAACATGTATTATTTTTTCAATTATATTGAATGATAGAGCTTGCCCTTCATATTCTACAGAGGCTACAAAGATTGTGGTGGACTTCCCCAGTTATAATCAAAAGGATGATCATCTTTGTTTGAGCTAAGTTCAAACACGAGCATTGATAAACCATGGAGAAAAAAAAACTATTCAAATAATATTATTATTTAGATTTTAGATTTTTTATAATATTTTTGTAATTATGAATAATGTAATTTTTTAGTCAAATTCATTGGCCTATGTTTCATGAATAGTAGTTTAGAAGAACCCATCTTTCATTAAACATAGGTCAATGAATTTGACTCTAAAACTATACAATTGAAACATGATAGTAATATCACAATTCAACTTATCGTAGAAAATATATACTACTTATCAAAACCACTTCTTTTCATATCAATTATTAAAAAAATTCAAAATGTTAAAATTATTTTATCTATATACTCTTTTATTATATCCTTAAATATTATTTTAAATAATTTTTTTTACTAATATTTTAAATTTTGATGCATCTAATTGTCTAGATAAATTTTGAAAAAGAACTTTAAAATGGATAAGATTTTATTTTCCAACCATTTGTAATATCAAAATTATCTTCCCAAATCAATTTGGTCAATGTCTCACTATTTTAAGGAGGTGATAGATTAAATCCATTAAGGAGCAAAGCTTAACAAAATAAGAATGGTTTTAAAGAATGGAAATATGTGGGCTAAAATAACAATAAAATCTTAGTAGGTGATTTCCTAAGTGTTAGTATTAATGTTGTTGGCTTCAATGTCATTTTTCTACTTCATTCATGGAATTGTCCTTGTGAATTATTGACGATCTTAAGATAATCTTATATTTTTTAATAATTTGAAATGTCATGAATTTATTATTAATATTTAAGAATCTAAGGTAAAGCAGAGGTATAAGAGGTTGCAAGGATTATTATAGTCTTGGAAATGTAAAGAGATGTTTTTATAAATTTTATCTTATTCTATGATAAAATAAAAATAATTATTATTTTAATAGCTTATTATTCTATATAATTATAAAATTTATATTTATATCATAATACTTGAAATAGAATTGAGAAAAAGGTGTTTTAAACTTCATATGTCAAAATGAAATGCAATATTTTATCAAACTTTTACAATGCAAATGCACTTTAGACTAACCTAAAAACTTTGCCAAAATATTATGATTATGATATCAACATAAGTGAAGATGGATATAATTTTAGTCTAATTTGATGTCCCTTAACGATTGAAAATTAAATTTTAATCCTAAATATCTTGGATAATGTTTAAGAACATCTATTTTACAAGAATCAAAATTATTTAGGTCATTCAAATTCAATCTTGTTTAAATATAGAAACTATACTATAAAAATTTAGTCTCAATCCTATTTTATTTATATAAATAAAAATGATTGCTATATTGTCTCTTTCTTCATTTGAGATTATTTTATGTGTATGATGGTTTAAAGGAACGAGACAAAATATCGTTATTGAAATAATGAAATCAATCATAAGGGAAAAAATATTGAGTTAATAAAATTATAAAAATTGGATCTCAATTCTATTTTATTTATATGAATACAAATGATTACTAACTTATCTCTTTCTTCATTTGAGACATATAATGGTATAGAGGAACAACAACAAAAAAAAAAAGTTATTGAAATATTGAAACTATTGTACAATGATGATAAATGATCTATGAAGAAGTATAAGACATGAATATGAACCTTTGATAAAAATCCATGGTTAAGTGCACTTGAGTTGGAGAATTACTGGGATGGATGACCTCCTGGGAAGACCCAATGCTTCACCTCTGTGAGAATCACCTTGATGCATTGAGTGTTGAGTGTTTCATTCATTCTCATGAGAGATGGGTTCTTGTGAGCCGCTACTCATGAAATATGGGTCAATGAGTTCGAATAAAAACCTACATAGTTGAATCTTGATAGCAATATCGCAATTGACTTATTATTGAAAATATCTCCTACTCGTCATTTCATATTTACCTTTAATATCTACTCTACATGATCCTCTTGGGGAGGGATAAGGGAATTCATTTTAGAATATGGTCAATCCTTCTTCTTCCAAATAAAGTGTTATCTTTTATTCTTCATACAAGCACTTGAAGCATGGTCCATTGTACGACAAAACCAACATATGATATAGGAACCTTCATAGTCTATCTACTACACTCAAGTACCAAATTTGGAAGAAAAGATAAACTAATTGGGAAGCTTCTTCTTTTTTATGCCTAGAAAATAACAGCTCATTATAAATTTTGTGATCTTATCAATAGCAAAAAATTGCCCAAAAGAGAACAATAATAATGAGAACCTTTTCATTCCAAAATTTCAAGGGTAACCCAAGAAGCTGTACCCAAATAGGAAACTTGAGTTTTTTTGTCATTGGGTTGAAACTAGGAGACCAAATTCTAGGACTACAACCATTTAAACCTAGAAACCAAGGTCCTTCATCAAGAATCCTAGAGCTATCCTCTTGGAAAGAAAAGGAAAAAAGAGAAAACCATTCAACATAGTTGATACCTCCACCTTGTTGTGAATTTTCCAAACCTAATAGATCCATCTTCTAATAGTATCATTATTGGGTTGATTTCCATAGAATCTAACAACAATTAAACTCCTAAGCCAAGAAGAAGATTCAACAAGGATAGATTTAGGAACATTGATCTAAATTTGTATATATTTAATACATATCCATGAGAGAGATTCTCATAAGAGAACTCCCAACATCATTCTCCCAGCATCATTTTCCACCATACCCTATTCATCACTTGATTTGGAAAAGCTACTAGTGAAGAAGAAGAAGAAATAGCCATGAGAATATCAGAGCTAACATCAAGTGTAGGGTTGAGACTAGGGACCATCTAAGAAGAAGAAAAAACCATAGGGACAACTAAACTTATAGCATAGGTTCACTCAAGAATAGCACCCAACGAATTAGTGACATCAAAACTCGTATCCATCTTCACACACTCTAGAGGGGAAATCACCTCCTCAATAGCCTTCACACCACAATATTATAACCTTTTAGAAGAAGGAACAACATCCTCAAACAACCTTGGATTAAAATCCCCTTTCATCATATCTTATTAGTAAGTGCGGAAGGACCCCAACTTGTTATTGTAGACACAAAAAATTGGTTAAAGGCTTAAATCAATAAAAAGGTGCAACAAATCATCAAATAGCATGAAAAATCAATAAATGGAACAAAGGCAATTCAAATCAAAGGAAAATTCAATTAAATAATTAAATGATTAAATGATTAAATAAAGCTTGAAAAGGGGAAAAACACTACGAAATTGATTAAATTCAATTAATGACATAGTTGTTGAAATGAAAAATCAAAATGAACATCTTACCCTTCATGGCTAAATTTAATTACTTTAATTAATTAATAAATACTAATTTCCCTCAACAAAGCAAAAAGGAGACAAAATGGACACAAATCACTCACTTTTGTTGAAATGGTCCAGCCTTTTGAAACCATTTAAATGATTGTCCCCTCCTTGTCCCCCTATTTATGGACAAAGCAAAGCCAATTGACCTTACCCAAGCATAACCATGGTTATCTCACTCTACCCCCTACCCTTGGGAAAATCTTATATATTGAAGGCATTTAGAAGCATAATTCATCCACTCCATATCTTTGAATTACAGCAAAGCTCTGGCAATTTGCATCCACATCACTCACTTATCATTTTTTCATTGCTAATTAGCTTAAATTGCTTTGATCATAGTAGATTGTTCATCAAATAGAGCTAGAATTTGATAGAATAGATCTAAATTTGCATATCATATAGCTTAATTCTCATCTTTAGAGTGTCACTAGTGAGGATCATAGCTGAGAGCCTCATTTACCACTTTATTTTAGAGATCCATGAGATATTTAAATTAATTGTGCATTATTTAGATTAGTTTGCTTTGAATAGTGTAATTGTCTTTTAAATCTTGTTATTTCATGAAGGTGTAAATCACTCACACACAAATGGTGCCCACCGTGGGATAGTTGAGGTATGTGGTTGTATTTGAATGGAGGGATATAAGGTGTGAAAGGGATATCAATATCTTTGGAAGGAGCTCCATCGTCAACGTTCTCATCTTTAAGATTTATCTTTATACTAATAGGCTCATGAGTAGCTTTGATAGGAACACATTTGATAGGATCAACTGAAGCTTGAAGGGATTTATTATCTTGCAAGGGATTTGGAAGAATGATGTTTTTTTGAGGTGAACATGGAGGAATATGACAAGGAAATGATGGGATACTTTGATCTTGACAAGGATCTTCGAATTGTGTAGCGAAGGTATTTTGCTCTTGATTTTCAATATGCTCGTTGGAAGTTATGGAAGGGATATCTTGATCTTGCTCAGGAAGTGGAGAAAATATGGAACTTGGAAGGGTACTTTGTTCTTGGAACGGAAGGATATCATCTTGAAAGACATGAAAGGATGCAAGGGGATCATCACAAGGTTCAAGGGATATGGGACCTTCATCAAATATGGGAGGGGTTTGTATATAATCTTGATCTTGATCTTTATCAATATTTGTTTCTTTTCTTTTTAGATTATCCTCTTGACATGAAGCCACTTCTAAGGACAAGGTAGATGTTTGGATATGTGTGGGGAATGTTTGGAAGAATGGTGTAGGATCCTCTTGAATAGGTATAATAGGCATTGAGGCACATGAAGCTTTGGGTTCTAAGATCTTTAAAGCATGGAAACAATCTGCAACAAGATGTGAGTTAGCTTGGGTTTCTTTTAGAGGTAGCCCTTGAGGGTAGACATAGTTAATGGGAAAAGTGTCATCATTAGGCTCATTCTTTGATGGAGGAATTTTGGATAATTGTGGAACTTTGGGAGATGAAGAAAAGATGAAAGGAATGCTAGCTATGGGAGGGTCTTTGCTAGATAGAGGTTCGGGAGATGGATGAAGGATGAAAGGTGTACAAGTCATCCAGGGAGAAACCTTGTTAGGAGATGGACAAAGGATGAATGGATTACTCTTGCTATATGGAGGTTTATGAATTAGATCTTGCTTGAGAGCGGTATTTTTCACTCCATATTCTTTATTATCTTGATCACACATAGGTTGATTATGCAATTTCCTTTGATCCGAGATAACTTTGTTTCTTTGAAATGCTTCTTTTTGTGAGGAGGATGAAGATACAGATGGCCCATCATCATAAAGGAATGGCCAAATTGATCTTAATGATGGATCTTTAGATAAAGTATCTTTTTGTTTTTCCTCATCCTTTCTCAAGGTTGATGTGTCATAATTGTGTGGAAGCTTAGCTCCTGATTGAGCTAAAGTTAGGAAATATGCTTCTTTATCCCAGTCCAAAATTCATTCCATTATCTCTATAAACATGGGATCTTGGGATGCTCTCACAACATCATCTTTAGACACCTCATCACTTTGAAAAGAATAGCTTGATATTAATAATGGCCTTTTATATGATGTATCTCTTTGTTTTTCCTCATTCTTTCTCAAGTTTGATGTGTCATAATTATAAGGAAGTTTAGCTCCTGCTTGAGCTAAAGTTAGAAAGTATGCTTCTTTATCCCACTTCAAAAGTAATTCCATTATTTCCAGAAACCTGGGACTTTGGGATGCTTCAACAACGTCATCTTCAGAAACCTCATCACTTTGATTCCTATGGAGATCTTGATCTTGACTTTGATAATTATGCTCCATAATAGGATTGATTTGTTTCTCAAATAGGCTCATCATTATGGATCAATCCTTCCTTCTTTAATTTCAATCTGGTTGGGTTGGTTTGGAATGGGTAAATGGTATTGATCAATTTATAAGATTTAAAAATTTAATTGTAGTTTGATCAAGTACTTTGGAACTTCTTGTTTGAAAAGTTGAAGACAATCGCAACACACACATCAATAGTTCACCATATCCCTAGATCACTCTAATGTGTATATTCTTGAATGTTTCCATGGGTTTTATCATAAGAAAGACTTCCAAGCAAGCTACCTAGCACAAATTTGGCTTTTAAATGGCTCTATTAGGTAGTTTTTGCTATTTTTACCGTTTTGTAGTGTGGATTCCATTCAAAATGGATTTCAACTGTTCATCCCCCAAATATGTTAAGGGGCTTCCCACACGCACCGAAGTACAATTTTGTGCAATCTGTTAGGACTACTAGAGGAAGTTCGAAAGGGCTAAAATCCTTTTGTCGTGCACCCCATTAAGGATACATGTGTTTCTTTTTATAGTGGGTTGGATTCTTGCGGCAAAGGCAAGTGTATCCCACTTTGGGCTGTCCCTCTCACCGGCCCTTTAAGGCAATCTCGGGAGGCGAGCCCACTAAGTTCTAAACATGCTCATTGAAAGCATGAAAAGTGGATTTCTCCCAAACACTTACAATCAATTATTCTTTTTCAACCCCGTGACAAAGGGGTTCTTAGAATTGAAGTGTTTATTCTTTCCCTTTTATGATTAAACTATGTTTTGAACTTTGAAATGCCACAAGCTAAGGGAATGTGCAAGCTTGATGAGAAAAATACCTTAATCGATGCTAGCAAAGGCTAGGCGCATTTTTAAGTAGTAGTTTTTCTTATTTTCTCTCCAAATCCTTCCCTTACCTTAGCAAAATGTTCCCTCCACCAACAAGTTAGTCGGCACAATACAAACAAAGTGAGGGGAAACCAAAATCAAAGCTTAAAATGATATAGTTGATTATGCTTTTGATTCTTTTTACCAAAATACTTGCAAAATTGACAAACTTAAGGATGAAATTCCCAAGTCAAGGAAACATACTTAAGTTTATAAGCCTCTAAAATAGCAAGGTATACTCTGATAGGACATCCTTTTTTGTTTCTTTTTTGCATGCAAAAAAGAAAAAAAATATTTTGAGCACTTTTCTACGACAAAGCCTGTACCTGAGACAGAAAAATGGACATAGAGTTAAAATTCAGTCATCATTTTAACAATTTGATAAAATACAAAAGTACAGTCCACGCGACATTGTCCAGACTGTACATGAGATCAAATTTCACAAACACGTGATTACTTTAACCGCAAGCGTCACCTTACGGGGCTCAAGCGAGATAAAAATAACTAGGAGCGATGTCTAATTTTATCCACGCGTGAAATCTTTACAAGATCGCGACAAACTGATGTTATTACTGCGACGTCTAATTTATCAAACGCGAGATTTAAAATGACAAAAGCGAGAAATTAAATCAATAAGGCAGAGTACTCCCTTCACACCAGACGTAAAATGACTTCCTGAAAGTGGCTTTTCAATTTCTGTGCGCGACATTTAAATGACCAGAGGCATGGTACCTTTGTCACAAACGCGACAATTTAATAACCAGAAGCGTGATTTATTTCTCTAGTGCGTTATTTCTTTGTCCGGTAGCGTGAATCTGTAGGTTAATCCACGTAAAAGTCCAGACTCAGCGCGTCATTTTATTCTTCATAGGCGACATTTCTTTGCTAAGGCGAGATCTCTTTATCTGTCGATGTGATTTCTTCTTTGTGATCTGCAGACAGTGAGCAAAAATATACAATTTCTAGCCTAAATTTAGCAAAAATGTAAAAATAATGATGAATTTGAGGCCTAGAGCCCCACGGTGGGCGCCATTTGTGTGTGAGTGATTTACACCTTCATGAAATAACAAGATTTAAAAGACAATTACACTATTCAAAGCAAACTAATCTAAATAATGCACAATTAATCTAAATATCTCATGGATCTCTAAAATAAAGTGGTAAATGAGGCTCTCAGCTATGATCCTCACTAGTGACACTCTAAAGATGAGAATTAAGCTATATGATATGCAAATTTAGATCTATTCTATCAAATTCTAGCTCTATTTGATGAACAATTTACTATGATCAAAGCAATTTAAGCTAATTAGCAATGAAAAGTGATAAGTGAGTGATGTGGATGCAAATTGCCAGAGCTTTGCTGCAATTCAAAGATATGGAGTGGATCCTTAATGCCTCAAAATGCTTTCTACTTATAGGATTTTCCCAAGGGTAGGGGGTAGAGTGAGATAACCATGGTTATGCTTGGGTAAGGTCAATTGGCTTTGCTTTGTCCATAAATGGGGGGACAAGGAGGGGACAATCATTTAAATGGTTTCAAAAGGCTGGACCATTTCAACAAAAGTGAGTGATTTGTGTCCATTTTGTCTCCTTTTTGCTTTGTTGAGGGAAATTAGTATTTATTAATTAATTAAAGTAATTAAATTTAGCCATGAAGGGTAAGATGTTCATTTTGATTTTTGCTTTAATTGAATTTAATCAATTTCGTAGTGTTTTTCCCCTTTTCAAGCTTTATTTACTCATTTAATCATTTAATTGAATTTTCCTTTGATTTGAATTGTCTTTGTTCCATTTATTGATTTTTCATGCTATTTTGATGATTTGTTGCACCTTTTTATTGATTTAAGCCTTTTGCCAATTTTCCATGTCTACAGTTATAGATTAGACTTAAACCATTAGAACAACAAGCTCTTGTGGGAAAAAAATAATAGAGAACTACCTCAAATTAACCAAATAAAAATGTACAAAGTTTAATGAAACTTGAAAACACTAAATAATGAATTTCATGGTGAGGACAAAGGAGTGGGCCCAACAAAACAATTTCAGATCTCTAGCTCAACAAGGAATGACCCTTTTTCATTTGGTGTAAAAATGTCCAAGAAGAAACAACATTTTATGGAGAAACAAGGGAACTTGTGTTTGTAGATCCATCTAAAGAAATATACAAGTCGGTTCAACAAACCACCATACCTAGAAGGTGAACCTTGTAGTCCATAGAGAGGGAGTAAGGAAAGATTGATGAGATAAATCCAGTGCTTGAAAGAGCACCAAAGGGAGCTAGAGGAGCATAAAAAAAATGATCAGACACAAACAAACCTCTAGGAACATGGACAATCATAATGGGAAAAACACCAACTAATGAGATATGGATCACTTGGGCAAGGTCCACAAGAGCGAAGTTGAGACTAGTCATCGAAGTTGGAACAACATTTAGATAGGGGGACTCATAATCCATAGGAGAATTTAAAATAGATTTTGACTCCATAGGGAAAGCTATAATATGACACAATTTAATTTATTTCCACTAGGTAGGAGTGGAGTGAAGCCAAGAACCACAATGACAAGAAGGCAAACTACCTAGTTGAAAAACAACCTCTACACCTAAATGAGATCCCTTCATAGTCCATGATCCATCTCCAATGAAACTGACCAACCTCAAGAGAGATCTCAACGTATAGTGGTTTTGAGAGGTCTAGATCCACTAAAATCATTGCACAAGAAGGGTGGGAGAAAAAAGAAGTCTTAGGGTCAAGTTTGATGAAGAGGCCTAGTTTTTTCCAATAGATTCACATACAACATTGCACCAAAAGTGGAGGGGGAGGTGGGGGAGACTAACCCAATTGGGGGAAAACTAAATAGGGTTGATCATGGGATTGAAGGATGGTATCCAAGGGTGAAGGTACAAGTAATGTGAATCCCATTTTCAAACACTCAATAACAAGAACAACATCCCAATCATCCATAGTATCAAATCTAATCACAAAGAAACTACAAGAACAAGGATAAATTTACACTTTAGTAGGGACCAATGATTTTCAATGGTTAGAGATCTAGGAGTGTAGTGCTAAAAGAGAGTACTATAGGTGGTTAAATCTATCAATAAGTTTCATCTTATCAAAGTATGAAGTGCAAGCAAGCACCTCCATACCCAAAACTACCTCTGAAATAAAGGAGGTGCTAGGGAGGCGGGTAAACCCACAATAGTGGGTTACACTTTTTTGCTTGAACGGACACTGAACTCTACATTTTGAATAAAACTTTCAGATTTAGATGCATATTTTCGTTAAACCGTTTGAAATCAGAAGATGAAGTAAATTAGAGTCTTTTAAGATTTTATGTCTAGATTCTAAATATATTTTTTATTTTTATTTTTGAATTGATTTGAGTGGGTTTTTCTTTCTTCCACAAAAATTGGTATGTTGCTGAAAACGTCATTTTCAAAGAGTTGCATTATTTTCATAGAGCATAGCTTTTTTCTAAAATAGATATCAATGTGATTCTTTCGAATTAAGTTATGTAACATCCATATGGAGGGCATACAATTTGTTTTATGACATTATCATGATTATTGCATATTTTATTAACAATTGAAGTTGACTAAACCGTAATTTTAACATACCTTGACTACATAGCTTATAACTTGTCATGTATTTATCCAATTTTTTATTTTTATTTTTATTAAAAGAGAACTTCAATACCTAGGGCATAGATATTTTTTAAAATTTTTTTTCTCTCATTTACTATTTTTCCATAAGCATCAAACATAGAGGTAAACATGCGGTGAAATATCTATGATTAGTAAAACTAAAATATAATGTCATAATAAACTTAATATATACTAACATTATAATCATTAGAAAGATTTTTCTTAGTAGTACCTTACTACATAGATAGGTTTGTGAAATGGACTCATTTGATCTGCCAAAAGATAAAGTCAAAGTGATTTTTTGTCAGCATTTTAATAGGTGCAAAGGAGACTCCATTGTAGGTATGAATGAGAAGTATAGATGTTATATAAATGTTTTGTTTTTTTATCTAAGAGGCTTTGAGCTAATCATTTTTTATTAATTCCTTCAAATGGAACCTCTGAAGGCTTAAATCATCATATTTTATTAAAAATGTGTTATTTCAGCAAAAATCAAAATGTCTAAAAAAGTGTAACCCATTATTGTGGGGTCACCCAGGCATTTTGCAATTTGGCAGAAGACACCTTTAAGAGTTTATGAAATAAAGAGAGTTAACATATATGTTTCCATTAGAAGTGGTAGGTAGATTTCTCTATGAAGGAAGTGAATCCGTGTTTGAAATGTCAACGACCAATTTGTGGATGAGAGAATTGTATGTAGGGGATCCATTTCTTCGAGAGTCATTTCTCCTAATCACCAAGGGAAATTGATGGAGGTTTAAAATTGGGGAGTGTGATGATGATTGGGAGAGACTCAAGAAATACCATTGTTGTAAAAAATACACAAAAAATTATTTCATTTTACTTAGGGCACTCAGTTTTTGTGCCTTCAATCAAGTAATCACAACTTTTGTCATTATCACATGTTTTCTTATATGTCTCATCTTTCGCTATATATATAAGGTTTATTTATATACATCATATTTCATTATATTGTATTCTAGAGTACAAATATTGGCATTATAGAATTTTCATCACTGCTTGCTTTTGTGAGTGTTTATTTAGTGTTGTAGAAGATCCTTTCTTCTATAATTTCTTTTAGCAACTTAAACAAAAGATCCTTTAATATTTAGTCACATAGTACCCACCAAACAAGTTAAAACACACATACAAATCTCTAAAGAGTTTTGAATTTGTGTTGAATCAACTATTTTCTCCTTAAAATAAATTGATGAAATGAGTTATAAATCCATGAGCGTTGGGTTATTTATGATGTATATTTTTTATAGTAATATTATGATATTGTTATTACATGTATTACATTATGATGTGAACACCCTAATAGAATTAGGTAACATTTGTAATTGTATATTAACAATGCATTTAGTGTGGGAGTCAAATTGAGAATATATATAAAATTGGAGTCATAATAGAATGCACATAAACACATGGGATGCCTTGGAATGTAGTTAATTCTTAGGAATATGAAGGTTATCCATTAAGAACATGTTTTAGTGATGAGATACCTTGTAATGTAGTTGATTCTTGCGAATATTAGGATTATCTATTAAGCACATGTTTTAGTGATCAAATAACTTATTGAGATCATACTTTCAATTAAAAATACTTGGTGGTTTTGTGCAAGATTGGTCCATATAAGAAATCACATAAGCATTACAAGATTGTGTTTGATGAGAATATATAGCATGACTAAGTTGCATACTATTATGGGATCTTAATTAATACATCAATTGAAATGTGTGTATATGGTGATCTTTTGATGATTCTTCAAATGGATTGCTTGATAGATCGCATGAAGGAGTTCAATGATTTTCTTACTATTGAAAAATTGAAGAGATGAAAGTGTTATTGTATTTTAACATTATTCTATTTGTGATATAATGATTGGTAAAGTATTTTCCTTTTAGGTTTTATAATTTAAGGTTTTCCTATGTTAAATATGATGGTGTTTGGTGTATGTCTTTTCTATTTTTTTATATTAAGGATTTGATAACCTACTCACCATATTTTCTCTCCCAATAGTTATGTAGGAAAGTAGTAATTATAAGTAAAAATAACTAGGCAAAGAATAAATGTTCAAATATGACAATAATGGGCATTATAAATGTCAATACATGGAAATATGTGCAAATATGGATAAGACGAACAAGTATGAGAGAATACATATGCAAGATGAGTAACAATACGAGGAAATGAGCCCAACATTACACAAGATTGTGCCACTTATCAATATGCATTGCATGAAGACATTATCTCAAAAAATTAAATAAAATTGACACGGTTATGTAATTTTTACCATTACAATAATACAAAATATGTTTTATTTACATTTCTATAATAAAACAAATAATCATTTTTAGATTAAATATAAAAAAAACATATAAATGTGATGTAATTTATATATTGTAAAATTTTAAAATAAAACTTGTAACTTTCATGTAATTACGACAAAGGCGTTTCTATTTGAATTGAACGAGCTCATTCTGTTGATCAATGGTTGACAATGTCTAATTACCATGCAAGACAATTGAACATTTTTTAACCATTGATTTTATTTTACTTTTCCATGTTCATCGTTCTCATCGACATCGACAACATCTACTTTTTTTCCCACCCTTCTAGTTTCCCTTTTTTCATTTGATTGACATGCTTATAATTATCAGAGTTTTTGGTCATCATTTCTACCTACCTTTTTACCATTCATAAACAACAAAGAACATATGGTGGTATATATAGGAGAGAAAATTTTAGTTTTGAATATTTTAAAATATTTTTTAAAAAAATATTTTGTTAGAAATATGATTTTAATTTCAATTTTATAAAAGTGTTTCATTTGTACAAAATTGAATATATATTTTATTATATAATAATATATAATAAAAATCATTAATAAATAATATTATTAATTTTTTTATATAAATAAACAACTTACAAATTTATATGTTATATTTTTTAATATTATAATATAAAAATTATCCAAATTTTAAAAATAAAAGTAACTTGCCGTGGAAAATATCTCCTACTTATCAATTGATGAGCTTAAGGGGCTTCCTAATGAATGGTTCATAAGGCACAACATTTGGTGAAGGTTTTTCAAATGGGGTTGCAAGCAGAGTGGGTTTAACCATGAAGGAAACTCTGTAGTTAAGTGCACTCGAGTTGGAATAGTACTAGGATGGGTGACCTCCCAGGAAGTCTTAGTGCTTCACCTCTGTGAGCATCACCTAAAACCAATGAGTGCTAAGTGTTCCATTCATTCTCAGGAGAGATGGGTTTGTGTGAACCACTACTCATGAAATATGGGTCAATGAGTTTGACTCAAAAAACTACTTAGTCAAGAATCCTGATAGCAATATCACTATAAAAGGAACGTTTGATTTTTTCTAATATATAGTTAACTATATAAAAGTTTATATTTATATTATATATTGTATTATATGTTGTAATGATAATATACTATTATATAAATAAAATTAAACAATAAATATATTATTAAATGTAAATTTTTATTATCTTATTTTAAAAATATATTTTTATTTACAACAAAATTCAAAAATCTATCTCATGAAGAGATTTTCCTCTTTAGTTGTCCAACTTAATTTTTAGTTGATATTTTATTTGTTTTGTGAAATAATACATAGATTTGCCAATTTTATTATCTTAAATTTCCTCCTTTATGAAATAATACACAGATTTACAAATTACGTTTAAAATAAAAAAATATTTTTTAATTTTTTAGAATTAATATTAGCTACAATAATATAAGTATCTAATATATAATGTAAAATTAATATTATATTAAGGAAAAACTAAATAAATAAAAGTTGTACACAATATTTACTTAATGTTATATAAATTGTGTATAACGAATACATAAATAATAAATAGTATACCTACATATTAAATAAAATATATATTAATATGTAATATTAAATATAAATATTATTATGATAAAGACTTGCTCCTTTTAATTAGGTTGTCTTTCAATGCAACAAAGTGAACAAATTACAATCATAAAAGAAAAAGTAATAGTAATTTGTTAAAATTAAGTCAATTTACATGTATGTCAAGGGTATAACTTGGGTGGACATCCGTAGTTGTTTGACTATATAAATGAACGAATGAGATGATGTCTTATGAAGTATGATTACTGCAATGTACACAACAACAAGGAAGCAAGGCAAAGAAGATTAAATGCTTATTGAAAGTCATCAAGTTAAATAAGTTGTTCTAGATTACCACCAAGTAAAATTAGACAAGTTCAACTACTATATTTCAAATTTGCATTGAATCATTTGAGCCTAGTTCATTAAAATTATACAAGTTTATTTCGCTTAAGCTATGCATCCCTAACATAACTAAGATAATTTACTTTTATTGCAAAAGCACACAACTCTATTTTAAGAGTGAATATAAGATTTGAGCATTGATGAATACTTTTCCCACACTAAATGGGTAAGACATGACACCTCTTCAAAAGATCAAGTTGGTACTACTTTTATAACATTGCTCACTTCATATTTTCTTTGATATCAATCATTTCTATTCGGTGTGAATCATGGATAATAGATAAAATAATATAGTTGGAAGGTCTTCAATGATCAAATAGACATGCAAGTGCTACCACAATCCAATAGTCATGAAAGACATGAGAAGATCATGTCATCAAGCACACTACAGAAAGTAGAGTAGGTTTCATAGCAAGTCATGTTTAATAATCATTTTCCTTGAGACATTCTCTCCCACCAAGATTTAACACAACTGCACCGTCTTACAACCAGCAATTTGATGCAAACTATTGTCACCTACATACATTTCTCCTCCATCATAAGCATAGTAGGAAGATAGTTTCTCCTCCATAGGAGTCATATGATATAAGAAACATGAGTTAAATGAATACTCTCTCTCTCTCTCTCTCCAACTCTCTCTACTCCCACTATATCCCTCATTTTTTTATCTTTGTTTTTATATATTTCTCTTTCTTCCTCTCTACCTCACTTTTCATCTTTACCTATATCTTCTTTCTCCCCCTCTATCTCCTCTCACTTTTCCTACCCCTCTCTCCTTATTGCAAACATAATGTGTTCATGTTGCCAATACAACTTTATTACCTTTTTTATTCTGAATTTTTGTTTCAATCATGTGTAAATCCTCGTATACTACACAATTGTATGAAAAAATAGATCAATTTTTTTCTAAGTAATCTTCCAAACCTCTTTCACATACCCATTGCGCACATGTCGGATTGCTAATTGTGTAAATTGAAATTTAAAACAAATAAAATAAATCAACATAAACAAAAGAATCTTTTATTTTTAAAAAAGACAAGACAAAAGCCCTAGAGACACCTGCCTTTCTCTCATTGGCCGGATGCGTTGCAAGGGCTGTGTGCGCCATCGATAGATCCGATGCCGTCGATCGGTTCCTTTACCTTATCACTTTGGTTTCTTATACCTAATACCAGTTTACCATGTCTCCTTATCGGATCGCCTAACAATGCAATAGTGCATTTTCCTTACCAGGAGGATACAGCTACAAGCTTCCTTATTGGAATATGGGGATATATCGCTCAGCAAATTCACGGTGAGTGTCAAATACTCTGGTTCTCCATCTTTTTTACATCTTAGATCTTATTCTCATTCATCATTCGATCAACAAATCATCTGCTCTCTGTTGTACTGATTGTTTGTTTAATTTGTTTTCTATTGTGTTGTCAAGTGACGAGTGGAGTTTGTTGAAGAGCATTGTGGGTTTTTCTGCCATAGAGCTGATGAAAATGGATTCATTAGGAATAACCAAACCTGCAAATGGACCATACAGAAGAATTTTTGCAACATTTAGACTGCAATCCATTTAGATTTGGTAGGGATGGGCGGTTTTGGTAAAATTACATTTGCCAAACAATTGGGTATCAGAGAAATCTCCTGTATTTATAGATGCAGCTTTGGTATGGGAGGGTTGAATCTCTTTCCTATCAAGTAGCTCTTCTGTTGGCATGCTTGGTTAAAATCTTTTTTGCCTTATTGATATTAAGATCTGACTTGAATTTTAATGAGTTCTTCCTATGGAGTACCTTGATCTCTCAAGGTATTTGGAGGGAAGCCTTGGGTGAATGAAAAAGGTTACCAGGAGTCTCAGTCAGATGAAATCTATAAAATATTCGAGGCATACATTAAACAGAGGCCAACAGCAAGCTGCTAAATTCTGTATGGAAAATATTTGGAGATTTTCTTAGATATAGCTTGCTTTTTCATTGAAAAGCAAAAAGTTTGGCAATTTCTATAACAAATAATATTACAAAGTATGCCCAGTTCAGTTGGGAAATAATCATTAGTGAGTGGTCTGTACACTTGGGAAACACTTATTTAAAAGTGTTTCTCTTGAACTTCATGAGTCATCATCGCATAAGAATGCATGATCATGGTTTGAGAATGCATGACCATCGCATGAGAATGCATGACCATGGTTTGAGAATGCATGACCATCGCATAAGAATGCATGACCATGGTTTGAGAATGCACGACCATCGCATAAGAATGCATGACCATCGCATAAGAATGCATGACCATGGTTTGAGAATGCATGACCATCGCATAAGAATGCATGATCATAGCCTATCCAAACACTATCTAAAACAACATTCCAAAATGATTTGCGGCGCAAGGACTTGGTGGAGGATCAGCTGATCAGAGCAACAACTTAGTCTTTTCATCTTGAGGGCCAAATCCCATGCATCGTGACACACACATAAGAATGCATGATCATTTTTTCTGCGACTTGGGAAGAGAAATTTTAATCAAACATAGCTATTGGATTATGGATGATCGCCATTCAGACACAAATGGAGGTGAGTATGATATTTCCTTTGGTGGAATGTGATCTGCCATTAGTCATTGATGCCGCATATTAATAGGTTTCATGATTTTGTTTTTACCTATTCATACTTTCAGATCTTTATCACATTCTTGACATAAAAGAAGTATGTAAGACTAATAGTAAATACACATGCCAGTATTTTCTCTTCTAGCTTCCAGTAAAAATTGGTGCATTCTTTCTGTCCGAGTGAATGAAAATCGGCTGCAGGCTCCTTTGCAATGGAGACCGCCATTTCTTGCAGCCCTAGTTTCCATATTTTTCAAATTTAATAATATGTCTGAGGTATTTGAAAAAAATAGATTGATTCAGCACATTAATTTCCTATGATGAGGCTTCCAGTAGAACATTATCTTCTCAAATAGCTGGAGCACCTCTAGTTAAAAATGCTATCTTCATACCTACCTCTTTCAAAGATTTAATAAATTTGCAGCAAATAGATTTGTCCAACTGGATAGAGTCTAAAATGTTTCCAGTTTCTTTAAAGTAGCTAGCATTCTTGAAAATCAGAAAAAACTAAACCTTGATTTGTTTTGCATCCTAGTTTCCCATTTGGAGAATTCGAAGTAACTGTTTTGTCAAATTGTTTGAACATCCGAAGTAAAAAATGCTATCATTAGTACCTAACTGTTTAAGGATATGACAAACCTGTGGTATATTGATTTGTCCAGCTGGATGGAATTTAAGATGTCTTGAGTTTCTTTTAAGCAGCTAACATTCCTGCTATATCTCGGTTTACGGTATTCTTTCAAGGTCATGTTTACATTTGACATTTTCAAAAATATCATACAAAAACTGAAGTTTTTGGAATGCAGGGAATCTCAAGAGTTGCCTCATCAAATCACAAATCAGATACTCCTGAAAAAGCTCCATCTTGATGGGATCAACATAAGGGATGTACCAACCGACAATGGTCATTGAAGCAAAGTACAATTTCTAAAATGAAAGATCCTCTTCTTGAGAAGCGTTCCAACCTCGGAATTTTTGAGTAAATTGGAATTTCTGAGTATAAGCAGTCCGTCATTCAAAAGCTTGTCACTCTTGTAAATTTATTCTGCTGGAATCATCTTGCATTTCTTGTTTTATACAATTGTAAAATCTTCACCAAGGCAGTTTATGGATTCTAAATCTTGTAGATTATCCAAATGAAGTCTTTACCAAAAACATTTCATTAACTCACCGTTGGTTTTTGGGTCAAAGTGGTCAGGATTAGGCATCTTGATGAAAGTGAGACACAAACATTCAAGATTTTATTTTCTGAAGAGAGTTATCCAAGACCTGAAATTTCCCATTTCTAGAAGAACACTTGATAAATGGAAAATGTCGCCACACAATTGTTCATTTGATTTTTTCTACATGCTTAATAATGTATAAATATCAAGTATTCTGCCATGTTTCATTTGATTTTTTCTACATGCTTAATAATGTATAAATATCAAGTATTCTACCATCCTGACTTATCAGTTTTGCATTTCGTTCACTTGCCCTGTGATTTATTTTGTGCTATACCAAGTGATCTTCATTTCATTTGTTTTCTATTTTGTTGTAAATCTTTACTAATGAGTGTTGGAGACTGATGAAGGGTATTGTAAATTTTGCAATAAAGATGATTTAAACGGTTTCATTCAATGTAGCCAAACATCCTGTTTGTCTCAATGAAGCTGTAAGAGGCTTTGAAACTCCCACACTGCGATCTCTGCAGAATGGACAGAATGTACAAATTGTGGAAATGGGACATTGTGGTAAAACAACACTCGCTAAAAGCATCATACGATAGAAGATGCTTCTCCATCTCTACAGTTTCAGTCTTCTGTCTCAGTGCATGGTGCTGCAGCCAAAAACACATAAATAACTAGCAGATAACTTGGAGGACCTTCATGCCATACTTTTCCCTATTTAACAACATACATTAATGCAAGTCATTCTAGATCTGCTTGTCTGCTGATAGTTATGGATGATGTGGATCATGAGACCAACTAGATGCTCTGCTTTCGATGATGATCTCCCTTGGAATGGATAGTTTTATTATTGTCACAGCTCATGGATTGGGTATCCTCAGATCTTTGGGCAGCTTCTTCATTTATAAAGTGCAGCTAAGTTGCTGTAATTTTTTCTCACAGTTCTATTCACTTTAGGAATCAAAGGATTTGTTTGAAATGTTTGGAAGAAAAAGTGGTGTCAAGTGTATTTGACTCAATATGATAGAAAAGGGGAGTTATACAGCCCATAAACTTTACCTCTCTTCAATCTCTAATATTTGTTTCTACAATCATGTTTATAATATATGACCGAGAATAAAGAATAGGTCCATCCAACTCAAATGCTAAGCTAATGTTACTAATTGTTAGCTGTTCATTTATCTCAGTGATTTTTATTAGGATATTGGACAATGGAAATTGAAATTATGCTATTTTCAAGAGTTGCTTGCAAATATAATGAATTTCAATGATGGGAAATTGTTGTGTTCTGTTATGTCTTTGGTTGGCTGATAGGGCTTTGGAAGAATAAGGATTTGAAAGAACTCATCCCTTAAAATAGTTATGTTTTGGCTTGTTGGAACTAAAATGTAAGTAGTTCCCATAATTGTTGTGGCTAACTCGTGTTTCTGTGTTTTACCTTCTCTCACAGAGTAAGTGAATGAATGCCATTTTCTACCATTCCACATGCATTAAGTGCTCGGTTTGAATGGAACCAGAATAGAATCAGTCCTCATTTTCAGTTCATGGCAGTAGTTTTGTTTCTGTTTAGGTATCTACCTGTGACAAGAATGTATCTACTAGAATATTGCAAACCCTGGAAACTTGACTCTATGGAAGGGACTGATTGTTATCCTTCGCCGATCGGTGGGACATGTCATTTGCCACAAAAGCTATAAAAAAATGTCATGCCTGTATTTAGAGGTTCAATAAATCCCCTTTATATTCCAAGTCGTTTTAAATAGAACATCACTTTTTCTTCTTTAGATTGTAAAGAAGGGGAAACTGTCCTATCCTTTAAAATGTCCTGATCCTAAAAAACAGAATTTGCCCTAGTGTATTCACAAAAGCAAAAAACTTCATGAATATATGTATAATTTCTATGAAGGCTCCTCTAAAATTCGTGTCTTTATTGGTAAAATATCACTTTCTTCTTTAGATTGTTTATGAGTGAAACTGTTCTATCCTTTACAAGGCTTAACCCTAACTGGTCCGCCTTTTCATATACAGAGTTTGCCCTTGATTGTTAGAGCAGTGTGTTAATGTTTGGATGCGGCTATCTTCCTAATAGAATGTACTGTTGATTTTTTTGGAAATTCAAAAAATACAGCAGAATTTTATGAAATTTGGATGAATTTTTCACGATAGAAAAGATTTATGATAGAAAACAACAAAAAACCTATGAAAAAATCGCAATATTTTTATAGATCTGAAAAAAATAAATTCAATATTTTAATTTTACTATACATTCTATCAAAAAGATAGCCCACACCTTAATGTTTTACCTCCCACTTTTCTACCATTAACTCCTTATAACCGGTCTCTCGATTCATCATTAATTTTTACATTGGGAGCACGAAAATACTCGACTGCATTTCACCAGTCAACCCAGAATGTTTTTAAAACTAACGGATTATCAACAGTGCAAGGAATCAAAGAAATTTACCAGGATATTGTGGTGCTGAGTTTACTTTCCAGAAGATTTATTGAACATAAAAAGATTCACCGTCCACGGGAAACTCATTAGATCCCTACAGACCACTAATTAAATTCAACGAAACAAGACCCCAACATCAATTTTGGCACAAGGGAAATAGATTTAAATTCATTATTCCCTCGCACAGTGCCCAAGAACGCAGTGTCGATAATGAAGAATCAAGTATAAACCATTGAAGAATGATCATCCACCATTATTATAGACAGTGATCGAATCCTCGTGAACAAGCGAATCTATTCAGCAGCTTAATCATCTTATGCATTGCTGAATAAAGTACAAATTCTTTTGGTTAAAAAAAAGAGAGTACAAATTCAAAAGTTATAAAGTGGGAATCGCCGACTACTTCCTGATCTCTTGTGATAAACAGGCAAAAACAGTTGTATTGTAGTGAGGTGGAAAGTGAGTAGATAAGATAAGATAAAATTTTAACGTCTAGAGGCTATGAGGTTAAAAATAGGTAAAACAGATAAGATGTGAGGAACATTTGACTTGAAAGAAAAATAAGTAAAAGCATTTGCCATCTTTCTATTTATTACAACAAAGGGAATGAATTGTATCTATACAGCACCCAAAATGGCTGATTTATTGTAATTATTAACTAGCTTATATATATTAAGCCGAGAGTAATCCTTCTTTGAGGCACCTATTGCAACTTACAATTTAAAGAAAATAGTCACTTCGAGAAGGATTACTCTCGGCGTAATATACATATATATATGTATATATACATATATATAATAATTAGGTTTAATGTTGTAAAAAAAAATTTGTATATATATAGTTCTAAATTATAAATTATTAAAATTATTTGAAACCGAGTAAGAGTTAGGGTTAGTAGGACATTTAACGTTATGACTTAGGGTTCGGGTAAGAGTTACGGTTAGGGTTATATATAGGGTGAGAGTTAGGGTTAGTAAGATATTTTATGGTACAAGTCAGGGTTCGAGTTAGGCTTAGGGTTAGGGTTAGGGATAGGGTGAGAGTGAGGGTTAGGGATAGGGTTAGAGTTAGTGTAACATTAAGGTTTTAGATTAGGGTAAGGGAATAGGATTAGGGTTAGATTTTAGGAATTGTAATATATATATATATATATATATATATATATATATATATATATATATATATATATATATATATATATATATATATATATTAGGTTTAATGTTGTAAATTTTTTTTTGTATATATATAGTTCTAAATTATAAATTATTAAAATTATTTGAAATCGGGTAAGAGTTAGGGTTAGTAGAACATTTAACGTTATGACTTAGGGTTCGAGTAAGAGTTATGGTTAGGGTTACATATAGGGTGAGAGTTAGGGTTAGTAAGATATTTTATGGTACGAGTCAGGGTTTGAGTTAGGGTTAGGGTTAGGGTTAGGGATAGGGTTAGAGTTAGTGTAACATTAAGGTTTTAGATTAGGGTAAGGGAATGGATTAGGGTTAGATTTTAGGAATTGTAATGTGTGTGTGTGTGTGTGTGTGTGTGTGTTACATATTAGGTTTAATGTTGTAAAAAAAAATAGTATATATATAGTTCTAAATTAGAAATTATTAAAATTATTTGAAACCGGGTAAGAGTTAGGGTTAGGAATTGTAATGTTTATGTATATATATATATATAATAATTAGGTTTAATGTTGTAAAAAAAAATAGTATATATATAGTTCTAAATTAGAAATTATTAAAATTATTTGAAACCGGGTAAGAGTTAGGGTTAGTAGGACATTTAACGTTATGACTTAGGGTTCGGGTAAGAGTTACAGTTAGGGTTACATATAGGTTGAGAGTTAGGGTTAGTAAGATATTTTATGGTATGAGTCAGGGTTCGAGTTAGGCTTAGGGTTAGGGTTAGGGATAGGGTGAGAGTTAGTGTAACATTAAGGTTTTAGATTAGGGTAAGGAATAGGATTAGGGTTAGATTTTAGGAATTGTAATGTTTATGTATATATATAGTTATATTTAATAAATTATTAAAATGATTTGAAACGGGGTAAGAGTTAGGGTTTAGTAGGTCATTTTATGTTATGACGTAGGGATCGCGTAAGAATTAGTGGTAGGGTTAGGGTTATCGATACGGTGATAGTTCATGTTAATAGGGTTAGGGTTCGGGTAAGAGTTGTAATTAGGGTTAGGGTTAGGGATAGGGTGAGATTAATGATGTGGTTAGGGATATGATGTTACGTTTAGAATTATGATTACTATCATATTTAGTGTAATATTAAGGTTTAAGATTAGGATAAGGGAATAGGATTAGGGTTACAATTATGATTACTATCATATTTAGTGTAACATTAAGGTTTTAGATTAGGGTAAGGGAATAGGATTAGGGTTACATTTTAGGAATTGTAATGTTTATATCAAAACAAATAGTTATAAATAATAAATTATTAAAATGATTTGAAACGGGGTAAGAGTTAGGGTTTAGTAGGTCATTTTATGTTATGACGTAGGGTTCGCGTAAGAGTTAGTGGTAGGGTTAGGGTTATCGATACGGTGATAGTTCATGTTAATAGGATATGTAACGTTATGATTTATGCAAAAAAGTAAAAGTACGTTACAGTTAGGGTTAGGGTTACGATTAGAGTTATGATTACTATTATATTTAGTTATTTCATGAGGGTTAATCGTGGGTTAATGATGTGATGCGCAGTGTTATGTTTCGATTAGTATTAGGGTTGTAATTAGGGCTAGGGTTCGAGTAAGAGTTGTAATTAGGGTTAGGGTTAGGGATAGGGTGAGATTAATGATGTGGTTAGGGATATGATGTTAGGTTTAGAATTATGATTACTATCATATTTAGTGTAACATTAAGGTTTAAGATTAGGATAAGGGAATAGGATTAGGGTTACAATTATGATTACTATCATATTTAGTGTAACATTAAGGTTTTAGATTAGGGTAAGGGAATAGGATTAGGGTTAGTGGTAGGGTTAGAGTTATTGATACGGTGATAGTTCATGTTAATAGGATATGTAACGTTATGATTTATGCAAAAAAGTAAAAAGTACGTTACAGTTCTAGGGTTAGGGTTATGATTAGAGTTATGATTACTATTATATTTAGTTATTTCATGAGGGTTAATCGTGGGTTAATGATGTGATGCACAGTGTTATGTTTCGATTAGTATTAGGGTTGTAATTAGGGTTAGGGTTTGGGTAAGAGTTGTAATTAGGGTTAGGGTTAGGGATAGGGTGAGATTAGTGATGTGGTTAGGGATATGATGTTAGGTTTAGAATTATGATTACTATCATATTTAGTGTAACATTAAGGTTTAAGATTAGTATAAGGGAATAGGATTAGGGTTACAATTATGATTAGGGTTAGTGTTAAGTGTAACATTAAGGTTTAACATTAGGGTAAGGGAATAGGATTAGGGTTACATTTTAGGAATTATAATGTTTACATATATATATAGTTATAAATAATAAATTATTAAATTTATTTGAAACCGGGTAAGAGTTAGGGTTTAGTAGGTCATTTTATGTTATGACGTAGGGTTTGCAGAAGAGTTAGTGGTAGGGTTACGGTTATCGATATGGTGAGAGTTCACGTTAATAGGATATGTAACGTTATGATTTATGCAAAAAAGTAAGAGTACGTTACATGTAGGATTAGGGTTATGATTAGAGTTATAAATAATATTATATTTAGTTATTTCATGAGGGTTAATCGTGGGTTAATGATGTGATGCTCAGTGTTAGGGTTTAGTAGGTCATTTTATGTTATGAC
This sequence comes from Chamaecyparis obtusa, assembly GCA_027943335.1. Lineage (NCBI taxonomy): Eukaryota > Viridiplantae > Streptophyta > Pinopsida > Cupressales > Cupressaceae > Chamaecyparis > Chamaecyparis obtusa. Next base: position 3,061,900 of record BSBK01003613.1, on the reverse strand, counting down.
TTAGGGTTCAAGTAAGAGTTAGTGGTAGGGTTAGGGTTATCGATAGGGGGAGAATTCAGGTTAATAGGATATTTAACATTACGATTTATGCTCAAAGTAAGAGTACGTTACAGTTAGGGTTAGGGTTACGATCAGAGTTATGATTAGTTTTACATTTATTTATTTCACGAGGGTTAATCGTGGGTTAATGATGTGATGCATAATGTTAAGTTTGAATTACTATTAGGGTTAAAATAAAAAATTAGTTTTTATATTTTAAAATGATAAATTATTATAATAAGTTGACATTGGATAAGGGTTAGGGTTTATTATATTTTAAAATGATAAACTATTATAATAAGTTGACATCGGATAAGGGTTAGGATTTAGTAGGTCATTTTATGTCATGACGTAGGATTCGAGTAAGAGTTCGTGGCAAGGTTAGGGTTATCAATAGGGCGAGAATTCAAGCTAATAGGATATTTAACATTATGACTTATGCTTGAAGTAAGAGTACATTACAGTTAGGGTTAGGGTTATGATTAGAGTTATGATTAGTTTTATATTTAGTTATTTCATGAGGGTTAATCATGGGTTAATGATGTCATGCACAATGTTAAGTTTGGATTAGTATTAGGGTTAAAATTAAAAAAATAGTATTTAGTTTCCATTGAAGATTAACTTTTAATAGTTTTGTACACACTAAAATGGTGCACTTCTATGAACCATTACATGCAAGGTTGCTCAAGAATGAGGCCTCACAAAGTGGCTCATAGCTCTCTATGCATAGAGTTGCAAGGGACTATGATGTGTTTGCTCTCAGCTAGAGCTACAAGCTTGTGACCTTGCTAGTCAACCACACAATGAGAGATTCAAGTGAGGACAAGGGCAAGAGTGCCAATATCCTCAAGAATCACTATGAAAATGCAATGCAATGCAACTACAATGAGGATGCAATCTAAACTATGAAAGGAAAGTACAATGCAACTAATCTATGAAAGGAAATAGCAATGGATTACAATGCTTCCTATTTAGACTATGTGAGCTTATTCTATTGCATAAAAGGAAATCTATACTAAGAATGCCATTATCATGCAACTATGAAAGCAAATATGAACTAGATGATGCAATGAAGCAAGTCGTCAATGTCTTCAAACTCCAAATGCACCTAAAATCTGCAGCATAACATTAGCATAAAAACATGGTATATGCAAATGAAGGAGAGAGCTCTCCTTTTATAAGAAATGAGGTGAAATGGACCATGGAGATTAAGAGGCAAAAAGTCTTAATCAGCGGTGGAGCTTGAAAGAGGAGCAATCCATGTGCACAAGTATCCTCCAATAGGAAAATAAGAGTTGACTTTATGTCCATATGAGACAAAAAGTGCTTTTCTCCTTTTTATAAAATAAGAATAATGCTTTATTTGTGCAACTTAGGATAAGAGGAAAAGGTGGGTTTTTTATTTAATTAAAAAGGGAGGAAATATTCCTTTTAATCAAATAAAGACTTAGGATAAATGGTTAGCCCATAGGATAAAATCCAATATATGATCGAATTTAAGATTTAATCAAGAGATTGAAAAAATTTGATTATTGATAAAAATGATTCAGGATTGATAAATCAAATAAATGGGGCCCAAAGTCTAGGCGACCATTTTAGAGTGCATACAAGTTTATTTAATATAGTTAAAGGTATTGGTATACTTGGTGAACATTGTTTGGGGTTAGGTTAGAAATAGTAATGAATCAAATGTCCTATATATTTATTTCCTCACATTTAATCGGTGCATTCATTGAACAAATAAATATTAGAAATGCAGAGATGAACAAAACATGTTGCAAAATGTTGGAAAGTATAGGGGTAACCATCATGGGAGTAGGAAAAAATATATATTCACTATCTTGTTCATGAAACTTACAAACAAAGATGAAAGGGGAAATAGAAGACCCACTACAACCATTAGATATTTAAGAAGTATGAAAGATAAGATAAGAACGATCTAAATCAATAACATTTCTCCATAATGATGCAAGTACATCACATATTCTTCAACAATAAAGTTGGTATGGTGACCTTTATTTGTACAATGATCATGGTATACTTCTTTCATCATTGATGGAAACACATCCACTTTTGCAGATGTCTCACGTAAAACTTTTGAAACATCTTCCATCTGCTTTATATCCAGTTCGTCGACATAGTCAATTGATAACGCTGCATTCTCCACAACTTTGATTATAGTTACACAACTCTTGAATGATTCGTGTACACTTGTCAAATTCACTCTAAAAAATATGGTTTGAGCCCATCGAAGCAGAGGGGCTTGTAACCATGATGTTGGAGTCTCTATCAGAGGCAACCATAGGTGGAATGGTATCCTGTAAAGTTTTAAACAAACATCAGTATATATAATTAATCAGAATATATAATTAATCAGAATAACCATTTTGCATTACCATTTCAAACTCTAGATGCTAGCTATAGTGGAATAGTATATATGATTTTGTGGATTTTTTTTATATTCAAATTAAGAAGAAGTCGGGTTCGCAAACATGATATAAATTATATTAACGATACATATTTAAACAAAAGAGAACATGAATTTGAAATATGATACACTAATTCAACGCATAAGGATAATTCTGAACAATAATGACACAAAATAGGCGATTAATAAACAATGTAATATTTAATAGCAATACAACATTACAGTACATCACTGATTTTCAAGACACTTGAGTCTAATTTCTTCTGCTTTCCTATTGGAAAGTTGTTTCCTAGTCTTCATTTTTTCATAGCGGTCATATGTGAAAGGTGGCATGATTCTCAAGCCTTCTAGAGACTTTACATGAGATACAACTACAAATGTCAATCCTACTCTTTCTCTTGGGCCTCTATCAACTGTGGCTCTCGAAAGAGTTAGTCCCTGAGATTTATGAATTGTCAATGCCCATGCCAACCTTAATGGTAACTGAAAGGTTCTACCCCTTTGGACTGGTGATATTGGAACTATTCTTGGATGATGGTCATCATATGGTAATCCAGAATAATTATCAAATTCAACCGTAACATAAGTAGGTGGTTCAGGTGGGGCGGTTCCTGGTTTGTACACAATATTCTGGATATATCCCAAAGATCCATTGACAAGACCGGCTTCAATCCATAGATTTGTAGTTAATATGACCCTCGAATCCTTATTGAACAATAACTTTAGATCAAGTTCTTCATTAGAGCAATCTTCAATTGTATTACCGTTCCTTGACTTAGTTGCAAGGCTACATGCAATAGGTTGCCTCAAAAAATACAACATCCTCAAGTTATGGTTACGAACATTGGCATTTGTAGAGAACAAATGCACTGTCTTGTCAAACTCATCATTGGTTGCAGCATCTAACCTCACAGGGGTTCTCATCATAAGCAAGTTCCAATCATCCATGTTTGGACTCGCATCTCTCACATTTGTGAGAAGTTGACGAAATCTTTTTTGGTGGATGTTTTCTCCATCTTGCCTAAATATTTTATCTAATGTAACCACTATTTTGAATTCTTGCCAGAGTAACTTTTCCCGCCTGGTGCTAGCATATGCCGGTTTGTCATTCACTAGAGGCAACTGACCAAGATCACCAACCAAAATAATAGATATACCTAAAATAAAGTAAGAGAAATGATTAGAAGACTATCTATGAAAATTACATGATTGTATTTATAGATGAGTTATAATAATAAATATTATAGCACAAAAATAGTGTCATAAGAAAAAATGAAAGTATACCTGCAAAGCTTATGTCAGCACTCTGCGGGAAGGCTTGCCTGAGTCGAGAATCTATATTTTCCAACAAGTTTTGACCAATGAAGCTCATTTCATCGATCAAAATATACTTGATATGGGCTATCTCTTCTTGAAAACTTGTGAGTCGTGTCCCCTCTAGCTGAGAAAAATCTCTAATTGGTATTCTCAACTTTGAATGAATTGTAGAAGCTCCTATATTGAACGCCGCAAATCCAATTAGTGCAAGTAATAGAAGCGAAAAAGTACTTGGCAAAGCTGCAGTCTGAAGAATTTGACTGATGGCACCAATTAGATAAGACTTTCCTATTCCTGCTATTCCTTGAATTATCATAAACAAAGGCATCTTGACCTGATTTTTGTGGTAGTGTGTCATAATAATATCAATTGCCTTCTGTTGCTGCTCACTGAGGCTTGTTAAGTTGATGCACTATGGGATGTCATCATACATGAGACATCCATGTTTCTTCATTTCTCCTATGAAGTTGATTGCTATAGCAATATGATCTTCACCTTGATATTCACTACACCAGTTTGTATTTCTATCAACATCTCTTCTTCCTAACATATCTATCTCAAAAACCTGCATATGTTGACCACGATGTAGTCTGGAGATGATTTCCCATTCATGCTCTGTGGTATTTTCTTGAACAACTTCATTATCTTCCACTTCAGAAGCACTACTAGGATCATCATCTTCCGTAGGTGCTACTCTTTGAACATGCCAAGGATTATAATTGAGTGATTCCCAGTTTTGTACTATAGTATCATTATCATGACCAATGTCTCTTTCAATGTTACGAAAAGGCTTGTATAGCAACAACTCAAATAAACAAAACTCTACCCATTTACTCGAATCACACGGAGGAATGGATACAAACCTAGGGAAAACTCTAACAATAGCCATCTTTTGCCTTGGTCCCCATTTGTTGTCTCCTCTTTTTCTAGGATTGTATATCCAAGATCTGGCTGCATCAATTAAGGTGATACCTCCCATACAAATTGGCCTTATTTTATAGCCATCTATAAAAGATTTGGCATGTTCTTCATCGATTTCCTCATTGTTTACTGCTACAGGTTTGAAAACCTCACGTGAGACATTCAGATTAACAAACCTTCTGCTACTCTTAACTAATGGAAGCTCTAACAACACATGACATGTTTCCTGGGCTCCTATATCCCTCTCTATAACTATTTTTGTGAGTAGCTTTCTGTATGCTCGCGCAGCCAAATCATCAGGATTTTCCAGGTTTGACAAACGCATCAACATTTCTGAATAGGTTTCTGAACTCCTCTCAGCTTTTGCTGCATACTTTGCAATGTACTTAATAACTGCATGTTTTGAAAGAACGGGTTGCCAATCTATATTTGCCCTCCACAGTTGCAGTATGTACCGATTATGTGAATTCACTCTATCATCGTTTCTAGCAGGCTCAAACTTTCTTTCACCTGATTTTGGATCCTCACATAACTTGGATCCCTCCAAATTCAGTGGCCAAGGTGCATTGTACCTAATAGAAAAAGAAGTGAGCATCTATTTTGATTAATTTATGGGAATAGTTAATATATAATTTTTATCTATTCTATATTAATTGATGAAAAAATTACCTGCAAACCATTCTTCCCCTTTTTTTACGCAAACATGCACCCTCCTTATAGACTGTGTGGCATTTGACACAGTTGACTATCTCTTCGTAGTCATGGTCAATATCCATCTGAGCTAGTTGTCCAATATTTTTGAGACATGGATGTTGACCAAAATGTTGGAAAACCTACAAAGGGTTGCGAATTAAATATCATATTAAATTTTATAATAATTTCTTGTTTCTCATACATATGAACATATAGTGCGAGCATCACGTTATGTATATATATATATATATATATATATGATTAAATGACAAAACATACCTGTATATTTCTTTGATGAGGATCATGTCTAGGATTCCATGCATGAATGATGGAATGAAAATACCTCTCAGCAGTTTTGCATTCCTCCTCATTTGACCAGTCTATAGTGTCCATGTTTGGTGCTCCTTCGAGCCATAAAAATCCATGCACATGAGGTGAACCCCTATGTTGCCACTCATCACTGACTTTCATACCTTTTTCAAGTATCTCTTTCCGGAACATTGTATGCCTCAAATGCATGTAATGTGCAACTATACGAGGATGGTCAATGACATTCTATCTTCTCCACTTTTGAGCTTCTCGTGGATCAGTTGGTGCTGTTCCGGGCATCAGCGCATGCAAATCAGGCCACTACATATCCGCTGCACTCAACGTGAAGAAAATTGTAGGAGTCCCAATTTGGTGAAGCATATCTGTTAATTCTGCTCTACATTTACACCAATATGATCTTGTTCCTCGTAGAGTTGTTCCGAATCTCATCAACCTATCTGCCAAATTATTATGTGGCATATTTTCCATATGTTCTCTTAGCTCATTGATGGTAATTGGCATGTCTTCAAAATTCCTTTTTACGAATACAGAAGATGAATTTTGTGCACGATGTCTCATTATCATATTCATCATGAAATACCTAAACCTGGGATGTTTACCAAACCGATGATCCCTATATCGCAACAAATGCTTCACATATTCGTGCAGATGAATTCTCTTCATTCTTAGCTCTAACCAATCACATCTTCCATCAGGAAACAATGTTGGAAATGCCATATCTAACAATCCTGATGTGACATATTCATTGATAGGTGATGCACCTATAGCTAGCCATTCAATTAATGTAGATGGAACTACCTCGGGATTGTTAACCCATGCTTGGATTAATTCCATTTCCCTTTGAGCATTAGGTGGTCGTGAAGCCATAAATGTTGTGTGTTGAATTACATTACCTTCATCCGTCTCCATGACTGGACCCACAAAAACCACTTCGTTTGCATCAAAATCAAATTCCATGTGGACTGTCCTCAATCTATTAAAAACATTTTGATCAATATTTGTAGGCAATTCATTGAGAGCATGTTCATCAATTCTAACATCTGCATAAAACTTGTTGTGGTCTACTTTGTATTTCAAGGCCCTGTACACACGATCCCTATTTACAGTAAAGTTATAACGTGTACCACGTTGATCCCTTCTATGAACAATAATAATTGGCAAATGCTCAATTGTATGTGGTAAAACTTTGACCACTTGTTCTACATGTTGAGGAAAACTTATAGTGTGTCCTTTGTACTTATACTGACCACCAGTTGCATGTGTAACTTGCAGTATAGGACTGACATGTGCAATCAACATCTCTTCAACCTGAGTCAAATTTGCAAGCTCTTCTAGTTGAGATCCAGGGTCCATATTGTTTGAAGATGAAAACTCGTGAGTTCCTCTTTCTTGTCTACACCTGTTGCATACTGGGCCTTCACAGGTGCAATACACTTTCATTACAAGATATGACTCTTGACAGACATGACACATTTGAGGAGTCTTCAAACTATCTATCTGGTGCCTAAATTGCATTTGCAATCTTCTAAATTCAGTTTCAAGCATATGATTTGGGTTTCCCATGTTTTCCACAATACCTTCAAAATCAACATTCATTTCTAATTGATTTTCATGCTGTGGCGTTTGTAGAACACACTCTATAGACGCAGACTCTTCATTTTCAACATCTAACTGAATGTTTACATTAGGGGGATTGTTATATCTATGGCTCGGTTCAGGATCATCTTGAATCAGTTGAGGCTCTTCATTTTGAAGGCTTTGAATAGAAGTTTGTTGACGGTTGTTCATTGAAACATTTATATTAGCTCTATTTTCAGCTTCTAATTGTTCCACTATTACTTCTGCCCTTCTTCTACGAATTCTTTGTCTATCAGTTTGATTACGCATGACCATATGTTGTTCTCTTTGACTTTCAGTCAATTGTTGTTGCTGACTTCTACGAGACTGTCTTCTATATTGTCTTTGATATTCTCTTCTAGCTTCTTCTGATTCAAAGATCAACCTTGGTCTCACCATATCTAGTACGAAATAACATTAAATTAGTGACCTAAGCAAACTTTATATTATACATATGTTAAAACATTGTAATAGTTAGAAAGAAAGAATTTTACTTGTCAATTAATATGTTTTTATATATATACATTTGATTTAGAAAATGCCAATTTATAATACATTGCAATTTAGTTGTGATAATTTATATATTTATAGAATTAATATTTAAACATATAGAATAGAAATTCTGAAAAATAAAAGACAAGAAGAATATTTTGAGTGTAGACACCATAAAAATTTGACATACATGAAGTGAATTAGAGCCAAGATATAGAAGAATAACAAAATGAATTTTTGTTAACAATAATTGATATACAATAAGGATTGCAATGGTCTAAACGCCATTTTGTGGAAACACAACAACACAGGATCTCTTATTTGTAATACTAAGCAATCAATCCAAAAACATATGTGATCTAATTTGGATCTCAATACAAACATGAATTGTCAACATTTTAGTTCCAATATATTTGCCTCCATCTTCCCCTAACCCATTCTTGCTCTGCTCGTATGTGGGCACGTGAATATGGCTTCAGAGTGTGAGAATCAAGAAAGTACACCTCATAGAACTGTACTTGACTAAGGGGCGAAACAAATCTGTCAACCGTGACACCCGACCACCAACAGTAGTTATCTAGTACTTCTACTGCAAATCCAAGAGGTACAATTCGCGGCAAAGTAATAGGAGGTGGAATAGGTCTCATATAATCTACATAGACAACCTCAATGAGGGGCTCTCGAGCTACATCATCAATTATGAAATGGTGATATTTGACACAATATTTTGTCACATCACCATTGTGAATAATGTCTATAATTGTTGCTTCGAACCAAGCCCCTTCGAACCCCTCTTCATCAGTGCTAATCTCAACATTCATGCCCATAGTAAAGTCCATCTCTATGCCTAATTTATGATTAAAAACATAAATTAATTATAATTAACAAATTCAATTTCATCAAATGAGTTTCAAAATATAAATTTTTATACGAAATTAGGTTAACATAATCAATTTCATTAAATCTAATTTAAATGAAATTGAGTAACATAAATATTGCAACATTCACATAATTTGTAAAATAGCAACAAAATGTTGTACTTTAAACTAACTATGAAAATAGCAATAAAAGAAATATAATATTAATGTCATTAAACAAAATCGACTTCATGACGCCAACTTCTAAATCAATTTTGTAACATTAGAAGACCTTATACATTCATATTAATATACTAATAAATTAATTTTTTAAATATAATAAGGAATTGAAATCTAAATGTAATATTCTAAAGGTAACATTGTAAATGGAAATCTCCTAAATTTATACAAAAATAAAATATAATTAATGTAAATCATATTTCTAACATTTAAATCAAATAAAAAATAAATTATAATTATTAATTGTTACATTATTTAAAGCAAATAAAAATTACTAATTATAAAGCAAATGAATCAAATTTAAAGCAAACAAATCAAATAAAGGTAATATTAGAAATGGAAATGTCCTCAATCTATATAATTAATCTAAATCCTAATTTGTAACATTAAAAAATTAGTAATTGCAATTTTAATTATATAAATCCTATTAAAATAAATGTAATTTTAACATTTCAAAGTAACTATTAAAACACTAATAAATTAAGTTTTAAAATCTAATTAGGAATTGAAATCTAAATGTAATATTGTAAATGGAAATCTATATCTAATAAATTTTTACAAAAATCTATATCTAACAAAGTTAATATTCAAAAATAATTTTTTATAAAAAATAAATATTACACCATGGCGGCATTGCCATCCACAATGTAAACAGATTATTTAAATAAAAAATCTATATTTAAATAAAAAATCTATATCTAATAAATTTTTACAAAAATCTATATCTAACAAAGTTAATATTAAAAATTAAATTTATAGAAAAAACAAATATTACATTATGGCGGCATTGCCATCCATAATGTAAACAGATTATTTAAATAAAAAATCTATATCTAATAAATTTTTACAAAAAATCTATATCTAACTAAAGTTAATATTGAAAATTAAATTTATATAAAAAACAAATATTACACCATAGCGGCATTGCCATCCACAATGTAAATAGATTATTTAAATAAAAAATCTATATCTAATAAATTTTTACAAAAAAACTATATCTAACTAAAGTTAATATTGAAAATTAAATTTATATAAAAAATAAATATTACACCATGGCGGCATTGCCATCCACAATGTAAACAGATTATTTAAATAAAAAATCTATATCTAACTAAAGTTAATATTCAAAATTAAATTTATATAAAAAACAAATATTACACCATGGCGGCATTGCCATCCACAATGTAAACAGATGTTTCTATATATAAGTATACTAAATCAATTCAATTTTATTGCATAATAAATAATGGTTACATTAGAAATACCACCTATCAATATTAATCTAAAAACAATATAAAACTATATCAATCTAAAAACAATATTAATCTAAAAACAATATCAATCTAAAAACACTATAAAACTAATATAAAACTATATAAAAAAATTATTTTTTATATAGTTTTATATAAAAATGTAGTGGAAAGTCCTCTTTTAAAATTTAAGAATTGTATTTAAATAATATTCAATACAATTCTAATATCAATATTAATTTAAAAACAATATTAATGTAAAAACAATATAAAACTATATCAATCTAAAAACAATATTAATCTAATTTAGAAACAATATTAATGTAAAAACAATATAAAACTATATCAATCTAAAAACAATATTAATCTAAAAACAATATCAATCTAAAAACACTATAAAACTAATAGAAAACTATATAAAAAAATTACTTTTTATATAGTTTTATATAGTTTGATATTTTAGATCTTTTTATATAGTTTGATATTAGATCTAAAATAATCTAATATCAAACTATATAAAATTAATCTAAAATATCAAACTATATAAAATTAATCTAAAATATAAAATTAATCTAAAAAAAAACTATATAATATGAGAACTAATATTTGATATCAGATATTAGATCTAATATCAAACAATATTTGATATTAGATCTAATATTTCATATTAGATCTAATATTAAACTATATAAAACAATATGAAAATAAATTACTATCAAACTATATAAAATAACATTAAATTAAATAGAATATAAAACAAAATCTATTTACTTGCAAATGCAAATCACCTCTCTGCAATGCAATTCAGCTCTTTGCAATGCAATCCTTCTTCCTTTCTGCTATTCACAAATTTCTCTCACAAATCCTCTCTCTGCAATGCAATCCTCCTTTCACAAATCCTCACAAATCTAACTTGCCCTCCGATCCTTCTTCCTCTCTGCTATTCACAAATTTCTCTCACAAATTCTCTCTCTGCAATGCAATCCTCCTTTCACAAATCCTCACAAATCTAACTTGCCCTCTCAAAAAATTAACTTGAGCAATGAAGAGCACTATTTTATAGTGCTCTTCATTGCTCAAGCTTTTGGTATTCCATGTGTTAACGAACGGATATCAAATTGAAAGCTTTTGATATTCCATGTGTTAACGAACGAATATCATATATATGCTTTTGATATTTTGTGCTTTAACTTTTTGGTATTCCTGCGAACACATATAATATTCAAACGTTTTCGTATTCCTGTGGACACATCAAATATTGTTTGAAATGTAAAGCTTTTCGTGCGATGCAAAGGTGGCCACTTGGCCGCCGACACTGGCAGCGCCAGTGTAGTGCGGTACCACATTGCACTGGCGCTGCTAGTTTTGGTGGCCAATTGGCCACCTCTGCAGCGCACGAAAACGTCTGCAGTGCACGTAACACAATATGCAATCATTTTTTCATTTTTTAAAATCATTTTTTATTTTTTCGTGATTCATTTTTGTTAATCGTTATAAATCATTTTTTATTTTTTCGTGATTCATTTTTGTTAATCGTTATTTTTTTTAAAAAAATTTATTAAAACATTTTAGTAATTGACGACCATTCTTTTTTATGTACACAACATATTCCAAGGAATATGTCGTGCTGGTGTCTTCCCTCTTCGCTACGACTGTATAGGAACGCCTCTCAGCATAATTAATTATAAATTATAAATAATTAATTAAAAATTGAAATACAATGAATATGATATTTTTTAATTAATTAATTAATAACTAAAATAAATTGATTGTTTTGAGTGTTGCATAGAAAATGGTGTGAATTTGCAAGTACTATTATATTACCAAAATTACTCCAGAACTTGATGCTCATAATTGTCCTCTTAAAGCATGTGATGTTATATGTAATTATGTTGTTATTGTTAGACAATCGATATGCATGGTTTTTTTTTTTGTGTTAAGATAGCTTTGCCCACATAAAATAATGTCTTATTGCATAATTGTTTGTGTTATTTTCATTATAATTATATAATCAAGTTATATGTACACATACTGCTTTTAATATGTGAACTAGTTTAAAAGTGTAATTTGCACTTTTGCTTCCTTTTATAGCTTAAATGTGAAAGAAGCATAAAGATGGGGTAAAGACACATGAAAAGAAGAAAGGGTGACATATGGATCTAAGAAAATAGGGTCTAGGAAGGGGTCAAGACACATAAAAAGGGGAAGAATTGGAGTTGTATAATCAAAGATTCTCCAAATTGACATCTTTGATTCATTTTCTTGTAAGGAAGCATATATTTTTTTGTTTTTGTGGTCACCTTTTCAAGGCATCTATCCTATTTTTGATTCGTTGTGGTGTTGATAGTGAGGTGGTGGTCTTGTTACTTATAAAGAGATAATAGGTCTACTATTTATGAACCTTGAATGGAGGTGTTTTCCATTGGTCCCAAAAGCTCACTATGAATCAAATGCAAATTATGAGACGCCCTCCATGAAATACCATGAGGAAAGGGCTCCCTTTTCATTTTTCCACTCATGCACCCTGTGCATGCAATTTTAGATGGAACAATATGTGGTAATCCTTCAACCATGCCAGATTTGATTAATCTATAAATATAATCAGAATTCAAATGGTCAAGCCTTTCATGCCATACATTGAAATCAATATTATCTTTCAAAGAGTACCTTGATGAGGCAAACTCATAAAACTTAAACAAATTATCATGATCCAACTTAGCATTAGCAACAACATGATCATTCTTAGGATCAATAATGTAATACATGTCCTTATGAAATTCAACTCTGTAATGTTGACATAATTGAGCAACTGAAAGAAGATTGGATTTAAACTCAAGAACATAAAGAACATTATGTAATTTTCCTTTTAGAACATTAACATCACCAAATCCATCAACTTTGCAACTATGATTATTGGCTTATTGAATAGGAATGTTTGTTTTATCAGGTTGCAAAGAATCAAACACTTCTTTATGGGATGTAACATGGTGAGAAGCCCCACTATCAATAATCCATTCTAAGGCACGAGAAGCTTTAAAACAAGCAGTAAAAGCACGACGAGATTGATTACCTTGAGATTTGAAGTTATTTTGATTATTGTTATTCATAGGCTTCTTATCATTTTATTTTTTTAAACAAACATTAGTTAGGTGACCATCTTTGCCACAATAAGTACAATGAGGTTTCTTATTTTGTTGATTATGATAATTATTATTATTGTGATTAGCATTATTGTTATATGAGGGCCTAGAATTAAATCTATTGTTATTATGATTATTGTTATTGTTATGAGGATTATTATTGTATGATGATTATAATTATTATTACAAGAATTATGATTATTATGAGAAGAATTATGATTATGAGATCTATTATTTTGATTTTGATGTTTAGACACAAAAGCATGTTCATAAGATCTAAGAGTACCAAATTGCAACAACTTAGCTTCCTCTTGACGTAAAAGATTTTGAAATATGCCATAAGTTAATTGAGGAGCTAAAGTAGGAATAGCAAGTTGCGAATGAATGTTAGTAATAAATTGTTGAAACTCTTTAGGAAGACACTTCTTCAGAATAAGAGTAATTAATCTAATATCACTTAAAGTAACATTCACACCATTTAATTGAGTTTTAATTGCATCAAATTTAAGTAAAAATTCATCCATGGATTTAAAGTCAATATACCTGAGGTCTTCCAAGTTGTCTTTGAGCTTAATCTTACGTGATTCAGTGGAGCTATCATAGGTTTGTTGCAAAATGGCCCACGCTTGATGAGCTTTGGTGCAATGTCCAATCAATACATATAAGTCAAGAATAACTGAAAGACCAATTAGACCAAGAGCTTCTTCATTTTTAACTTGTCATGCATATTTGTTTGTCTGAGAAGCAATGGCAGTTGGTTCAATAGAAGCATTTGTAGAAACTTGGAGTAAATGTTTAAAATGAAAAATAAAGGAGATGTGTGTTTTCCATTGGTGATAGTTAGAGCTATTTAACTTGATTTCTGGAATTAGGGTAGTCATGACTAACTAATTAAATGATGAAATTAACTTTAGCAAAGTGAGATACAAGGAATATCTAAAGAACAAGCAAAAAAATAATGGCTAAGTAAGCTTTGAATAAAACAAATTGAGTTCTTTAAAAAACTAAAAAATTATTAAATGTTTTAAAATAAAGGAGATAAATTGATTAAAATTAAAATTAAGGGTGAAAATGTGAATACACAAGTATAAGAGATAATGTATTAATAGTAATTAAGATTTATTTATACAAATTGATAGAAACAATTTTTTTTTTTTTAATTTAAATGTTTTTGATAAATAGAATGGATTTAATAAATGAAAATGAATGATAACAAATTGAATTTAAATTAGTATCAATATAACATACTAATTTAAAACCAAGCTAACATTTAAAAATAATATGAACTTATCTTTCATATTTAAGCAAATGAATTTTTAAAAAAAAAGGTCAAATAGACTTTAAAAATAGTCAAATAAGCTTAAATACTAAGATGTAAATAGCCAAAGACTAATTTAATATAGAGGAATCGGCAAAGCATAGATCAGAGACCAAGTGGTGCAGGAGCGCCTGGGTTCTTGGCTAGCCTAACTCCTAGATTTTGGCTTGTAGTGAACTTAGCCAAGTCACTGTCCAATAAGGACTTAGAGAAGTCCCTAGTGTGAGTGTGAAGAGATCCAATATGTTTAGGAAGGTTACTAGTAGTCTTAACTAAGGTTTTATTAGGCTTGAGGGGACCTAAGAAGTTTGGTCTATATGCCATTTTAGTATGCCAATCAGTCAAAGCATAGGATTGACTATATGAAATGGAGAAATAATATAAGTAATGGTCCTAGGAGTATTGTATTAGCCTCAGAGGTCATTTAAGACCTATTAGGATGACTTAGAGAAAGTTGTCAACAAGAATGTAAAAGTTGACAATGACAGCTTTGCAATTTTACAAAGTTGTGATGACAACATTTTGTCAAATGTCTTTTCGAGGGCCAGAGTTGGTTAGGGGTCTTTCTAACCAATTTGGATTGGTTCCCCTATGATATTTAAGACATATTCCAACCAAAGGACAAGGTTGGATCTCTGTAATGATTTTGGTTTTTATCTATGAATAGACTGGTGTGACTGTGAGACCGTAACAATTCCTAAAGCCTGATTATCCTTCATCTATGGATTAGACTAGAGCATTTTCATTGCATGTATTAGTTCTACATAGTTTTCTAAGTTATTTTGAGTTCTTGTTTTGGTAGCTAGGCTTTTCTTTTTGTGTGTTCTTAAATTCCTCCTATGTGACCAGTTTACTAGTTCATCCAGAGTGGAGAGCACCAAAATGACCCTAGCATGAAATCCCATGGATGGAACTGTACGACCCTTTGGGATATGCTAGGGTATTGTATATACTTTGTGTGTGTGTGTGTGTGTGTGTGTGTGTATATATATATATATTATCTTGGCCAGGTTTGCAGTGGAAACATTTTTGAAGTCAAGCCATAGGCGAGCCCATGCATGCCCGATTAGGAAGCTTGACAGTGAATTAGAAAATGATAGGAGGCTAGGGGATTGAGGAAGTCAATCCAAGTGCAGAAGAGTAAAGTTTAGATGCCAAAGACTCAATCCTAAGAAGGAGAGTCCTTGACCAATCCGACAAGGGCTGTAAAAGCTAAACCCTCACTGGAAACCAAAGAGACCTAATTAGGCATAGAAATAGGCATGGTTGTAGGAAGTATAGTATGGCCAACTTGAGGATCCAAGAACTTGTGAATCCAATAGAAGTTCAAAAAGGGTGTCAGAATATGGTCTTAGATTGTCAACTTGTTTGGAGAGTTTAAGATTTATACACTGAAAAGGGAGTTTGAAGACCAAGAAAGGCCTAATAGGGCTTTAGGCTTATTTATTGGAGATCGACTATTGAAGAAAGATAGATAGAGGGTACTACACCTCAAAACAAGTCAAGACAACCTAAAATGAGTCTTCTATCATAATTGTAGAAGTAATGACAATGGCTTGGTAAAAGGATGAACTTGAAGAATGAGTTCATGTGAAGGAGTAAGGGTAAAGAAGGGAACCACACTTTGATAGAGAGGTCTAGTGGAGAGGAGGCGATTGATAAGAATCCCTCAGTGAATAGGGTCTAAGGTAACCCTAGAAAAGGTCAAGAGAAGGGCCTAGAACAAGTCCTAGGTGAAATAGGACTAGAAAGCAAAGATCTCCCTATCAAATTGGTATCAGAGCCAATTAAAGATTGGGGTAAGACATTAGTGTATGACAAAAGGTGGAAGTACATCAGTGGAAGAATCCACCATGGTAACCAATGCTGAGTTGGCAAGGGAAGTGGTAGAACAAAAGGAGAGGAATCGGATCCTAGAAGAGACTGTAGAAGCTTTAAAGGATAAAATTGATGAAGTTGTAGAGGCAGCTAGTAAAATGAAAGAGAAGTTGGAAGTTGAAGATGACAAAGGAAAAACAGTAGCTGAGGATGATTACATCCCTGAACCAGACCCACCAATGTAAGAGGAACCCTTCCTAAAAGCTATTAAGGCATTGGGAGGCAAAGCACTTGAGGGGATACCCCTATTCACCGGCAAGATGGACTTAGAGCTAGTCATGGAATGGATTGAAGTGATGGAGAATCATTTTGAGTGTGAAGGTGTCTTAGAGGCACAAAGGGTGAAGGTTTCCAAGTCAAGACTCAGGGGACCAGCCCTAACATGGTGTAAGTTCCTTCAAGAAGAGAGGGAAAGAGAGGGGAAAAGACCAATAGCCAATTGGAGGGATATGATAACAAAGATTAAAGATAATTATTTGCCAGAGGATCATGAGATCCAAATGCACAAGAAGATGAAAAGTATCAGACAAAAGGAAATGGATGTGGCCTCTTACACCGAGGAGTTTCAAAAACTTTATTTAAGGTCCAAAGTTCAAGAAGAGAAGAGCATCCAGGTAGCTAGATACTTGGGTGGATTAAGGTAGAGTATCCAAAAGGAGATTAGTTTGTGGACTCCTACTACTATTCAGAAGTCCTTTCAATTAGCACTTAAGGTGGAAGAGAAGAACAAGAAGAGACAAGCATCTAATCCAAGAGGTAGAGGCAGATGGAGAGACTCTAGAGGACATAGAGGTGGATATGGTGGCAGATGTAATGAGCCAAGAAGTCAAGGAGACTCTAAATTGGTTGATAAAATTAGTGAGCCAAGTGGAAGAGGTAATTATGGCAGAGGAAGAGGATTTCAAGGTGGAAGAGGTAGATCAAATAGTTTCAATAGAGGGTCACACTTTGCAAGCACGAAGTGCTACCATTGTGGTCAACTAGGCCACCCTGCCTATAGGTGCCCTGAAAAATCTTATAGCTCACAAGGGGAGAAGAAGATAGATTATGCACAAGAGGAAGTGAGTAGTGTGAAGTCACTAGAGGTTAGCTTGGATTTAGAGCATGGTGAGAACCTCATGTTTATGAGGGTTCTACTGAAGGAACCAGTCAAAGAAGAACCTAAACAAAGGAGGGCTCTTTTTAGGATCAAATGTAAGATCCTTGACAAAGTTTGCAAAGTTATCATTGATTCAGGTTCAACTAATAACATAATTTCAGAGGAGGCAGTCCAAAAACTGAAACTTGTGAGGATACCTCATACTCATCCTTACAAAGTGATCTGGTTAAACAAGGGGCATAATGTTCTAGTAAATGAACAAGTATGTGTAGAGTTCATGATAGGAGGTTATCAAGATAAAATGTTGTGTGACATCCTACCAATGGATGCTTACCATTTTCTACTAGGAAGACCATGGTCGTATGACCGGGACGCAATCTACCATGGGAAGAAGAATATGTACACCTTCAAGAAAGATGGGGTTACTTATAAAATAAAGTCACTTATGGAGGAAGGAACTACAAGTACATGTGATCCTAATGTACTTTTGATGAGTGGGAAGGATTTATTGCATGAACTCAAGTGTGAGGAAGGATTTGGACTAGCCATAGTCCTAAAACCCAAGGAAGAGACCAAGGTCCTACACCCCACCTTGCCAAAAGAAGTACAACACCTTTTGGATTAGTTTAAAGACATAATCAGTGATGGTACACCACCTACTCTTCCTCCTCAAAGAGAAATCAATCATCAAATTGACTTTGTACCTGGAACATCTTTGCCTAACAAAGTAGCATACAAAGTGTCCCCAGACCAGAATAAAGAGATCGCGATGCAGATTCAAGAGCTACTTGATCAAGGGTTGATAAGAAAGAGCATTAGCCCATGTGTTGTCCCATTGGTTTTGGCACCAAATAAAGGAGGTAAGTGGAGGTTATGTACTGATTCTAGGGCAATCAATAGGATAACCATTAGATATAGGTTTCCTATCCCTAGAATAGAAGACCTTGTGGATTGTCTTGGGGGGTCTCAATACTTCACTAAAATTGACCTTAAAAGTGGGTATCACCAAATTAGGATGAAGGAAGGGGATGAATGGAAATCAGCCTTTAAATATAATGAGGGTCTTTATGAATGGTTAGTTATGCCCTTTGGGCTTAGAAATGCACCTAGTACATTTATGAGATTAATGAATGAGGTCCTAAAGGATTACATAGGTAGGTTTGTTGTTGTGTACTTAGATGATATACTCATCTTTATAAAAACCAAGGAAGAACATATGAAACACCTAGAAGTTGTCTTGAGAAGGTTACATGAAGAGAAACTAGTCATCAATCTAGAGAAGAGTGAATTCCTAAAGCAAGAACTAGTCTAGCTAGGCTTTGTGGTGTCTCAAGGTGACCTTAAGATGGATCCAAGTAAAGTTGAAGCCATACTAAGTTGGACCACTCCTAAAACATGGACATAATTGAGGAGCTTCCATGGATTAGCTTAGTTCTATAGGAATTTCATAAGAGGTTTTAGTGAAATATGTGCACCCTTGCTCAATACTATCAAAGGAAGAGCTAAGACCAAGTTTATATGGACCAAGGCAGCTCAAGAAGGTTTTGAAAAACTGAAGCAAAGAGTGGAAAATCAGCCTATTCTAGTCCTACCAAGCTTTGACAAGATATTTATAGTGGAATGTGATGCAATCAACATAGCAGTGGGAGCAATCTTGAACCAAGAATGAAGACCAGTTCCATTTTTTAGCGAGAGATTGAATGAGGCTCAATCAAGGTATTCCTCATATGATTTGGAGCTCTATGCATTGATACAAGCACTCAAGAAATGAAGACACTAACTATTTCCCAAGGAGTTTGTGGTCTATACCAATAACCAAGCATTAAGCTACATCAACACTCAAGAAAAGTTAAGTCATAGGAACATCAAGTGGATGGAGTTTCTCCAAGCCTATACCTTTACCATTAAACATAAGAATGGTCTAAACAACAAGGTAGTTGATGCACTTAGCCGAAGGTTGCTGACTATCCAAGAAATCCAGCTTCAAAGCATTGGTTTAGAAGGATTTAAGGAACTCTACAAGGAAGATGAGGACTTCTCCAAGGCATATAAGGTATGTGATGAATTTGAGAATCACTTTCATAGTGAGTTTGCTGACTACACTTTGCAAAATGGTTTGTTATTCGAGGGTAATCAGTTATGTGTACTCAAGGAATCAATGAGGGAGAACCTTATACAAGAAAAGCATAATGGGAGCCTTAGTGGACACTTTGGCTTGAATAAGACATCGGACCTAGTGCAAAGGTTTTACTATTGGCCCAAGATGCCAAGAGATGTTAGGAGGTATGTAGAGCAATGTATTGTTTGTCAAAAAGCTAAAGGGACCTCTACCAATGTAGGGTTATATCTGCCCTTACCAATCCCAAATAGGCCATGGGAATGTCTAAGTATGGATTTTATAGTGGGCTTATCTAAGACAACTACTAGTTTTGCTAGTGTATTTGTGGTGGTTGATAGGTTTAGTCAGATGAGTCATTTTATACCATGTAAGACCATACATGATGCTATCTATATAGCACACTTTTTCTTCAAAGAAGTGGTAAGGATTCATGGCCTACCGATCAGTATTGTGTCAGATAGAGATGTCAAGTTCACGGGACACTTCTGGAAGACTTTATGGAAGAGATTAGGCACAAATATTGCAATTGGTTCAGCTTATCATCCCCAAATGGATGGCCAAATAGAGGTGATAAATAGAGTGTTGGGAAACCCCTTGATATGTCTTACAAAAGAGTATGGACAAGTGTGAGACCAGGTGTTACCACAAGCTGAATTTTCTTACAATGACAACATAAATAGGTCTACCGACAAGAGCCCATTTGAAGTGGTGTATGGCATGCACCCAAGGAGTGTGTGTGAGCTTAGAGAACTAGGTAATCAAGGAGGAGTGAGTGGTCATGCTAATGACTTTGCTTAATCTATGAAAGAGGTACATGAATAGGTAAGAAGGACATTGGTAGAAGCCAATCAAAAGGTGAAGACTAGAGTAGATGAAAGAAGAAAGGATTTGTAGTTTGAAGTAGGTGATTGGGTGATGGCACACCTCAATAAGGAAAGGCTTCAAAAAGGCATACCCTGAAAGCTCCAAATGAGAAGAGTTGGACCATGTAAGGTTCTAGCCAAGTATGGCTCAAATGCATATAAAATAGGCCTACCTAGTGACCTATCCATATCTTCAATTTTCAATATTCAAGATTTGGTTAGATAAACAGGACCTAATGTCAAAGAGGAAGAACATAGTCTAGATGTTCATGTTGTGTCAAAGACCTCAAACTACTAGTCCTAATGAAGCCCCAAGTTAAGAGGATACTAGACTCAAGGGTGAAGAAACAAACTAGGCATGGTGTCTACATGGAACACCTTGTGAAGTGGAAGTCCCTACCTGAATCAGAGGCTCAATGGATACCAGAGAACACCTTCAAGAAGCTAGGAATTGATTTGTCACTCTTGTCCCCTAATGGCACTTAGTTTCTTGTTGCAAGGGGACTATGGTGCAGGAGCACCTAGGTTATTGGGTCAAGTCACTATCCAATAAGGACTTAGAGAAGTCCCTAGTGTGAGTGTGAAGAGATCCAATATGTTTAGGAAGGTTACTAGTAGTCTTAACTAAGGTTTTATTAGGCTTGAGGGAACCTAAGAAGTTTGGTCTATACGCCATTTCAATATGCCAGTCAATCAAAGCATATGATTGACTGTATGAAATGGAGAAATAATATAAGTAATGGTCCTAGGAGTATTGGATTAGCCTTAGAGGTCATTTAAGACCTATTAGGATGACTTAGAGAAAGTTGTCAACAAGAATGTAAAAGTTGTCATGACAACATTTTGTCAAATGTTTGTCCGAGGGCCAGAGTTGGCTAGGGGTTTTTCTAACTGATTTGGATCGGTTCCCCTATGATATTTAAGACATATTCTGACCAAAGGACAAGGTTGGATCTCTGTAATGATTTTGGTTTTTTTCTATGAATAGACTGGTGTGACTGTGAGATTGTAACAGTGCCTAAAGCTCGGTTATCCTTCATCTATGGATTAGACCAGAGCATTTTCATTGCATGTATTAGTTCTACATAGTTTTCTAAGTTCTTGTTTTGGTAGCTAGGCTTTTCTTTTTGTGTGTTCTTAAATTCCTCCTCTGTGACTAGTTTACTGGTTCATCCAGAGTGGAGAGCACTAAAATGACCCTAGCATGAAATCCCATGGAGAGAACTGTACAGACATTTGGGATATGCTAGGGTATTGTATATACTTTGTACATATATACATATATATTATCTTGGCCAGGTTTGCAGTGCAAACATTTTTTAAGTCAAGCCCTAGGCAAGCCAGTGCATGCCCAGTTAGGAAGCTTGACAATGAATCAACAAATGATAGGAGGTTGGGGATTGAGGAAGTCAATCCAAGTGCAGAAGAGTAAATTTTAGATGCCAAAGACTCAATCCTAAGAAGGAGAGTCCTTGACCAACCTAATAAGGGGTGTAAAAGCTAAACCCTCACTAGAAACCAGAGAGACCTAATTAGGCCTAGAAAATAGGCATGGTTGTAGGAAGTACAATACAAACAACTTGAGGATCCAAGAACTTGTGAATCCAGGAGAACTTCAAAAAGGTGTTAGAATATGGTCTTAGATTTTCAACTTGTTTGGAGAGTATAAGAGTTATACGTTGAAAAGTGAGTTTGAAGACCTAGAAAGGCCTAATAGGGCTTTAGGCTTATTTCTTGGAGATCGACTATTGAAGGAAGATAGGTATAGGGTACTACAACTCAAAACAAGTCAAAACAACCTAAAAAAAAGTCTTCTATCATAATTGCAGAAGTAATGACAATGGCTTGGTAAGAGGATGAACTTGAAGAATGAGTTCATGTGAAGGAGTAAGGGTAAAGAAGGGAACCACACTTTGATAGATAGGTCTAGTGGAGAGGAGGTGATTGATAAGAATCCCTCAGTGAATAGGGTCTAAGGTAACCCTAGAAAAGGTCAAGAGAAGGGCCTAGAACAAGTCCTAGGTGAAATAGGACTAGAAAGCAAAGACCTCCCTATCACCAAGCTAAGATAAGATTAAATGAACCACACTACAGTGAAAATGCAGAGGTGAAATGCCAGATGCAACCAAACAAAAAAAACTCACATAGGGATTGTAAATCACACTACCAATAGACCGAACCATTCAAGATTCTACGCCAGAAGCAGTTACAAGACTAACAAAAATTCAAATTACATGGGGCAACTAAAATAATATATAGCTACATAAGGAATGACTCTGAAAGAGGAAAAAAGAAGCTTTTAGCTGGCTGGGTAAGGAGGGTTACAAGAAGAAGCCTAGGAGGTGTACGAAGCCAAAGGAAGCCAAGGAGGGCTGTCTGTAGTTTGGAGCAGCTTGCAACAATGAGGAGATGGGAGCTGAGTCACGCTAGGAGAGTTAAGGCTGCGAACAAAATGAAAGAAAAAAGAGATATAAATTGCAAATTTAATAAACTAAATGCTGCGCACAAGGAGGTTTGCGCACTAAGGAGGAGAGATTGCAGGTTGCTCACAAATGCAAAAGAAGTTTTTAATTTTTTATAAAAAAAATGGTATTGGAATGAATAAACCAGAAAAGTCTGAGACTAAGGTTGCTAAGAGGGAGGGCTGAGCACCAAACTTAATGTAGTTCACGCAAGGAAGAGTTGAAATACACAAGGTTTAACTTTCATGAATGATATAAGCTGCAGACAAAAAAAAGAAAGCTCCAAAGGAAGTTTATATGTTGCGCACAAGCAAAAAATTAAATTGCATTCAACCCTTAACTAATAGATTTCTTATTTACCTCTTTCTTTTTTATTTGTATGGCAACGTTAGATATTCAATAATTCACAATTCACAAAGTAACATGTATGAAGAGATATATGATGGAGAATAGTGAATTAGATTTTATGAGAAGAATGCAAAGTAGATAAGGCAAAGTAGATATAACCGTAGATTTAAAAGACATATAAAAGTAGATTTAAGAATAGCTATTGAAAAGATTTAATAACAATTTTTAAAAGAGATTTAATGGATTCTTATTTAACCAGCAAATATTTTAAATGGTAACATAGAATGGATTGATATTTTAATCAACAAATATTTTAACGAGCAAATAGAATGTTAAAATAGAATGGAATGGATTCTTATTTTAACCAGCAAATAGAATGATAAAAATGTTAATCAATATAAGTTGAATGGATTTTAATTTAAACAACAAACAAAGTTATTACAAAGATTTAGATTTATGAGAAGAAATAAACAACAATGTAATATGAAATGAAGTGATTAAACAACAGATTAAAATGAAATGAAAAGAAGATTTTGATAACAAGTTTTAATAGAATCTGCAAGAGAAGAGATTAGATAAAAAAAATGGAGTTAGGCCTGCAACAAAATGAAATAGCCTGCATGCACAAGATTTTTTTAGAAAACTAAAAATGAATAGTTAGATGAAACCTGCAAGAAATATTAGATTAGTGCTTCCAAAAAACCACTTGAAATGAATAGAGATGAGTTGGGTTTGGCGGTGAACCGACCAAACCCCCAAAAAATCTAAAATTTAAGTTACTCTTTGGCGGCAAGCCTTCCAAAGAGGGTTAGAGAGAAAAAAAAATTTATGAAATAAACAAGTTAGAGCTGCAAAAAAATATTAGATCTATAAGAGAAACTTGAAAAAGCTTGCTCCTTTGAATGTCACCTTCCTACAAAACACTTAAACAAGGATTAGTAGCTCTGATACCATGTTAGAAGTAATAAAAGAATGAAAATAAGAGAAAAAAGATAATCCAAAAAAGTGAAGTGCAAGAAGGATTTTACTATAAACCAAATGTGAGAGAGTTTGCAAGATCAAACACCAAAATCAAGATAATACTCCAAGAATCCAGCAAAAGCCTAGAGATTTTTGTAAGGGGAAAAACAAAGAAAAACCCCTTTGTGTATTATGAATGAAGCATGAAAAGCCTAAAGAGAGAGATAAAGAATATGAGCAAGAAGCCCAATACAATATGATTGAACTACTTTGCAAGAGGAGAAAAATTGTGAGAAAAATTGTCAAGTGTGTGGAGAAAAATCTCTTAAGTAGAGACGAGTGAAGGAGTTTGCATGTAACTCCCTATGTGTACAAGTTCCACATTCATACTAAGTGTGTGCCAAATGTGAGCATCCTCATAAGGAGGAATAAACTATTTTCCTTATTAAAGGAATTACAAAATATGAGTTGTCCTCTCACTTGGACTAGAGGACAAAATTACATGTAGAGATTCTTTTAGGAATATCCTAAAATAAATAAAAGAGGATTCAAATTAAATAAAACAACCAAGGAAAGATTACTAAATTCTAACATATATTAACAATTCATTTAATGTGGGAGTCAAATTGAGAATATATATAAAATTGGGGTCATAATAGAATACAAAGGAACACATAGGATGCCTTGGAATGTAGTTGATTCTTAGGAATATGAAGGTTATCCATTAAGAACATGTTTTAGTGATGAGATACCTTGGAATGTTGTTGATTCAATTGGGAAAGGATTATCTATTAAGCACATGTTTTAGTGGTCAAATAACTTAATGAGATGATACTTTCAATTAAATATACTTGGTGGTTTTGTGCAAGATTATAAGAAATCACATAAGCATTACAAGATTGTGTTTGATGAGAATCTATAGCATGACTAAGTTGCATACTATTATAGGATCTTAATTAATACATGAATTGAAATGTGTGTATATGGTGGTGTTTTGACGATTTTTCAAATGGATTGCTTGATAGATCTCACATGGAGGAGTTCAATGATTTTCTTACTATTGAAGAATTAAATAGATGAACGTCTTATTATATTTTAACATTATTCTATTTATGATATAACGATTGGTAAATATTTACCTTTTAGGTTTTATAATTTAAGATTTTCCTATGTTAAATATGATGGTGTTTGGTGTATGTCTTTTCTATTTTTTTCTATTAAGGATTTGATAACCTACTCACCATATTTTCTCTCCTAATAGTTATATTGTAGGAAAGTAGTAATTATAAGTAAAAATAAGTAGGCAAAGAATAAATGTTCAAATGTGGCAATAATGGGCATTATAAATGTCAATACATGGAAATATGTGCAAATATGGACAAGTCGAACAAGTATGAGAGAATACATATGCAAGATGAGTAATAATACGAAGAAATGAGCCCAATGTTACACAAGATTGTGCCACTTATCAATATGTATTGCATGAAGACATTATCTAAAAAATGTATCCTAAATTAAATAAATTTGACATGGTTATGTAATTTTTACCATTACAATAATACAAAATATGTTTTATTGGCATTTCTATAATAAAAAAATAATCATTTTTAGATTAAATATATAAACAACATATAAATGTGATGTAATTTATATATTGTAAATTTTTAAAATAAAACTTGTAACTTTCATGTAATTACAACAAAGTTGTTTCTATTTGAATTGAAAGAGCTCATTCTATTGATCAATGGTTGACAATGTCTAATTACCATGCAAGACGATTGAACATTTTTTAACCATTGATTTTATTTTATTTTTTCATGTTCATTGTTCTCATCAACATCGACAACATCTACTTTTTTTTTCCACCCTTCTAGCTTCCCTTTTTTCATTTGATTGACATGCTTATAATTATCAATTTTTTTGGTCATCATTTCTACCTACCTTTTTACCATTCATAAACAACAGATAACATATGATGGTATATATAGGAGAGAAAATTTTAGTTTTAATATTTTTAAAAAATATTGTTAGAAATATGATTTTAATTTCAATTTTATAAAAATGTTTCATTTGTACAAAATTGAATATATCTTTTAATTATAAAATAATATATAATAAGAAATATAATTAAAATTATTAATAAATAATATTATTAATTTTTTCATATAAATAAATAACTTACAAATTTATATGTTCTATTTTTTAATATTATAATATAAAAATTATTCAAATTTTAAAAATAAAAGTAACTTGTTGTGGAGAATATCTCCTACTTATCAATTGATGAGCTTAAGGGGCTTTCTAATGAATGGTTCATAAGGCACAACACTTGGTGAAGGTTTTTCAAATGGGATTGCAAGCAGAGTGGGTTTAACCATGAAGGAAACTTCGTAGTTAAGTGCGCTCAAGTTGGAATAGTACTAGGATGGGTGACCTCTCGGGAAGTCTCAGTGATTCACCTCTGTGAGCATCACCTAAAACCAATGAGTGTTAAGTGTTCCATTCATTCTAATGAGAGATGGGTTCGTGTGAACCACTACTCATGAAACATGGATCAATGAGTTTGACTAAAAAAACTACTTAGTTGAATCCTGATAGCAATATCACTATAAAAGTAACGTTTAATTTTTTCTAATATATAGTTAACTATATAAAAGTTTATATTTATATTATATATTATATTATATGTTGTAATCATAATATAATATTATATAAATAAAATTAAACAATAAATATATTATTAAATGTAGATTTTCATTATCTTATTTTAAAAATATTTTTTTATTTACAACAAAATTCAAAAATCTATCTCATGAAGAGATTTTCCTCTTTAGTTGTCCAACTTAATTTTTAGTTGATATTTTATTTGTTTTGTGAAATAATAGAATGAATTGCCAATTTTATTATCTTAAATTTCCTCCTTTATGAAATAATACATAGATATACAAATTATGTTTAAACTAAAAAAATATTTTTTAATTTTTTAGAATTAATATTAGCTACAATAATATATATCTAATATATAATGTAAAATTAATATTATACTAAGGAAAAACTAAATAAATAAAATTTGTACACAATATTTACTTAATGTTATATAAATTGTGTATACAAATACAAAGAAAGGTATCAAGATTCTCCCAGATCTCTTATTGAGTTTTTTCGAAAACTCACATATTTCAAAATTTCTTCGCAAGTGAACGTGAATATGACACTAGATAGGAAGAAGCTAAGAAGATTTCTCCAAGTTGGTCACTCCACCATGTTTGTCTATGAGCTGAAGGATGGCTTTGACTGGAGAAGACATATGGATAACTTCGCCAACTTTGAAGCAACCTTGAAGAAGCTCACTAAGGAAGTCAACAAGAACAGGAATGCGACTGATCATCAAATCAACATGCTGGCTCAAATAGGAGAAGAAGAATATTGTCTGGATGGAGGGCCCAGGGGGTTGGACTGCCTGGGTTGAAAATCACAATTATATTCTGCATTAGTCTTTTCTTTATCTATGAACTATAACTAGTATTTTTGTTGGCTCCGTGAACTCCTGTTGGCTGAGGCTTGGCCTCGCCCAGTTAACTCTTGTTATATTTTGTTTTTGGTCTCTCTATAGTTAATTCAAAAAAAATATTATACATACATATTAAATAAAATATATTAATATGTAATATTAAATATAAATATTATTATGATAAAGACTTGCTCCTTTTAATTAGGTTGTCTTTCAATGCAACAAAGTGAACAAATTACAATCATAAAATAAAAAGTAATAGTAATTTGTTAAAATTAAGTCAATTTACATGTATGTCAAGGGTATAACTTGGGTGGACGTCCGTAGTTGTTTGACCATATAAATGAACGAATAAGATGATGTCTCATGAAGTATGATTACTGGAATGTACACAACAACAAGGAAGCAAGGCAAGGAAGATTAAATGCTTATTGAAAGTCATCAAGTTAAATAAGTTGTTCTAGATTACCACCAAGTAAAACTAGACGGTTCAACTACTATATTTTCAAATTTGCATTGAATCATTTGAGCCCAGTTCATTAAAATTATACAAGTTTTTTTCGCTTCAGCTATGCATCCCTAACATAACTAAGATAATTTACTTTTATTGCAAAGCACACTACTCTATTTTAAGAGTGAATATAAGATTTGAACATTGATGAATTATTTTCCCACACTAAATGGATAAGACATAACATCCTTCAAAAGATCAAGTTGGTACTACTTTTATAACATTGTTCACTTCATATTTTCTTTGATATCAATCATTTCTATTTGGTGTGAATCATGGATAATAAATAGAATTAATATAGTTGGAAGGTCTTCAATGATCGAATAGACATGCCAATGCTACCACATTCTAATAGTCATGAAAGACACGAGAAGAACATGTCATCAAGCACACTATAGAAAGTAGAGTAGATTTCATAGCAAGTCGTGTTTAATAATCATTTTCCTTGAGACATTCTCCCCCACCAAGATTTTACACAATTGCACCGTCTTACAACCAACAATTTGGTGCAAACTATTGTCACCTACATACATTTCTCCTCCATCATAAGCATAATAGGAAGATAGTTTCTTCTCCATAGGAGTCATTTGATATAAGAAACATGAGTTAAATGAATAAACTCTGTGTGTGTGTGTCCATAGCTCTATCAATTTATCTCACCATCTACAACTCTCTCTACTCCCACTATATCCCTCTTTTACTATCTTTTTTTTTTTAATCTCTCTTTCTATATATTTATCTTTCTTCCTCTCTCCCTCTATTTTAATAATTACCTATATCTTCTTTCTCCCCTCTATCTCCCCCTCCCTTTTCCTACCCCTCTCTCCTTGTTGCACACATAATGTATACATGTTGCTAATACAACTTTATTATCTTTTTTATTGGGAATTTTTGTTTCAATTATGTGTAGATCCTCATGTACTATACAATTGTATGAAAAAGTAGACCAATTTTTTTCTAATTAATCTTCCAAACCTCTTCCACATACCCATTGCACACATATAGGATTGCTAGTTGTGTAAATTGAAATTTAAAATAAATCAACATAAACAAAAGGATCTTTTATTTTTGAGAAGACAAGATAAAAGCCCTAGAGACACCTGCCTTTCTCTCATTGGTCGGATGCGTTGCTAGGGCTGTGTGCGCCATCGATAGATCCGATGCCGTCGATCGGTTCCTTTACCTTATCACTTTGGTTTCTTACACCTAATACCAGTTTACCATGTCTCCTTATCGGATCGCCTAACAATGCAATAGTGCATTTTCCTTGACAGGAGGATACACTCACAAGCTTCCTTATTGGAATATGGGGATATATCGCTCAGCAAATACACGGTGAGTGTCAAATACTCCGCTTCTCCATCTTTTTTCCATTTTAGATCTCATTCTCATTCATCACTCGATCAGCAATTCATCTGCTCTCTGTTGTACTGATTGTTAGTTTAATTTGTTTTCTACTGTGTTGTAAAGTGACGAGTGGAGTTTGTTGAAGACTATTGTGGATTTTTCTGCCATAGAGCTGTTGAAAATGGATTCATTAGGAATAACCAAACCTGCAGATGGACCGTACAGAAGAATGTTTGCAACATTTAGACTGCAATCCATTTAGATTTGGTAGGGATGGGCGGTTTTGGTAAAATTACACTTGCCAAACAATTGGGTATCAGAGAAATCTCCTGAATTTATAGATGCAGCTTTGGTATGGGAGGGTTGATTCTCTTTTCTATCAAGTAGCTTTTCTGTTGGCATGCTTGGTTAAAATCTTTTTTGCCTCATTGATATTAAGATCTGACTCGAATTTTAATGAGTTCTTTCTATGGAGTACCTTGATCTTTCAAGGTATTTGAAGGAAAGCTTTGGGTGAATGGGAAAGGTTACCAAGAGTCTCAGTCAGATGAAATCTATAAAATATTCGAGACATACATTAAACAGAGGCCAACAGCAAGCTACTAAGTTCCCTAAGGAAAATATTTGGAGATTTTCTTAGATATAGCTTGCTTTTTTATTGAAAAGCAAAAAGTTTGGCAATTTCTATTGGAAATAATATTACAAAGTATGCCCAGTTCAGTTGGGCAATAATCATAAATGAGTGGTCTGTACACTTGGGAAACACTTATTTAAAAGTGTTTCTCTTAAACTTCATGAGTCATCATTGCATAAGAATGCATGATCATTGCATAAGAATGTATGACCATTGTTTGAGAATGCATGACCATCACATTAGAATGCATGATCATAGCATAAGAATGCATGACCATTGTTTGAGAATGCATGACCATCGCAAGATCATAGCCTATCCAAACACTATCTAAAACAACATTCCAAAATGAATTGCGGCGCAAGGACTTGTGGAGGATCAGCTGATCAGAGCAACAACTTAGTCGTTTCATCTTGAGGGCCAAATCCCGTGCATCGTGACACTTCCACTCTATTTTGCTCCGGTTGCATTCAGGAAACACCGCATAAGAATGCATGATCATTTTTTCTGCGATTTGGGAAGAGAAATTTTAATCAAACATAACTATTGGATTATAGATGATCGCCATTCAGATACAAATGGAGGTGAGTATGATATTTCCTTTGGGGAATGTGATCTGCCATTAGTCATTGATGCAGCATATTAATAGGTTTCATGATTTTGTTTTACCTATTCACACTTTCAGATCTTTATCACATTCTTGACATAAAAGAAGTATGTAAGACTAATACACATGCTAGTATTTTCTCTTCTAGCTTCCAGTAAAAATTGGTGCATTCTTTCTGTCTGAGTGGATGAAAATTGGCTGCAGGCTCCTTTGCAATGGAGACCGCCATTTCTTACAGCCCTAGTTTCCAATATTTTTCAAATTTAATAATATGTCTGAGGTATTTGAAAAAAAAATAGATTGATTCAGCACATTAATTTCCTGTGATGAGGCTTCCAGTAGAACATTATCTTCTCAAATAGTTGGAACACCTCTAGTTAAAAATGCTATCTTCATACCTACCTCTTTCAAAGATTTAATAAACTTGCAGCAAATAGATTTGTCCAACTGGATAGAGTCTAAAATGTTTCCAGTTTTTTTGGAGTAGCTAGCATTCTTGAAAATCAGAAAAAAATAAACCTTGATTTGTTGAGCATCCTAGTTTCCCATTTGGAGAATTCGAAGTAACTGTTTTCTCAAATTGTTTGAACATCCAGAGTTTAGAATGCTATCATTAGTACCTAACTGTTCAAGGATATGACAAACCTGTGGTATATTGATTTGTCCAGCTGGATGGAATTTAAGATGTCTTGAGTTTCTTTTAAGCAGCTAACATTCCTGCTATATCTTGGTTTACGGTATTCTTTCAAGGTCATGTTTAAACTAGACATTTTCAAAAATATCATACAAGAAGCTGAAGTTTTTGGAATGCAGGGAATCTCAAGAGTTGCCTCATCAAATCACAAATCAGATACTCCTGAAAAAGCTCCATCCTGATGAGATCAACATAAGGGATGTATCAACCAACATTGGTCAATGAAGCAAAGTGCAATTTCTAAAGTGAAAGATCCTCTTCTTGAGGAGCGTTCCAACCTCGGAATTCTTGAGTAAATTGGAATTCTGAGCATAAGCAGTCCGTCATTCGAAAGCTTGTCACTCTTGTAAATTTCTTCTGCTTGAATCATCTTGCATTTCTTGTTTCATACAATTGTAAAATCTTCACCAAGGCAGTTTATAGATTCTAAGTCTTTACCAAAAACATTTCATCAACTCACCGTTGGTTTTTGGGTCAAAGTGGTCCGGATTAGGCATCTTGATGAAAGTGAGACACAAACATTCAAGATTTTATTTTCTGAAGAGAGTTATTCAAGACCTGAAATTTCCCATTTCTAGAAGAACACTTGATAAATGGAAAATGTGGCCACACAATTGTTTCATTTGATTTTTTCTACATGCTTAATAATGTATAAATATCAAGTATTCTACCATCCTGACTTATCAGTTTTGCATTTCGTTCACTTGCTCTGTGATCTATTTTGTGCTATGCCAAGTGATCTTCATTTAATTTGTTTTCTATTTTGTTGTAAATCTTTACTAATGAGTGTTGGAGACTGATGAAGGGTATTGTAAATTTTGCATTAAAGATGATTTAAAAGGTTTCATTCAATGTAGCCGAATATCCTGTTTGTCTCAATGAAGCTGTAAGAGGCTTTGAAACTCCCTCAGTGCGATCTCTGCAGAGTGGACAGAATGTACAAATTGTGGAAATGGGACATTGTGGTAAAGCAACACTCGCTAAAAGCATTATATGATTATACGATAGAAAATGCTTCTCCATCTCTACAGTTGCAGTCTTCTGTCTCAGTGCATGGTGCTGCAGCCAAAAACACATAAATAACTAGCAGATAACTTGGAGGACCTTCATGCCATACTTTTTCCTATTTAACAACATACATTAATGCAAGTCATTTGAGATGCTTGTCTGCTGATAGTTCTGGATGATGTGGATCATGAGACCAACTAGATGCTCTGCTTCCGATGATGATCTCCCTTGGAATGGATAGTTTTATTATTGTCACAGCTCATGGATTGGGTATCCTCAGATCTTTGGGCAGCTTCTTCATTTTTAAAGTGCAGCTAAGTTGCTGTAATTTTTTCTCACAGCTCTATTCACTCTAGGAATCAAAGGATTTGTTTGAAATGTTTGGAAAAAAAAGTGGTGTCAAGTGTATTTGTACAGCCCATAAACTTTACATCTCTTCTATCTCTAATATTTGTTACTACAATCACCATGTTTATGATATATGACCGAGAATAAAGAATAGGTCCATCCAACTCAAATAGTAAGCTAATGTTACTAATTGTTAGCTGTTCATTTATCTCAGTGATTTTTATTAGGATATTGGACAATGGAAATTGAAATTATGCTATTTTCAAGAGTTGCTTGCAAATATAATGAATTTCAATGGTGGGAAATTGTTGTGTTCTGTTGTCTTTGGTTGACTGATAGGGATTTAGGATAATAAGGATTTGAAAGATCTCATCCCTTAAAATAGTTATGTTTTGGCTTGTTGGAACTAAAATGTAAGTAGTTCCCATAATTTTTGTGGCTAACTCGTGTTTCTGTGTTTTACCTTCTCTCACAGAATAAGTGAATGAATGCCATTTTCTACCATTCCACATGCATTAAGTGCTCGGTTTGAATGGAACCAGAACGGAATCAGTCCTCATTTTCAGTCCATGGCAGTAGTTTTGTTTCTGTTTAGGTATCTACCTGTGACAAGAATGTATCTATTAGAATATTGCAAACCCTGCAAACTTGACTCTATGGAAGGGACTGATTGTTATCCTTCGCCGATCGGTGGGACATGTCATTTACCACAAAAGCTAAAAAAATGTCATGCCTGTATTTAGAGGTTCAATAAATCCCCTTTATATTCCAAGTCGTTTTAAATAGAACATCACTTTTTCTTCTTTAGATTGTAAAGAAGGAGAAACAGTTCTATCATTTAAAATGTCCTAAAAAACAGAATTTGCCCTAATGTTTTCACAAAAGCAAAAAACTTCATGAATATATGTATAATTTCTATGAAGGCTCCTCTAAAATTCGTGTCTTTATTGGAAAAATATCACTTTCTTCTTTATATTGTATATGAATGAAACTGTTCTATCCTTTACAAGGCTTAACCCTAACTGGCCCGCCTTTTCATATACAGAGTTTGCCCTTGATTGTTAGAGCAGTGTGTTCATGTTTGGATGCCGCTATTCTCCTGCTAGAATGTATGTTGATTTTTTTTGGAAATTCAAAAAATACAGTGGAATTTTACGAAATTTGGATGAATTTTTCACGATGAAAAAGATTTATGATAGAAAATAATAAAAAATCTATGAAAAAATCGCAGTAATTTTGCAAATCTGAAAAAACAAATCCAATATTTTAGTTTTATTTTCTGCCATTAACTCACAAAAATCCGATTCATTAATTATTGCATTGGGAACACGAAAATACTCTAGAGTGCATTTCACCAATCAACCCAGAATGTTATTAAAACTAACGGATTATCAATTGTGCAAGGAATCAAAGAAATTTACCAGGATATTGTGGTGAATAGTTTACTTTCCAGAAGATTAATTGTACGTAAAAAGATTCACCGTCCACGGGAAACTCATTAGATCCCTACAGACCACTAATTAAATTCAACGAAACAAGACCCCAACATCAATTTTGGCACAAGGAAATAGATTTAAATTCGTTATTCCCTCGCAAAGTGCCCAAGAATGCAGTGTCGATAATGAAGAATCAAGTATAAACCATTGAAGAATGATCATCCACCATATAGACAGTGATCGAATCCTCATGAACAAGCGAATCTATTCAGCAGCTTAATCATCTTATGCATTGCTGAATAAAGTACAAATTTTTTTGGTTAAAAGAAGAGAGTACAAATTCAAAAGTTATGAAGTGGGAATCGCCAGCCAAAAACAGTTGTAGCCTAGTGTAGTGAGGTAGAAAGTGAGGAGATAAGATAAGATAGATAAAATTTTAATGTCTATGAGATTAAAAATAGGTAAAACAGATAAGATGCGAGGAGCAATTGACTTGAAAGTAAAACAGGTAAAAACATTTGGTATTTTCTTATTTATTACAGTCAAAGGGATTGAATTGCGCCTATACAACATTTAAAACGGTTGATTTATTGTAATTATTAATTAATTAAAAGTTGAAATACAATGAATATGATATTTTTTAATTAATTAATAATTACAATAAATTGATATTTTTGGGTGCTGCATAGACAATGGTGTGAATTTGCAAGTACTATTATATTACCAAAATTACTCTAGAACTTGATGCTTATAATTGTCCTCTTAAGGCATGTGAAGTTGTATGTAATTATGTTGTTATTGGTAGACAATTGATATGCATGGTTTTTTTTGTGTTAAGATAGTATTGCCCACATAAAACAATGTCTTATTGCATAATTGTTTGTGTTATTTTCATTATAATTATATAATCAAATTATATGTACACATACCTCTTTTCAAATGTGAACTAGTTTAAAAGTGTAATTTGCACTTTTGCTTCCTTTTATAGCTTAAATGTGAAAGAAGCATAAAGATGGGGTAAAGACACATGAAAAGAAGAAAGGGTGACATATGGATCTAAGAAAATAGGGCCTAGGAAGGGGTCAAGATACATAAAAAGGGGAAGAATTGGAGTTATATAATCAAAGATTCTCCAAATTGACATCTTTGATTCATTTTCTTGTAAGGAAGCATTTCTTTAATATTTTTAGTGTTCTATCTTTTTGGTTTGTTTTTGCGGTCACCTTTTCAAGGCATCTATCTTATTTTTGATTCTTTGTGGTGTTGATAGTGAGGTGGTGGTCTTGTTACTTATAAAGAGATAATAGGTCTACTATTTATGATCACCTTACACACCTTATACTTACATTTGCATTTTGTTCAAAAGACATTTTCCCTCTTTGAATCAGTTGTGAGGGTTTCTTTGTATTGCACATCATGTACATGTAGAGAGAAATTAACACATTCACATTTTAAATTGTTTAAATATTTACCCTTTCTTTTATAATAGAAGTGACATATTTGTCATGTCTTCTATACATAGAATATATAATTGGTTTGCAAGTATATTCTTCCACCTATATGTTCCAAATTGACACATTCACATTTTAACTTGTTTAAATATTTTACCCTTTCTTTTATAATAGAAGTGACATATTTGTCATGTCTTCTATACATAGAATATATAATTGATTTGCAAGTATATTCTTCCACCTATATGTTCCAAATTAACACATTCACATTTTAACTTGTTTAAATATTTACCCTTTCTTTTATAATAGAAGTAAAATATTTGTCATGTCTTCTATACATAGAATATATAATTGGTTTGAAGTATATTCTTCCACCTATATGTTCCATGATTGACTTATTATATAGATAAGATCATCGCTCAAACCACCAAAGGTCTAGATCATCATCACTTTCACTAGTCATAACAAAAGTATGATCAAGAGGAAGCTTATGAAAAAAGTGAAGTGATTATACTTGGAAGAGAAGGGTGAATAAGAACAAACTTTATGAAGGTAGAAAACTCACAAACATGATGAAACAATTCATCCATAGAAAAATCATATGCATCCATAGGATATAAAGACATGTGAATCTCAAGGATGGAAGGATTGAGTGGAATAAAGTACACTAAAATATGCATGGATCATGTAAATATAAAATGTCTATGAGAGTTAATGATAAATTATTGAAGTACACTAAAAAAATGAGAGGTGGATAAAGGATTTAGATATCAAATAGTGAATGTATAAACTATAATTAATATGGAACAATGGTGTACAAGGGAGCATGATGCAAAACCCTAGTCTAATATGATTTTTTTTGCACCTCATAGTAAATCTCTAGCTCCCATAGAGTTATTAGTATTGATGCCAAAATCCACATCACAAAGAAGAATAGACTTGTCAAAGAAATCCCTAAAAATGCCATTCCCACCAACACCCAAATTCCCTTTTGTTGCTCAATCAAAATTCAACTTAATCCACCCAACCTCAGGTGACTTCTAAGGCTATTTCTTGCAAATAAATAATGTTGTAGGCATAAGTTGCGAAGTGCCACTAAAGGTAGGCCACACATTAGCTCAACCAACCTCTTCCTCCCTTAAAAACCAATCGTCCTTCTTATGTTATCTTCACCCAAAAAATGTAAAGAAAGTAAATACATACACATGAATATCCTAGGTGAATTAAATAATTCATAATGAGTTACAAACTAATCTAGGATAAAGAGTTCACGTTGATCACTCTACTAACTTATGTGCACAAGAATTTACATAAAATAGAAATTAGGGTACTTAGCTCTAGTTTTCATGGAGATCTTGTGCAAGACATAATTAACAGACTTGTCAATGTGTTAGAAGACCAATACCTATCATAAGATTGCCTTGGGACTAAAACACCATTTTATGCTTTAGATGGCTTTTGAGAATGTGGTACTAAACCTAGTTTATGAATTCTAACTTCTTCAACTTTGTTGCGTTGAATTTATTCATCTCTATATCTCTAACCTATGTCCAAAAAGCAATGGTGCCAGTATACATCATTCAAAAACTTGCTAGTCTAGGAGTGTCCTCTTTTGGTCAAACACTTATATTACAAAGTCAATTGTATAAAATAATGATCAAAGACCACAGATAGTCTTACGATATTGTCCGAGTGTAATGTTTATGTTAGATGTTAATGCTTTAATGCCCAAATATTTTTGCTACATCCTCTCTTAATGATTTTTTATGATCTTGATGATGATATTCAATTATAATTTTGTTCTTTTATACAACAGTAGTGTATAACTTGAAACTTGTGCTTTAGTTACATCATAACACCTATTTAAAATGAGGCAAAACATCTCAGTTTTTAAAATTTGAATTTGAAAGTTCAAGGGTCACTTCCACACCCATAGATATGACAAATTTGTTCCCCGAGTGCAAAGATGACCCAAGATAAATAATGAATGAAATAAATGTCAAAGCTATGTCTTTAGAAAATGTAATGATAAAATTAGAGGGTAACCAAGTTAGTTGTCAACTTCTATGCATAAATACATTCATTTGAATACTAGTTATTGTATTATGAACGATTATGGTCTAAATAGGTCTAAAATCTTGGAGAAAGCTAAAAATTGAAAGCATAAAAACAACCTTCCACTAGTGAAATGGACACGCAAGCATGTATATTATATAAAATAAGTGTGTATTTATACAATGATCAACCTTCCATATATAGCCAAGGATGCAAATGTGAGAAGGTAGGAGTGGAACTTTGATTAACCCTCCAAAAGTACAACACTTATGAGCTCACTTGAGAAGTGATTGAGCAAGTAGCAAGTATGCATGCAATAGGTGTCTCAAACGATGAGGAAACATGCCTCAATGCTATGAGATGAGACACAAATATGAAAAAAAATAAGTAAATTTAAGCTAAGTGTGAATAGGCCAATCCTAAAAAGGTGATATCCTAACTAGATATGTTAAAACACTATTTACGCTAACACCCCTCTTTGAGTAAAACTTTGGGAGATGTATGCAATAATGAGAGTCTTGACTACTAGCCCAAGTTAGGTATTTAGGTACAAACTTATCATAAATAAAGAATATGAGAGAAACTTGGAGGGAAATAAAACCCCTTCCCAAAAGAGAAATGATGCAAAATTAATGAAATGTACAAGTGAAGAAGATAGAGATAAAAGGACTCATGATGACCCCCCCAAATGACTACTTCTAGCACAATGTACAATAAATCTTCACATAATAGGTGAGAAAAAAGAGAATGTCTATGCGACCCCACTAGAAAATGAGAATTAATAAACACCATGCAAAGAAATGCTTTCTCCTAAAACTGATAGGAGAAGACAAACCATGCATCCTCCCCTCAAAATAATGCATGTAGTGTTGGCAGATGTTGAATGTTATATGCTAAAGGTGACCCATGATCACTTAACAACTTTTCTCCTATTGTGAAAAAATAACACCATAAATGTGTGCAAGATACTTCCCATTCTAGATAGGAATATGCAAGAAGTAAGATGAAGTCTCTAATTGCACATGATCCAAAAACTGATATCATGTGCATGATGTTTTCTCAAAGATATCTAAGCCAATGCTAAACTCTGAAAAATATTGATAAGATGGATCAAGTACCATATAAGATTGAGGAACAAGAATGAAAGATATGTGTTGAGAATTTGACTGATGAAAATTTAATACTACTACAAATCATGTCCACATAGATGATAATTAAGTTGGATATGTTAACTCGTGAAAATCAACACTTGTTGCAACATAAAAAAATGTATGCAAGGTATGAACTGTACACACAAAAGTAGTGCACTTCTCTAAGTCATTACATCAAAGGAAATCCATGAAAGGGAAACCTTCAATAGCGACCTAGAGCTCTCTATGTATGGAGTTGCAAGATTGTAAAATTGCTCTCAGCTAGAGCTAATAAACTTAATGACCTTGCTAGTCAACCACACAATGAGAGATTCAAGTGAAGACAAGGGTAAGAATGCAAAATTAATTCTAAGTTTGGTTGGCCTTATTGGCTAAAATTCTGGAACCTTCCCAGGCGGTGGATAATTGCCTATATAAGGAAGGCTGTATTATTGTCTTAGGCAGTTGGGAATAGTTCAGAATAGATCTGGGTATTGATTCGAGGCTTTATCCTACAGAATATTGTAAGGGAATGCCCATGTGGCTTTGCATATTGTAATTCTGAAAGTTTGTAATTCCACATTTGTGGAGATAATAAGAAGTCAATTTTCTGTTCTTGCATATTATTGTTGTTGTTTCTCTATTTCTGTTATGTGTTTGTGGTATTAAGGGGAGCACCCTTCATCAAGTGGTATCAGAGCAGGAGTTCTTGAGTGTGTAAACAGATCGCCGACTGTGAGGCAGTTTGCACCAGGACCGTGGCTAGGGTTTCAGCGCGCATCGTGAAAATGCCTCCATGAAGGGAACGTGGCGGAAGAGCTGGTGTTGTAACACCTGAGGTTAGAGAGCTACAGAGACAAGTGTGAGCATTACAAGAAGAGATTCGTAGAGGAATGAATCTTAATGTCAGAGACGAAAGCGAGGATGAAGCCGAAGAAGAATATGAAGCAGGAGAAGTTGAAATTGTGAACCAGGAGGAAGAAAGACTTTTTCGGGCCATTTCCAAGATTGGGAAAAGACCTAAGATTGAGGTTCCTACATTTTTTGGAAATCTTAACCTAGAGGAATTGATTGACTGTATCAATGAATGTGAGGAATATTTTGAGTACGAAGATGTTGACGATCCTGATAGGGTCAAATTTGCGAAGGCCAGACTGAAAGGTCATGCGAAGATCTGGTGGCAAGAAATTCAATTGGAGCGAAATAGAAGAGGGAAAGATAAAATCACGAGATGGGATCGGATGGTGGATAAATTGAAGCGACAGTTCATTCCTGTTGATTATGAGCTTGACCTACTGAAGAAAATGCAAATTTTGAAGCAAGCAGGAAAATCTGTTCAGGAGTATACAGAGGAGTTCTATCGACTCCTCATCAGAACAGGCCATGCCGAAGCTGATAAGGAGAAAGTTGCCCGATACCTTAATGGGTTAAGGCCAAGCATTCAGGAGGAGTTGAATCTGGTTCGAATGAACAGTATTGAGGAGGCATACCAATTTTCCCTAAAAGTAGAGGAAAAGCTGAACAAGAAGTTCGAGAGTAGACAAAACGGAAGAGGTCGCGGTGGACGATCTGGTGGACGGTCATATGGTGGCCGAAATGAAGATCCGAAAAAGAAGGATGAGGCCAGTAGCAGTCAAAATCAGCGAGGAAATAATTTCAATCACTTCCAGGATCAGAATAATAGAGATCAGAGAGGAAGAGGAAGAGGACAAGGATCTGGAAGAGGTGGCTTCCATGGAATATGTTTTCACTGTGGAGAAGAAGGTCATAGGGCATTTGAATGTCCTCAGCGCCAAGGAAGAATAGACAGGAGAAATGAAGGCCAGGCCAGAGTTGCACATGTAGATGAAGATGCCAGATCATCAAATTCTGAAGATGCTGAAAGAGGAGAAACATTGATTAACAGAAGAGTCCTGTTGAGTGGTGAGAATGAACCTGAGCAAAGAAGGAGCCTGTTTCGCACCAGGTGCAAGTGCGAAGGTAAATGTTGTGATGTGATTATTGATAGTGGAAGCACTGACAATTTGGTGTCAGAAGAGATGGTGACAAAGTTGAAGCTCAAGAGACAGAAACACCCACATCCATATCGGATTGCCTGGGTGCAGGATGACCACAAGGTCATGGTCAGTGAACAGTGCCTAGTAAAGTTCAAGATCGGCGGGTACCAAGATGAGGTACTATGTGATATCATCTCTATGGATGCATGTCATATGTTATTAGGTAGACCGTGGCAGTTTGACAGATGTGCTGTACACGATGGTCGTGCGAATACCTATTCCCTGACAAAGGATGGAGTGCGACATAAGCTAAAGCCATTGAAGGAGACTGAAGAAAAGGTATGTGGTAATGCAAGAATAACATTTGTTGATGGAAGGAAATTCCTAGATGGTATGAGGCATGATCATGTGTGTTTTGCTTTAATTCCAAAAGTTGGTAAAGAAGAAGTAGAGGATGTACCTGTAGAGGTTGCAGATTTGTTGAATGAGTTTCAGGATATTGTATCTGATAATGTACCTGATGGATTACCACCGGTAAGGAACATCAGTCATCAGATGGATTTGATTCCAGGAGCCAGTTTTCCAAACAAAGCAGCACACAGAATGACACCAGCAGAAAGTGAAGAGTTGAACAGACAAGTACATGAGTTGTTACAGAAGGGGTTGATTCGAGAGAGTCTGAGTCCCTGTGCTATACCAGCGGTATTAGCACCAAAGAAGAATGGAGAATGGAGGATGTGTACAGATTTCAGAGCAATAAACAAGATCACAATCAAGTATAGGTTTCCATTGCCACGAATGGATGATATTATGGACTGTTTGAGTGGAGCTGTGTATTTCTCAAAGATAGATCTGAAAAGTGGATATCATTAGATTCGGATCAGAGAAGGAGATGAATGGAAGACTGTCTTCAAGACAAAGGAAGGACTATATGAGTGGTTAGTCATGCCTTTTGGGCTAACCAATGCACCGAGCACTTTCATGCGGCTCATGAACGAGGTTCTGAAAGAATTTTTGGGTAAGTTTGTCATTGTTTACCTGGATGATATTTTGATCTTTAGTAAGATATTGGATGAGCATATGATGCATATTCGTATGGTATTTGAGAAGTTGAGAGAAGAGAAATTGCTGATTAATTTGAAGAAGTGCAGTTTTGTGAAGAAAGAGTTAGTGTATTTGGGGTTTGTAGTTTCAAGAGAAGGTTTAAAAATGGACCCAGAGAAGGTACAGGCTATCCTTGAATGGCCTACTCCAAGGAGTGCTACTGAGGTAAGATCTTTTCATGGTCTAGCTAGCTTTTACAGAAATTTTATCAAAAATTTTA
Source organism: Chamaecyparis obtusa (assembly GCA_027943335.1). Taxonomy (NCBI): domain Eukaryota; kingdom Viridiplantae; phylum Streptophyta; class Pinopsida; order Cupressales; family Cupressaceae; genus Chamaecyparis; species Chamaecyparis obtusa. Next base: position 3,019,479 of record BSBK01003613.1, on the reverse strand, counting down.
GCAGTATTTGTGGACCCTTGACTGAAACAATGAGAGGGGATAGAAAAGAGTTTAAGTGGACTAATGGGGCAGAAAAGAGTTTTCAATTATTGAAACAAAAAGTTACAGAACAACCTGTTTTAGCACTTCCAGATTTTAATAAGGTGTTTCAAGTAGATTGTGATGCTAGTGGTACTACAATAGGAGCTGTTATGAGCCAAGAAGGTAAACCTGTTGCTTATTTCAGTGAGAAGTTAAATGATGCCAAGAGGAAATATTCTGTTTATGATCAGGAATTTTATGCTATAGTTCAGGCATTAAAGAAGTGGAGACATTATCTGCTTCCTAAGGAGTTTGTTTTGTATACTGATCATCAAGCTTTGCAATATTTGAATAGTCAAGGAAAGTTGAATCAGAGGCATTTGAAATGGGTTGAGTTTTTGCAGAGTTATACATTTGTTTTGAAACATAGGAGTGGAAAGTCTAATAGAGTTGCAGATGCTCTTAGCAGAAGGCAACTATTGCTGACAGAAATGCAGATTGAAGTGGTTGGGTTCAAGGAACTCAAGAATTTGTATCCAGAGGATCCTGATTTTGGTGAAGCTTGAAAAGCTTGTATAAAACCTGTTACTCTAGACAGGACAAAATGGTTGGATTTCATCATCCATGATGATATGCTATTCAGAGGGAGTCAGTTGTGCATTCCACGAAGTTCTATGAGGGAGAATCTCATCAAGGAGAAGCATAGTGGAGGATTGGCTGGACATTTTGGTCGTGATAAAACCATTGCTTTGGTTGGTGAGAATTATTATTGGCCACAATTGCAGCAAGATGTGAAGAAGTTTGTACAGAGTTGCAGAGTATGTCAGATGGCGAAAGGAGTGAAGCAGGATACAGGGTTGTATCAGCCATTACCTGTACCAGAGAAGCCTTGGGAGGATATTAGCATGGACTTTGTTCTTGGTTTACCAAGGACTCAGCGGGGACATGATTCAATTTTTGTGGTGGTTGATAGATTTTCAAAGATGGCACATTTCATTCCCTGCAAGAAGACTACTGATGTTGTTCATGTAGCAGAATTGTTTTTCAGAGAGGTAGTGAGACTTCATGGTTTGCCAAGGACCATAGTTTCAGATCGGGACACTAAGTTTGTTGGATATTTCTGACGTACATTGTGGAAAAAGTTAAAGATAGATTTGAAGTTCAGTTCATCACATCATCCACAGACTGATGGACAGACAGAGGTGGTGAATAGGAGTTTGGGAAATTTGCTGAGATGCTTGGTTGGAGATAAGCCAACAGGATGGGATTTGATTTTACCACAGGCGGAATTTGCATACAATAATTCTGTCAACAGGAGCACTGGTAAATCACCATTCCAGATTGTATATGGAAGTAGTCCAAGAAATGCATCTGAATTGAGGAAGATAGATAAAGGAGAAATAAGTAGTGCTGAAGCTGAGGATTTTGCAGAACACTTGAAGAACATCCATGGGGAGGTGAGGAAGCATATTACCAAAATGAACGCACAGTATAAGGCTAAGGCAGATGAGAAAAGGATGTATAAGGAATTTCAGGTTGGTGATGAAGTCATGGTTCATTTGCGGAAGGAGCGGTTTCCAGTTGGTACATATAACAAGCTGAAAATGAAGAAGTTTGGACCATGTAGGATACTGAAGAAACATGATTCAGGAAATGCATATGAGGTAGAATTGCCTACTGAGCTAAATATTTCACCAGTGTTTAACATTTCAGATCTGACAGAGTATCATGAAGGAGGTGTTGAAAATGAGATCACAGCAGCACAGTGGAGTATTCCAGCAACTAGTTCAGACACTAAGGAGATCGAAGATATACTGGACAGTCGTGTTGGCAGAAGCACAAGGAACAGGACATATGAAGAATATCTGGTCAAGTGGAAAGGACGACCTGTTGAAGATTCATCATGGCTAACAAGGGTGGAGGTTAACCGTCTTGGTTTTCCTCTGCACACCTGAGTCGTGACAGGGTCACTTCTCAAATTACCCCGGGTGTCTGATGCAGGAGCATCCTGGGTGTAAGAGCAATCTTGCATCACCCAAAAAATATTTCTATTTTTATATTCAATAAGGGTTATTTTGTGCAGAGCTGCTATTTATGGAAAGTTACTATTTTTGGTAATTTTCGTATGTGCTCAGAATGATCTGATTTCTTTCTTAGAGGTTCATTTTGGTGATATAAGTCCGCCAGTAAAGTTTCATTGCCAGATCAACTGTATATTGGAAGATATTGAAGATTTTCGGTATTGGCAGCAGGGTACAGAAACTTTGAACTCAGTTTTGAAGGCTTTAGAGGCCCCGGATGAGGTCAAAAATTTGGGTGACGGGCGCTTGCGCGGGTCAAGCCTGTAGAGCGCTTCGTGGCATTTCCGAAATGGGGTTATAATTGCCGATCGGGTCAACTGGTGATGACTTATGGTCTTCGAAAGTTGGGCCACCTGAAATGGCGAAAAATAATTTTCTTCAAAATTTTTGTTCGGGTTTCAAAGGTTATCTTGAGCCGACTATGATGTAATGAAATGTAAAATAAATTAATTCTAAGTTTGGTCGGCTTTATTGGCTAAAATTCTGGAACCTTCCCAGGCGGTAGATAATTGCCTATATAAGGAAGGCTGTATTATTGTCTTAGGCAGTTGAGAATAGTTCAGAATAGATCTGGGTATTGATTCGAGGCTTTGTCCTACAGAATATTGTAAGGGAATGCCCATGTGGCTTTGCATATTGTAATTCTGAAAGTTTGTAATTCCACATTTGTGGAGATAATAAGAAGTCAATTTTCTGTTCTTGCATATTATTGTTGTTGTTTCTCTATTTCTGTTATGTGTTTGTGGTATTAAGGGGAGCACCCTTCATGAAGTGGTATCTTGATGAAGGGTGCTCCCCTTAATACCACAAACGCATAACAGAAATAGAGAAACAACAACAATTTGCAAGAACAGAAAATTGGCTTCTTATTATCTCCACAAATGTGGAATTACAAACTTTCAGAATTACAATATGCAAAGCCACATGGGCATTCCCTTACAATATTCTGTAGGAAAAAGCCTCAAATCAATACTCAGATCTATTCTGAACTATTCCCAACTGCCTAAGACAATAATACAGCCTTCCTTATATAGGCAATTATCCACCGCCTGGGAAGGTTCCAGAATTTTAGCCAATAAGGCCGACCAAACTTAGAATTATTTTTATTTTACATTTCATTACATCATAGTCGGCTCAAAATAACTTTTGAAACCCGAACAGAAATTTTGAAGAAAATTATTTTCCACCATTTCAGGTGGCCCAACTTTCGAAGACCATAAGTCATCACCAGTTGACCCGCTCGGCTATTATAACCCCATTTCGGAAACGCCACGAAGCGCTCTACAGGCTTGACTGGCACAAGCGCCCGTCACCCAAATTTTTGACCTCATCCGGGGCATCTAAAGCCTTCAAAATTGAGTTCGAAGTTTCTGTATCCTGCTGCCAATACCGAAAATCTTTAATATCTTCAAAACTACACCTGATCTAGCCATGAAACTTTGCTGGCAGACTTATATGACCAAAATGAACCTCCAAGAAAGAAATCAGATCATTCTGAGCACATACGAAAATTACCAAAAATAGTAACTTTCCATAAATCGCAGCTCTGCACAAAATAGCCCTTATTGAATATAAAAATAGAAATATTTTTGGGTGATGCAAGATTGCTCTTACACCCAGGATGCTCCTGCATCAGACACCCGGGGTAATTTGAGAAGTGACCCTGTCACGACTCAGGTGTGCAGAGGAAAACCAAGACGGTTAACCTCCACCCTTGTTAGCCATGATGAATCTTCAACAGGTCATCCTTTCCACTTGACCAGATATTCTTCATATGTCCTGTTCCTTGTGCTTCTACCAACACGACTGTCCAGTATATCTTCGATCTCCTTAGTGTCTGAACTAGTTGCTGGAATACTCCACTGTGCTACTGTGATCTCATTTTCGACACCTCCTTCATGATACTCTGTCAGATCTGAAATGTTAAACACTGGTGAAATATTTAGCTCAGTAGGCAATTCTACCTCATATGCATTTCCTGAATCATGTTTCTTCAGTATCCTACATGGTCCAAACTTCTTCATTTTCAGCTTGTTATATGTACCAACTGGAAACCGCTCCTTCCGCAAATGAACCATGACTTCATCACCAACCTGAAATTTTTTATACCTCCTTTTCTCATCTGCCTTAGTCTTATACTGTGCGTTCATCTTGGTAATATGCTTCCTCACCTCCCCATGGATGTTCTTCAAGTGTTCTGCAAAATCCTCAGCTTCAGCACTACTTATTTCTCCTTTATCTATCTTTCTCAATTCAGATGCATTTCTTGGACTACTTCCATATACAATCTGGAATGGTGATTTACCAGTGCTCCTGTTGACAGAATTATTGTATGCAAATTCCGCCTGTGGTAAAATTAAATCCCATCCTGTTGGCTTATCTCCAACCAAGCATCTCAGGAAATTTCCCAAACTCCTATTCACCACCTCTGTCTGTCCATCAGTCTGTGGATGATGTGATGAACTGAACTTCAAATCTGTCTTTAACTTTTTTCACAATGTACGCCAGAAATATCCAACAAACTTAGTGTCCCGATCTGAAACTATGGTCCTTGGCAAACCATGAAGTCTCACTACCTCTCTGAAAAACAATTCTGCTACATGAACAACATCAGTAGTCTTCTTGCAGGGAATGAAATGTGCCATCTTTGAAAATCTATCAACCACCACAAAAATTGAATCATGTCCCCGCTGAGTCCTTGGTAAACCAAAAACAAAGTCCATGCTAATATCCTCCCAAGGCTTCTCTGGTACAGGTAATGGCTGATACAACCCTGTATCCTGCTTCACTCCTTTCGCCATCTGACATACTCTGCAACTCTGTACAAACTTCTTCACATCTTGCTGCAATTGTGGCCAATAATAATTCTCACCAACCAAAGCAAGGGTTTTATCACGACCAAAATGTCCAGCCAATCCTCCACTATGCTTCTCCTTGATGAGATTCTCCCTCATAGAACTTCGTGGAATGCACAACTGACTCCCTCTGAATAGCATATCATCCTGGATGATGAAATCCAACCATTTTGTCCTGTCTAGAGTAACAGGTTCTATACAAGCTTTCCAAGCTTCACCAAAATCAGGATCCTCTGGATACAAATTCTTGAGTTCCTTGAACCCAACCACTTCAATCTGCATTTCTGTCAGCAATAGTTGCCTTCTGCTAAGAGCATCTGCAACCCTATTAGACTTTCCACTCCTGTGTTTCAAAACAAATGTATAACTCTGCAAAAACTCAACCCATTTCAAATGCCTTTGATTCAATTTTCCTTGACTATTCAAATATTACAAAGCTTGATGATCAGTATACAAAACAAACTCCTTAGGAAGCAGATAATGTCTCCACTTCTTTAATGCCTGAACTATAGCATAAAATTCCTGATCATAAACAGAATATTTCTTCTTGGCATCATTTAACTTCTCACTGAAATAAGCAACAGGTTTACCTTCTTGGCTCATAACAGCTCCTATTGCAGTACCACTAGCATCACAATCTACTTGAAACACCTTATTAAAATCTGGAAGTGCTAAAACAGGTTGTTTTGTCACTTTTTGTTTCAACAACTGAAAACTATTTTCTGCCCCATTAGTCCACTTAAACTCTTTTCTATCCCCTCTCATTGTTTCAGTCAAAGGTCCACAAATACTGCTAAAATTTTTGATAAACTTTCTGTAAAAGCTAGCTAGACCATGAAAATATCTTACCTCAGTAGCACTCCTTGGAGTAGGCCATTCAAGGATAGCCTGTACCTTCTTTGGGTCCATTTTTAGACCTTCTGCTGAAACTACAAATTCCAAATACACTAACTCTTTCTTCACAAAACTGCACTTCTTCAAATTAATCAACAAATTCTCTTCTCTCAACTTCTCAAATACCATACGAATATGCATCATATGCTCATCCAATGTTTTACTAAAGATCAAAATATCATCTAGGTAAACAATGACAAACTTACCCAGAAATTCTTTCAGAACCTCGTTCATGAGCCGCATGAAAGTGCTCGGTGCATTGGTTAGCCCAAAAGGCATGACTAACCACTCATACAGTCCTTCTTTTGTCTTGAAGGCAGTCTTCCATTCATCTCCTTCTCTGATCCGAATCTGATGATATCCACTTTTCAGATCTATCTTTGAGAAATACACAGCTGCACTCAAACAGTCCATAATATCATCCATTCGTGGCAATGGAAACCTGTACTTGATTGTGATCTTGTTTATTGATCTGGAATCTGTACACATCCTCCATTCTCCATTCTTCTTTGGTGCTAATACCGCTGGTACAGCACAGGGACTCAGACTCTCTCGAATCAACCCCTTCTGTAACAACGCATGTACTTGTCTGTTCAACTCTTCACTTTCTGCTGGTGTCATTCTGTGTGCTGCCTTGTTTGGCAAACTGGCTCCTGGAATCAAATCCATCTGATGACTGATCTTCCTTACCGGTGGTAATCCATCAGGTACATTATCAGATACAATATCCTGAAACTCATTCAACAAATCTGCAACCTCTACAGGTACATCCTCTACTTCTTCTTTACTAACTTTTGGAATTAAAGCAAAACACACATGCTCATGCCTCATACCATCTAGAAATTTCCTTCCATCAACAAATGTTATTCTTGCATTACCACATACCTTTTCTTCAGTCTCCTTCAATGGCTTTAGCTTATGTCGCACTCCATCCTTTGTCAGGGAATAGGTATTCGCACGACCATCGTGTACAACACATCTGTCAAACTGCCATGGTCTACCTAATAACATATGACATGCATCCATAAAGATGATATCACATAGTACCTCATCTTGGTACCCGCCGATCTTGAACTTTACTAGGCACTGTTCACTGACCATGACCTTGTGGTCATCCTGCACCCAGGCAATCCGATATGGATGTGGGTGTTTCTGTCTCTTGAGCTTCAACTTTGTCACCATCTTTTCTGACACCAAATTGTCAGTGCTTCCACTATCAATAATCACATCACAACATTTACCTTCGCACTTGCACCTGGTGCAAAACAGGCTCCTTCTTTGCTCAGGTTCATTCTCACCACTCAACATGACTCTTCTGTTAATCAACGTTTCTCCTCTTTTAGCATCTTCAGAATTTGATGATCTGGCATCTTCATCTACATGTGCAACTCTGGCCTGGCCTTCATTTCTCTTGTCTATTCTTCCTTGGCGCTGAGGACATTCAAATGCCCTATGACCTTCTTCTCCAAAGTGAAAACATGTTCCACGGAAGCCACCTCTTCCAGATCCTTGTCCTCTTCCTCTTCCTCTCTGATCTCTATTATTCTGATCCTGGAAGTGATTGAAATTATTTCCTCGCTGATTTTGACTGCTACTGGCCTCATCTTTCTTTTTCGGATCTTCATTTCGGCCACCATATGACCGTCCACCAGATCGTCCACCGCGACCTCTTCCGTTTTGTCTACTCTCGAACTTCTTGTTCAGCTTTTCCTCTACTTTTAGGGAAAATTGGTATGCCTCCTCAATACTGTTCATTCGAACCAGATTCAACTCCTCCTGAATGCTTGGCCTTAACCCATTAAGGTATCGGGCAACTTTCTCCTTATCAGCTTCGGCATGGCCTGTTCTGATGAGGAGTCGATAGAACTCCTCTGTATACTCCTGAACAGATTTTCCTGCTTGCTTCAAACTTTGCATTTTCTTTAGTAGGTCAAGCTCATAATCAACAGGAATGAACTGTCGCTTCAATTTATCCACCATCCGATCCCATCTCGTGATTTTATCTTTCCCTCTTCTATTTCGCTGCAATTGAATTTCTTGCCACCAGATCTTCGCATGACCTTTCAGTCTGGCCTTCGCAAATTTGACCCTATCAGGATCGTCAACATCTTCGTACTCAAAATATTCCTCACATTCATTGATCCAGTCAATCAATTCCTCTGGGTTAAGATTTCCAGAAAATGTAGGAACCTCAATCTTAGGTCGTTTCCCAATCTTGGAAATGGCCCGAAAAAGTCTTTCTTCCTTCTGGTTCACAATTTCAACTTTTCCTGCTTCATATTCTTCTTCGGCTTCATCCTCGCTTTCGTCTTTGACATTAAGATTCATTCCTCTACGAATCTCTTCTTGTAATGCTCGCACTTGTCTCTGTAGCTCTCTAACCTCAGGTGTTACAACACCAGCTCTTCCGCCACGTTCCCTTCGTGGAGGCATTTTCACGATGCGCGCTGAAACCCTAGCCACGGTCCTGGTGCAAACTGCCTCACAGTCGGCGATCTGTTTACACACTCAAGAACTCCTGCTCTGATACCACTTGATAAAGGGTGCTCCCCTTAATACCACAAACGCATAACAGAAATAGAGAAACAACAAGAATTTGCAAGAACAGAAAATTGGCTTCTTATTATCTCCACAAATGTGGAATTACAAACTTTCAGAATTACAATATGCAAAGCCACATGGGCATTCCCTTACAATATTCTGTAGGAAAAAGCCTCGAATCAATACCCAGATCTATTCTGAACTATTCCCAACTGCCTAAGACAATAATACAGCCTTCCTTATATAGGCAATTATCCACCGCCTGGGAAGGTTCCAGAATTTTAGCCAATAATGCCGACCAAACTTAGAATTATTTTTATTTTACATTTCATTACATCATAGTCGGCTCAAAATAACTTTTGAAACTCGAACAGAAATTTTGAAGAAAATTATTTTCCACCATTTCAGGTGGCCCAACTTCCGAAGACCATAAGTCATCACCAGTTGACCCGCTCGGCTATTATAACCCCATTTCGGAAATGCCACGAAGCGCTCTACAGGCTTGGCTGGCGCAAGCGCTCGTCACCCAAATTTTTGACCTCATCCGGGGCCTCTAAAGCCTTCAAAACTAAGTTCGAAGTTTCTGTATCCTGCTGCCAATACCGAAAATCTTCAATATCTTCAAAACTACACCTGATCTAGCCATGAAACTTTGCTGGCAGACTTATATGACCAAAATGAACCTCCAAGAAAGAAATCAGATCATTCTGAGCACATACGAAAATTACCAAAAATAGCAACTTTCCATAAATCGCAGCTCTGCACAAAATAGCCCTTATTGAATATAAAAATAGAAATATTTTTGGGTGATGCAAGATTGCTCTTACACCCAGGATGCTCCTGCATCAGCTCTCTATGTATGGAGTTGCAAGATTATAAAATTGCTCTCAGCTAGAGCTAATAAACTTAATGACCTTGCTAGTCAATCACACAATGAGAGATTCAAGTGAAGACAAGGGTAAGAATGCCAATATCTCCAAGAATAAAATGAAATGCAATGCAAGTAAGCTAAGAATGAAGATGCAAATATGCAAGCTATGCTATAAAGATGAGAGTACAATCTAAACTATGAAATGGAAATAGCAAGTGTTACAATCCTTCCTATTAAGCTAGATGAGTTATTCTAAAGCATGAAAGGAAATATAAACTATGAAAGCATGAAATATGAAGCTACTATGCAAGAATGAAAACTAAACTATGAAGCAATGAAGAAAGCCAAGATGTGATGCAACAATGATCTCCAAAAAGCTTCAAAGTTTTCAAGAATTCTTGCAGCATAAAGTTAGCATAAAAGTGAATGACCTAGAATGAGGAAGAGAGCTCTTCTTTTATAGGAAATGAGGAGAAATGGACCATGGAGATTAAGAGGCAAAAGTCTTAATCAAGGGTGGAGCAATCCATGTGCACAAGTATCCTCCAATGGGAAAATAAGAGTTGACTTTTGTGTCCATATGAGATAAAAAGTGCTTTTTCCCTTTTTATAAAATAAGAATAATGCTTTATTTGTGCAACCTAGGATAAGAGGAAAAGGGGGCTTTTTTATTTATTAAAAGGGGAGAAAATATTCCTTTTAATAAATAAAGACTTTAGGATAAAATGGTTAGCCCAAGAAATAATTGAAAATGATAAAATAGGATTTGATCAAGGAAATTGATATAATTAAAAAATGTTGATTTTTAAAAATATTGATTCAGGGATTTGATAAATTGTTGAATGGGGGCCCAAAGTCTAGGCGACCATTTTAGGGTGCATACATGAACAAGATTAAAATATGGTAATGGTGATGCGAACTCATTGAAATTGACATCAAAGAGAGGACAAATATCATCAAAAGTGTCATCCAAATTTGTAGTGTGAGCTTCTACAAATAGAGATTATATTTTTGGTAGAAATGTTCCCCACAATGATGGATTTGGATAGATAATAACACTGTCTTGGTCATACTATGGATATATCAACTTTGGTATTAGTTGCAACAATAAATGATATGGGATAAGTCCTCAAAGCAAGCCATGTGACTACATTATTTATCCCTAAATAATGATGATGACTCACAAATGTCTTAGTGAGACCATATGATGTTTAAATTGTATGTACTAGAATTTGATGACCATGAAAGGCTATACAGTTATCAATAATAAGTTTCTTTATTTCACGAATTTATCAATGAATGTAATCTTCTATAATATGCCTTTTCTTTCCAAAATATCCACATTTGATTTTCCATTTATTATGAAGAATACAAAGAATACTCAAATGGAAGGATTTAATGTGTGAGACATGATCAAATGATCAAAAACACCAAAAGAAAAAAACACTTCAATTGCTTCCCTTGATATAGAGGGTCAATACACAATGTGCATGAATTGAGAGGGTGTAGACCAATGTGATTGCTAGGTGTGAATTGAGGTTGACGCTTGAAATATGGTTGGCAAAATGTAACCTTAGAACCTACAAAACAAAATGATTTTTCATGGCTATATGTTTCCCTTACAAAAAAATCCATGAAACCCTTGATAGATTGCTAAGCAACTAGGACTTTATTATCTATAGTGTGGCCTCCACCAAAGGTTTTAATTTTTTCCCAATGCAATGTTGTCAAAATTGAGATGCAACTACTAGCATGAGAGGATAATTCACAAGAAAATGTTGAATGCCAAAATTGACAATCCATGTGAGATGCTATTGAGGTCATTGGTAACTTGAGAGAGATTCAAACCATTAAAGATACCCATATGCCATCCATTCCTTACCTAGTGATGAAAAATATGACAAATAGTTGGGGGAATTCAAGCTCCAAATGCTTTCCTTTGCTAGCTAAAAGGAGGGTACCCATATCTATTACTCCATCATTGGTTTGAAAGAAACCTTTCTCCAAAGAAAAACATTACAATAAAGCATCAATTACCTAATATAAGATTGTGAACAAAAATAGAGTAGGTTGATGTCAATGACAAATTTACAATGCAAATATCTAAATCTTTTCACACTAGAATATGAGGTCAAATTGGCAAAAAAATGCCATAAATAAAGAGTTTTAATCTACATTACAAAAAATTCAAGCACTCAAAAGATGTTGTGAACCATAGAAAAATGGAAATACCAAGTTTATGATAAAAAATGGTAAGATGGGTAGAGGCAAAGATTGGTTTGTTGATTTTTTTGTACAATAGCAAATAAATGAAAAAAAAAAAAAAATTATCTAAATTTGATGTCTTGAAAGAATTTTTTTCTAATCCCTTTGCACTGGTACTATTTGTTTGGCTCCATTATGCTTTAATGATAGGGATAATCACCTTTTTGTGGGGAGAAACACCCGTTCATGGTTTTGATACCATGTTGGAGAAATCTAGGAATGTGAAAGCATGGAAACAACCTTCCACTAGTAAAATGATGAACATAAAAGTATGTCTATCCTATAAAAATGAGAGTGTATAAATACAATCATTAACCTTGCATATATAGACAAGGATGAGGAGGTGGGAAGGTAGGAACAAAACTTTGCTACTCCTCCAAAGGCTCAACAATTGCGAGCTCACTTGACAAGTGTGTGAGAATGTGTGATAAAGTGACACACATGCATGCAATAAGTGTCTCAAATGATGAGAACAAGTCCCAATGCTATGAAATACGATAAAAGTGTGAAAATTTTGAAGTAAAATTGAGCTAAGTGTGAATTGATCAATCCTAGAAAGATGATATCCTAACTAAATATAAAATGCAAGAGCATATGCAATTTTCACCATCACAAATTAAAAAATAATAAAACTAGCAATTGCATGAAAGGCTCAATGAATATGTCAATAGATGCATTGCAAAAATATTATGGCTCCCTTGCATCTTTACAAAAATTAATTTTCCTTGTACCTATCCATGCACTTTTTTTAATAGAGACATGTTGGCATCTCTACCTTTATATAGTGGACTACAAGGATTTTAGTAAGCATACATCTAAACTAGAAACCTCCTTCGACTAGGCAACCACGTGGAGGGCGATCGAGTCCATCAAATTCATTTAGAGATTGAACTTGGCCCAAATGCACCTTTGAGGATTTGACCCTTGCTGGTTCTTTCTATATCACATACCATCATCCTCACTTATTGCGCTCAACCAATTGGGCTACAACCCTTTGGTTTTCTGCATGAACTCTAATTTAAAGTGGTTAGATATAAATTTAAAATCTCATGATAAGAAGCAAGGAAGAATCATGTTTTGCTGAACAATATAGATCAAAGTCATATTTGATTGGACATTTTTAATAGGCCACAACTAATTATCTTAAGTAAAATAAGAAAGTATATAAAATTTAGCAAATCAAAGAATGAGATTCAATTGTCAACTAGAAAAGTTGAAGTTAAAAATTGAACATAGTAATTAAAATGTAAAAAAAATAAAAAAATAGTTTTGTGAAGTTTTTGGTTACTTAATCAACTTAAACTTAATTGTTGATGTTTCAACAATTATTCAAAATTGGGTTTTCTTATTTCCTTAACAATTAATTAAATTGAGTCAACATGCTAAATTAATCAGATTGATGATACATTAAACAAGGTCCCAAAAAATCACGATCAACTCCCCACTAATCAATATTTTAATATAATATTCATATCACAAATCCTCCTCCATCATACATAGTTATGTCAACTATGAGACTCATTCCAAGAATCCAACTTTTTAAATGTTACTAAATTAAGGGCTAAAATAAAAGTGATATACTGGCAAAAATATGATGACATACATAAATAAATCTTTAGTAATTGTGAACTTATGGATATACTTAAGGTTGTTGTAGAAACATGTCACATGAATAATAAAAACTAGCAGTTGCGGATGTGTGGACAAGCAACGAATAGCCGATAAGAGTGTGCATAATTATGACAATAATTTATTTGCTTGGTTGGAAGATTTGTTAGACTTAATGCGTAGTTCAGGAACAATGTTGTGAGGGGTGTATAAGTTGGAATTCAAAAATGGTTGTCAAAATCTGACATAGTCATAAATTCTTATACGGAGTGGAAACTATTTTGAATCGACCATTTTGGGGGAAAATGGATTATGAGGAATAACCAACTACGAATCAGAAGTTAGATAGTCTTACATATAACTTTTTGTTTGTATTCTAGATTTAATGACACAGTGGAAGCCAAATAATAGAGTGCACATCAATAAATTAGAGTGGTACATTATACATTTGAGAAGAGTTATAATAATCAAAATTGAGAAATGGATAATCACACTTCCCCCATTTAGGTAAGTCTTGCTCACAATATAGTAAAATTGGTACAAAGCATGTGGGGATAAAATATTCAAGTGACAATATAATAGAAGATCACAATGAGCAATATTATCATTATAGTGAAAACAATAGCAATCATCACATGGACAATATGTAAAAAATATGTGATGCTTATATTAATCGATGTCATAATTAAACACATAAAAATTACAATACAAATATCATTCATAATGAACCAGCTGTGGATTGTGTTCAATTTGAGAAGCACTATCCAAATAATTCTCATATTCTTCCCAATTCATTCCATTCTTAGTTATTATTTGTGCAAGCCTTTTAATGTCATTTGTCAATGATAAATATGACATGGTGAGGGACATTCATAGAATGGTTGCAACCCAAATCATAACCAATAGTAGTGTAATAACCTAGAGAGCCTGAATTGTGTGGAGGACTGTTGATAGGTGGATGCGAGAGTTCTTCAATCCAAGTTGATTTATCAAGAGTACCCACCCCTCTTTGGTCTTGAGCATTAAGGTAAATAGTAAAATGGTATCATCTCTATTATCCTAATAGAGTGCTGATACTATCTACGAAGAGAATTCCAATAATACAATGGTATCATCCACTTAATGCTAATAGAGTAGAAGAAGAGGGAACCAAAATCACAATGGAAGGGTGCACAATGTGTTGACTACAACTTCATGACAACGAACATAGAGATAAATAAGTAGAAGACCGAACAAAAATGATAATCAATGCCTTTTGGTTTCCTTTAATGGTCGTACAATATTCTTGCAGAGGCCAGTTCTACATCCTAATGTTGATGGTGCCTTCCTTGGGGCTCTTGCCCATTGAGCTGCCATCTCTATCATTCTTTCTAATTTTGTCCATCCAATCTATTACAATAATTGTTTTTTCTACCATGCCTATAATTAGATACCTAAATAATACATGGCTTCACCATGCTTAAGCTATTGTTGCACTTGTATGAAAGCAAGGAAAAGAATTGGAAACATTGGGTTGAAAGAATAATTCTCTACATCTCTTCCTACTATTTATAAGAGAGTTGAAGCGGTGATTAAATAGAAGGGATGGTTAGAAATAGTATAGTAAATGAGATTTAATTTTATACATATCTTGAATGGCGTGATTGACTAAAAATGGGTAAAAAAAACATATGTAAAAATGTACAATTAGGCAACTTAACATTGCTCAGAGCACACACAAGCCTTTGTGGAGAGAGACGATACAAAAAAGATGACTGACATATGCAATCAATATCGGTAGGGATAAATGAGGTTGGTGAATTGAGGACTGACATAGGTCGCAAATCATGAAACAAATCATTTTTTGATGACAAGAAGTATTTTTATTTGTGTAGAAAAACTATTGAAATACATTTCTATGCTTTGTTCTCCACAAGGCATTATTAATGAGGCACATTTGACAATTTGTGGAAAAGACCGTCTTCGTGTCAATCAAATATCACTCATGTCAAATGTGGACCCTTTTTAAGATATGTGGAATTAATGTGAGTAATGACCAATAAGATTGGTCAATTATGGATTGAGATAAAATAATAAAGGGAAATAAAATCAATTGAGCGAAATCCAATTGGGTGATTTTGTAAATTAGAAACTTGTAAACTATTCATGTGAGATGTTAACATTGGTCAAAGCATATGCAACCCTTTGGGTAGAGACACAATAAAAAAAAGATGATTGACATGTGCAAGAAATATTGGTAGTGATAAATGAGGTTGGGAAATCGAGGATTGATAGAAGTCACAAATCATGAAAGAAACCAATGTATGATGGCAAGAACTTGCACAAGGCATTATTAATGCGAAACACTTGATAATTTAAGGAAAAGATTGGGCTTGGTATCAATCAAATATCACGTATGTGGAATATGGACCCTTTTTAAAGATTTGTGGATTTATTGCGAGTGATGGTGAGTGAGATCAACCAATTATTGATTAAGAGAAAACATAAATTATAAATAAAATAAAATGAGTGAAGTCCAATCGGATGATTTTGGAAATTATAAAGTTGTACATTATTCAAGTGAGGCAACACTTCCAGGTGAGCAACAATTTACAAAAATTTCAAAGCAAACATAGTATTTACACTATAATGGAAATTGATAATTCAACTGTAAGTGCTGTTGTACATATGTGAAGAAAAAAATCCACATATTCAAAATAAAGCTTAGAGTTTGTTACATTATATATTCTAACAAAAGTGTATGATGTAAATATTAATAAGCAAGTATATGAAATGGAACATCAAGTATTATATAAACATACAAATCAAACATTTTTTTTCAGCAAATGCACAAGCAAATACACTAAGACATCTGCGAGACAAGTATTGATATTATATTAATAATAAATTATAATGGCAAATCAATTATCACATCCTTCAATGATAACATTATTTTCAATTCCATCCATTCTTAGAGCGGTATTAGTCTATCCTTGGTTGAAAACAACATAAGGATGTACATTTTTAGGGTGAGATGAGTTGGTTGCCTAAATTCATGACATTTGAAGCATTTATCTGAACTTCCATTTCCAAGTGAAAGATGTGGTGTTGCATTACAAAATTTATCCATTCATTTTTGGTTGTGTTGTTGATGGAGCACTATTAGGAGGTTTACTTCTTTTGCCACCCCAGTTGACAACAAATATTGTGCCCTCTATCATTCATTTATGTTTTGATACTTCATCTGCCTCATCATCTTCTTCTTCAAAATCTTGAAATTATCTGCTTCGTTCACTTCCACAACAAGAGGAAGAATAATAATATGAACTTGCATTGATAGAATGATAAACCCTAGAGGCATCACAATATTACTTTGAAGTGGGATTGAAAGAGTGGTTTGTTCTTGCATTCTTTTTAATTATGTCTATTCTATGCTTCACTACAATTGGTGTGTCCTTATTTTGAAAAGTATGTAAGTCCAAGTAACACAGTTTACTATAACTATTCCATGGTATCATGATCCATAACTTAATTATGCCGTAGGTGTTTCACTATGAACGCATTTGAGCTGATTTTGTTGATCCAATGGCTGGAAATTCTGGAGAAGGCAATGACAAACATTGGGAGACTGTGAGCCGTCCATCCTGCATTAAAGGCAAGGCACAATTGATTAGTGAGAGAAAAATCCCACGGATCACCAGTAAACACATCCAAACTGTCAGGAACATCTTAATCGGATGATTCACAGAGCTCCCCCGAAATATCTGTGGAAACTCTATATGAAAAGGGTGGAGCAAAGAAGAAAAGTATCTCCAAATCGGTGAAGGCGGACCTTCAGTTCCCTGTGGGTAGAGTGGGCAGATATCTGAAGAAGGGCATATATGCTAAAAGAGCTGGATCTGGTGCCCCCATTTACATTGTAGCTGTGATGGAGTACTTGGCGGTAGAAGTGCTGGAGCTTGCTAGCAACACAAATTGCCTGGATTTTTTAACAGTTAAAAAATAGAAAGTAAAACTATGTGTACAGTTAGAAACTGGAAGATTAAAAGGTCTGTGAAATGAAAGGTGGTTATATTTTCTATATTATTTGACCAATCTAACTTACCATGAACATTGAAAACACCTTAGGGGATGCTCTGTAACATTAAAATGTTATTGCTAAACAAATCAAAGGATGATTGAGATTGTTATCTGGATTACAATGTGTATGAATTTTTGATGCAAATATTCTTACACAGTGTAATTCAGAAAATGATCTCAATCATTAGTATGGACTGTGGAAATCTCGTAAACTAAAAATTAGAGCATCTATAGCATTTTTATCTTGCAGTATGAGGATCGAGATTTTATTAGAATCAGGAAAGTCCCATACAGATTTCTTAGCGGCTCTCTAATAGTCATTTGCTATCCTTTCATTGAATGTCCTTAGTGAAGTACTTCTCCATGTTCAGAATAAGATGGTCTGACTTCAAATACTTCAATCAAAGCTTTGCGAGAAAATTGCTTTAAATTTTCAAGACTTCTTCCATCTATCCAAACAAACCATTGCAAATAATTAAGCTAAAGGTGCCGCACAAAAGGGCGTTCACTAAAGGAAATCAAATAACCTTAAGAGAACTGTACATATTCATTACCGAGAGCTTTGAATGCATCTACTACATCTCATACACAAGTTATTTGAGATACTGTAGGTAATTCTATGTAATAGTGACAACAATGGAAGTAAAAATAGGTGGGATTGATGACAGCAAGTGAAGTATAACCAGAAATAAATATTTACTAAGGAAAAAAAAGGAAGTGGCAGAAAAATTGCTTGAAAAAACACAGCTAAATTAAGCTAAGAAATCGTTAATAGAGTTCATCATATTTGTTGGCTGTCATAGATGCTGGGTCATGCTTGTAGAACTCTATCCATTTTTCACCCAATATTTTAAATGCAAAGTGTTGTGATTAAGTAGTGTGAGCGCACCAGAACATTATTTCTCTAGTTGTTGGGAAGAAAATGAATATAGCATGACCCATCATTTGCAATATTCTAAGAAAGGGTGAGAGATTATCAGAATGTTGGTTACTTATGTCTGCAACAATGACCAATTGTTGTTGCAGCTCAGCTTGAGCACTTTCCCATTCCTCTATTTTCTTCTCCACCTTCAAATCTACCAGCAACCTGCAAACAAGAAAGAGAAGTGGTAGGGCTAACTAGGCCTCGAATATAACTCTCAATAAAAAAAGAAGACAAAAAAAATGGAGTGCATATCCACTACCTGTGGAGAAATGTGTCTCCATTAACCAACTGCATCTGAATAATTTTATCCAACCCTATCTTAGTTGCCACCATGAAGACAATCTTCATTCATCTACAAGTGAATAAAAATAAAAAATTAAGACTTCAGCAATTAGGTAGCACTTGTGGGATGTGCCTAACTACCAAGTGTGACCTACAAGTGCAGCAACATAAGTAAGAAAATAACAGGTTGTTCAGTGGCTGCAGGGGTGTCAATCTGTGTGAAAGGAAAGGAGTGCCTATTCCAATGTATTCTGCACCTCCTGCAAAACCTGCAATGCATGCGAGAGACCTTGAGAAAAGTGTGATCTCTTGCCTTGTAATTTGTAATTTTTCTGATGACCATCTGGCTTTGCCACCCATTTCAGCCAATAAAATCATGGTTAAACATTTGGAAGGAACATTTCATTTTCTTCAAATGTGATATTTAAATACTAAACAAAATTGCAAAATCTACAGAACTCTGAGAGCGATTTTATTTTTAGTAGTGATAGAAAGTGTTCCAACCCTTGCCAAATGCGAACAACTTATATCCCCATTGTGTACGTGTTCAAGATGTGTCTGAGCCTTATGCTTAATACATCTAAGCAGCATTGAGGAAGCCATCCATATTTTACTTGTAAAATCTGATACATTGTAAGCTGCGTGGATCTTGAAAACAGGATGTAAATCCATGATATAATGTAAGGATAAGCAATTCACAATTGTATCCATATTACAATTTATAGTGGATGTCATTTTATCAGTCCCCTTCGTAAACTATGTTTATTAGTTTGTTGTTTAGATGTTTCTGTATAAATGTATGGCGTAATAAGCATTTTCAATAAAGACCCTACAATTGATTTAATGTGATTTTGAGCTGTCGTTTCTTTATCTTTAGATTTTTTAGCCCACACAACCAGAGCACGTGATCTTTAGTGCAGTCTACAAATGAAACAACCGTGGAGGGTCTCACCCACAGGGAGCACCAAAAATTGTGGTGGCTTTCAAAGGAATGCCAACGCTGTCAAAACAGAGGCTCAAAAGCACAACTGCAAGAATGTGTGTTTTGCAAGCCATTTTCTCAGCGCCACAATTCGAATGCTTTTAGGCAGGAAAATGGCAGAGGAAGAGCACCAGAATTTACAGGGCCATCTCTTCAATCTTCCTTTTTTTTTGCCACTGGTAGAGAGAATCAATAATGTGAGCTTAAAGCGCAGGTTTCAGTTTGGGCTTAGTGTGGTGAATGCATGATTTATTTCTATCTCTGGTTGAACACCATTTATACTTCATCTGATCACAACAGTCTATTATGCCGGCCAAGGATAAGATCTGCAAACAAAAGAATTTAGACATATATATATATGGTTTTGCATTCCTTACAAAGTGTCATGTACTTCAAGGATTTTTGAGTTTAATGGCTAGAGGTTTGCTTTGTCATATTAATGGAGAACAACGTAAGGTTAATATAAAAAATGTATCTTTGCCAATATGATTATTTGTACGTAGAGAGCGTGCTTAGTCATGTTAAAGCACATGAGGGAGGAAGCAAGCCACACCTACAAGTAATGGAGGATTTACAAGTGGTGAACCACAGTGTCCTAGAGGACCTAGTTTGCATAATGACTCAACTCTCCCTAAACTTCTTATATTTATTATTTTATCATTTATTAATTTTATATTTATTATTTTATCATTTATTAATTTTATATGTAATTAATATTATAATTACATTATCTATAAATGATCAAGACAATCAAAGCCAATAGATCTACCATATCATTTAAAATATAATCATTTATAATAGAAGAAAGAGATATCCATTTTAATGGGTTCATTCATACACCAATGTGATGAACATTAATATAGTAGATCTTACATCATGCAATAGAATCATAAAAAAGGTGGTAAATCCTACATCTAATAATGTAGCAAAAGGATCACACTAGCATATCTATATTTTAAATAATTTAAGTAAAATAAGACAAACGATATCAACATGATACTGAATTCAACAATAATTACTAATAAAATAAATTTTAAATTGATTTAAATTAAATTAAATTAAATTACATTTATTCATGTATAGATATTTGTATTATATAGAACAATCAATTTTTTGCATGATTAATACATGTACCAAAGTTGTAGTCTCATTTCAAATAATACTTTTGAAAATATTTAACCAAAACATCTAAATGAGTAGAAATGTTGATATATAACTTAAACATTCACATTACTTTTAAATTAAAAATTGACACATACTTTTAAAATATATCTCTCAATTTTTAAAGATAAAATTATTTAAAATAACAATATTGATTAATAAAAATTTATTCTATATTGATATTTATTTATTTTATTAAATATATTTCAAATAATATGTGAAATTAAGTACAAAGAAGATTGAGCAAAGGTGGGTAAGAGATTTAAACAATACCATTTTACCTAATAATAATAAATAAAAAAGTAAAAGATCATTTTTATATTCAATTAAATTATAATGTAATTTAATTCAATTATGGTAAATGATAATGATTTTGTTTCACTTTTTTCTAGTTACCAATCTTGGAGAGTGAAGCAAGACTATTGAAAAAATATAAATCATTTGTTTTTTTTTGCTGATTTACATATGGCGTACACCATCTTTGTGCAAATTCAATAGCAGAATTAGATTGGGAGCACCATTTCCATGTAAAATTGTGACTCTTCTTTTGAAGATCTATTCCACAAAAGTCACATAAAAGATATAATTATTTAATTAATGTATCTCTAACTAAAATAAAGATTTTTTTAAAAAAATAGTATAGATCTAATTTTATGATTTATTATTTAAATTATTTATCAACAAGTTATGTTATGCTAGAGAGAGAGAGACATATAAAGAGGAAGTGACACACAGGAGAGACCAAAAAATTCCATAATTGAACTTACACACATCTACGACGTATCCATTGCACACATAGGTGCAATTGCTAGTAAGTATGTTACAGGGAAAGATACGAACAAAACAATATAAATAATTGACCCTTGGTGGGTATTTACAAGAAAGTTATCTATGTTATTCGGCTATAAAAGATAGGGTTCCTTAATTAATTAAACCAGACTATTAAATATTCTAATATGATTGTGTCCATTTTTTGAACAGTGCAAATGGAAGTAGTCACGCTTCAAAATATACAATCATGTCAATCCGAATTTGTTATCTTGACATAATCAAAAGGTATAGTTTTTCAAAGAAATTGGCGCGTTAGGGTTTTTTTCCTTGCATCCATCTCTGCAGCTTATGTCCTTTCATTCTGCAGTTATTGTGGGAAATAGTAGGCTTTCAAATATGGCTCCGGCCACTTCCCACCATGCAGTTGATGCTGGTGCTGGTGTGGTTTCAGAAAGCAATGGCGCCGCCAAGTAAACGTCCCCACAAATTTGTTCCCAAGGTCTTCCACGAGGTATGGCTCAGCTCGATATTGTTATGCCCATTAACGAGCTTAATGATGCTTGCTCTTGGCTTGAATCGCACACCCTGATAGGTTATTTTCTAGGTCGCAACCCTCCTGAGCATATTCTCAAGGATTGGGTTGCGAAGAGCTGGGCTCCTCATGGAATCTGTCTGGATGGCATTCAAAGCCTTACCAAAGGATTTTTTCTTTTTCGGTTTTCTAATCCTTCTCATGTTGACACCATTTTTGAAAAAGGCCCCTGGAATGTCAGGGCTTCGCTGCTAGTTTTCCAGCGTTGGACTAGAGACTTTTCTGTCTCTGATGACAAAAAGCTCAAAGTCCCAGTGTGGGTTGAGTTCCCTGGTCTTCCCCTACCCTGTTGGCCTTTCATGCAAACCATAGCGCAAAAGCTCGGTAGGGTTATATGTATTGAGCATGACCATTTTTTGAACCCGCGCCCTCATAAACGACTCTGTGTGGAGGTCGACCTTTCTAGGGACCTCAAAGAGACGATTGATATTCAGGTTGGGGATACCACCTTCACTCAGAAGGTGCTCTACCTTAATCTTCCCAACACTTGCTATCATTGTCAATCTGCAGAGCACAAGATCAAGGACTGCCCTCTAGCAGTGCCTCGCACCAAAGCTCCTGCCAAGGATGTTAGTCTGCTGCCAGCTGAGGCCAGTAAAAAGGAGGAAGGAAAAAAAGAAGAATGGGTCACTGTCGGCCGCTAGAACAAGCCCAACAGGTAGCCTGTTGCGGATTTTGTTACGGCTTCTGTTATGCCATCCGTGGCTAACTCCGGTCCTGTGGTCACCCCTATTAATGAAATTTCAAACCCTGCTGAGCAGGGGACAAAGGCAGTCTCTACTTGGGTTTCGGCTCCCTCAGCCAGTACGCCACCTCTAGCTACCGAAATGCTTGCGACCAGCTCTTTCCATCGATCTCGTAGTCCTCCTGGACATGCTGAGGTTAAGCTTAATGGCATGCCAGAAAAATGGTGTAATGTTTCTATTGAATTGCCTGGTCCTGGTTTCGCCCTAGGGTACTTGTCTAACAGTTTTGACTCCCTGGGGACGAGGATAGTATGAATGACATTGTTCTTCCATGAAGTTCATCTCATGGAATGTTCATGGGTTGACAGACCTACACAGAAAATATTCAGTTAGGGATACCCGTAAGCGGTTCGGTCATCTGGATGTGTTATGCCTCCAGGAAGTTAAGATTTCAGGTTTCATGCTTGATGCTGCATGCAAAGTTATTTGGCCCAAGAGTCTTGCTCTTTGTTCTTAGCACAAGGCTAGTTGAGGTGGAGTTGTTACTCTCCTCTCTCCTTGTTGGCAATCTTTGCTTGTTTTGCATGGCTCCGATCCCATGCATAGGGTCGTTTGGGCCACGTTTCTCATTGAAAACCATGCCTTTGGTATTGCCAACATGTATGCCCCCAATGATGCTGTTGAAAGATCTCAACTTTGGCACTGACTTGCAGATTCTCTGCCACCTGCAACTTGGCTGGTGTGTGGGGATTTTAATATGGTGGAAATGGCGGCTGACAAAGATGGTTTCATTCCTTTTTGCTGGACTGCAGATGAGAGGGCGGCTTGGTACTACATGCGCAATAAATTAGGCCTTTTTGATCCCAATGTGGGCCACCACCGTCCTGATGGGGCTTGGCACACTTGGTCTAACTATAGGGCCTCTGCTAACAGAATTCATAAATGGCTTGATCGTGCCATGATCTCGGTGCAATCTTTTTTTCCTTTGCAGAAAAGCAAGCCCTACCTGTCATTCCTCTTGTTGATGTGACCTTGTCAAACCACTATCCCATCCAATTTAATATTGTTTGGCAGACAGCTAAGGCTAGGCCTCCCACCACACAATTTTATTTTAATACCTCGTTCCTTCATCATGCTTCCACTGTGGCCCACATTCGTTGGGTCTGGAATCTTGAGCCTCGTCCCATCAACTCTTCTGGCTGGATTCAATGGTGGAATGATGCCATCAGGCGTACATCTCATTTTTTGCACATCTACGGTTGACAGTTGGCCAACTGTCACCATAGAACCTATGACACCACTACCAAGGCTCTACGGGTTGCCATCAAAGCTTTAGCTCAGGACCCATTCAATCAAGAGCTGCAATGCAATCTGGCTAAGATTCGGCATCAGAAGCAAATGGCTAACAATCATGTTGCTAGAGGGGCTCAGATCAAAGCTTGACTACACTGGTTAAAAGTTGGGGACCAAGTTTCTAAAGAGTTTTTTGCTGCTCTCCGGCCTTGTCACACCAGTACAGGCATTTGTAGAATTCGTGAAGGTCCTGTGTTTCTCACTGAGCTTCCTGATATTTTGCAAGCCTTTGTTCACCATTATGAACAAGTCTTTGCTTCTCAGGGTAGCTCCCCTACTAGTGAGAAAGCCCTTAAGGATTGCCTTTCTGTGGTCCCCCAGTGCTTGTCCCCTGCTCAGAGGGTTTTTTATGATCAACTACTTTCCTTGCAGGATCTCTGCGAAGCTGTGTTCACCATGGCTAATGATAAAGCCCCTGGCTGCGATGGTTTCCCATGCAAATTTTATAAGACACTCTGGGATGCCATTGGCCCGGATCTCCACCAAGTTTATCTGGAAGCTTTCACACCCAATCTCTTGGGGAAATCATCAATCAGGGGAATATCAAGTTCATTCCCAAATCTGGGGACCCTAAAGATATTTGTAACTGGAGGCCTATTACCTTGCTCAATGTCTCCTACAAGATCATTGCCAAAGCCCTGGCTGTCAAAATTCATCATTTGCTCCCTCAAATTGTCCGGCCTGAACAAACAGGGTTTATTAAATCAAGATTTATTCTTGATAATATTATTGCGGTCTGGGAAGGTATGGAATGGGCTCATAAGTCTAATCAGAAAGCCCTTTTTCTCAAAATTGATTTTGCTAAAGCTTATGATCGTATTGAATGACATTTTATTCTTGATATGCTTCACACTATGGGGTTTGGCCCAAGATTTATTCAATCTGTGCAGATGCTCTTCAATGATGGTTCTGCTTGCATCACTATCAATGGCCACTAGTCCTCCACCTTTGGGCTTTTTTGTTCTATTCAGCAAGGGTTCCCCTTGGCACCAGCTCTATATGTGCTTGTGGCCGAAGGGTTTGGCTATCTCCTGGCCCACTCCATTTCCAGGGGAAGTGTCTGGGGAATCTCCCTGCCTGATTCCTCCCAGCAGCTTGTCAATGGCCATTTTGCCGATGATTCCTTTCTCACCCTGGCGGAAGATGAGGAAAATGTTAAGGCAGCCTTGCAGTGTTTAGACACTTTTTGTCTTGCATTAGGCTCTGCCATTCAATGGCATAAAACCCTCTGCTTCAGGCAATCTACTCTTCCCGAGCCTCCCTGGCTTTCCCAGTTTGGCTGGTCCAGAATTCATCATGGGGAGATATTTCATTTTTTGGGCATCCCTTTTGCCTTCCAAGGTTTGCTACTGAATTATGGAATGCAGTTCTTAATAAAATCAAGAAGAAGCTTACCTATTGGGTCATGAAGCCGCTTTCCCTTGCTGGTAAATTTTAGATTTTCTCCAAAGTCTTGGCCGCTACACATGTTTATTACTCTTCCTGCTGGGCCCCCTCCAAAGCTTCCTACAAACGGCTCGAGAAACTTCTTCGGGACTTTCTTTGGGCTTCTGGCAGTGATCATCAAGGGTTTCACAGAGTGGCTTGGGAATTTTGCTGCCTTCCTAAGGCCTCAAATGGGTTTGGGCTTATTGATACCCAGAAACAAGGATATGCACTTTGTGCCAAATGGGTCATTCGGTGTCTCATGGGCAATGAATCTTGGAAGATTCTTCTTTGCCATTGTATCTCCTCTGGGTTTCCTCTCCACAAGCCTGCGTGGAAGGGGATTGGCTTTCAAACCTTGCTGGTCATGAGGGAGCTTGTCCAGATTCAAGGTTCTTTTGTTGCCAAAAGCATCTGGAAAGCTTGGGAGGTCGTCAAGCCTTGGCTCCGCTGGGCTAGGAATGGATTCCAGGATGGTCTTTCATTCAACCAACAAAATTTATGGTGGTCTCCTCTTTTCGCCCAGCAAGGGATTCCTCTTGCCAGACTTCATGGGGTCAGTGCTCTTCAGTTTCACAAGCGTGGCATTCAGATTCCTAGGGATCTTTTTTCTATGGCCACTATGAATCTTCGATCTTGGGAGGACCTCCGTGTTTAGTTTTGGCTCATCTGCCCAGATCATCAGACTTTTGACCTCCTAGTGTCTGCTATCCCACCTCACCTCTTGCACAAGGTGGGTATTCAATCAGTTAGACCTTGGTGGAAGGACTGGAAGTGGTATCCTACCACCCCCTTTGCCAGTTACAAGCCTAAGCTTGGTTACTCCGAGATCATGCTTCATTTGCCCATGGTTGATTCTCTCAACCATCGTTGGCGGTTTTCCTCTTCCTAGAAGAGCTGGGGATGACATTTTTGTAATATTTGGGAAGCCATTACTGAGCCCAAAATTGCTTATTTTGCCCAGTGTTTGCTTTACCAGGGCTTGCCTCTGGGTGCAGACTTAAACATTTGGGAGTTTCGGAACCCAAATGCCCATTCTGCGGTCTTCCAGAGTCAATAATGCATATCTTCTGGTTTTGTCGTCATGCCCATAATTACTGGGGTTGGATTCATGATTTTTTTGCTCCTTTCAAGCCTGAGCCCTTTTCTTGGCACATGGCTCTCCTTGGTGACCTTCCCAAAATGCCAGCCCAGTTCACCCAGATTTGGCACTCTTTTCGGATGCAAATTTTGTTTACTCTGTGGAAAGATAGGAATGATGTTATTTTCTCTCACAACAGTAAAGATATTTTTGTTTCGCTTTTTAATAAAGCTTGTATATGCAATAATGTCATGATGTAGATCTAGGTTCAAGCTAATAAGGTGGCCCTTGAAGTTGCCCACCTTCAAGAATTGCTCTAGCACTGGGGAATGCTCCCTACATTGTTGCCCCTGTGCCTCCTGATTCTGTGTCAGCCGATTGCACGCCGCCCAAAGGCCATCACCGCAGCAGAAGCTCTCATTCCAGGACTCCGCGATAGTGGCACCGCTACTCTACCTCTCCTCCTCCTCGAAGGGATTCGGATTCTAGGTGGCCACCTGTGCTTGCCTCTATTGCTGCTGCTCTCTCTCGGCCTTCGGCCTCTACTCCCCAGGGAAAGTTCCCTTTCCTAGGGCTTGCCATTTCACCCAGGCGAGAGGAAGGAGAAGTTGAAAAAGAAGAAGATGAGGATGGCTGGGCCATCCCAAATCAGGCTCCTCTGCCCAATGCCTGGGGTAACCCAGATGACAAAGATCCTCCTCCCTCTGCTACTACTACTTTGGCCACCTGAGGGCTTGTTTTTTTGATGAATAGTTGTTTGTTTCCGGCCTAAGTGCTATGTGGACTTGCGGGGTGATCTTTTCCCCCGGCCTTTTTTTTGGGAATTTTGTACTTTAGTATTTCTTTTAATAGTAAAGGCCTCTATTCATCAAAAAATTTGTTATCTTGAAAGTGGAGTCTTTCTTCAAAGCTTGTATTACACGCATTGGCGATAGAATGCCAAGATTAAAAAATAAACTTTAAGTTAGATGCAATAAATGTTAGGTTTGATTCATCCACAACAATGAATTAAGTTTAGGGATGTTTGAAGACAGGTTCTCTAGCATATTGACAAGATGAGATAGATAATTTAGTATGAAGCGCTCAGAGGAGTTACACAACTTTGAAAAGTAGTCGTGTTTGATTAACCTCAACTCGTAAAAAATGTAGTTCAAAAATACTTAGTAGACACTAACATTGGTTATAGAAGTAAAGTTTAATGCCATTACAAGCAAGAAAAACTTTAAATAAAGTACATGATGTAAATATGGGTCCTTGCAAAACACAGCTAGAAAAAATATGCATGTTACACACAAACATTGCAAAGTCGAAAAGCTTAGGTTGTCATATGCGAATGATAAAATTGGTCGAAATAAAATGCATCACCAATTTTATTCCATAAAAAATTCATTTGTCATCAATAAATAGTAATCTACAACTCGAAATTAGATAAAAAGTTTACACAATTGGCTTGTCGGCGATTTTCCTTATCAAAAATTATTTCATCTAAAAATAGAAATTACATCATTCAAAACACAGTTATATGATTACATGTTATCATATTAAATAGTAACACTCAAGAAGCACCAATATATTGTATTATCATATCTAAATATATTAAAATATAGAAGGATGAGTGTATTCATGACAAGTTCCACATCTATAGAGAATAACATAAAATGCAAAATTGTGCATTGACCAATAAACCCTATTCAATTTTGTCTATATCCAACTATGAAAATAGAAAATTGCTACAAAATGGGCAAAATCCCTCTTAAACGTGACATACCTACGTAATTTATTTATACTATATAAATATACAAAAATATATAACAAAAATGTGGAAAGATAACATCCAATTGCAGAGTATGTGGAGGTAGTGAAAATTAAAGAGCCTAGGAACCCACATTGAACCTAACTGGCCCAATAAAAATGTTTCCTATATCATGACACTGACCAACACCAACACTATCATCATCACTATGCTCAACATTCCACCTATTATCTACCAATAAGGTTTTGGAGAAAATGCAAGCTCCTAATAATCTCCACTCGGCTATTGTGAAGAATGTGCACAGGTTGAGTAGCAAGAACACGAAACCTTGTAACTACTCTAGCCCTTGGACAAATACCAGTGTAGTCTTGTGGTTGTGGAATTATATGATTCTCATCAATGTTGGTCAACAGTAAATCCAACTCACCCAGAAATGCATCCTTGAAATTTTTCTAGCATAAAATACCTGCAGAGATTATACAACTCTCAAGTGAGATAATTATCGCTAAAAACATGTCTATTATGTATGTGTTGACATTATATCTGTGATCCGCCATGATGCGAGGTAGACCCAAAATTTGTTTCACTACATGCAAGATAAGAAAAGTGGGGTGCTTCAAAATCTCTTGCACTCACCTGCCTATAACTTCTCCAAGAAAAGACATTTTTCATTTGCTAAAAATTAGCTAGATAGGAGAATTCATGACCACAAAAGATAAGAGTAGATTGAGATAATAAATACAGGAAAAAACTCAAAAGGGGGTTGCATATGCCAAAACAATGGGGATGATACAATATAAAGAGTTTGGGCATCGCTAATCAACAATCTCGTACGTGTTACTTTCTCTTCCTATTTTACATACACACTCTGGACAACATAGACACTTCATCAATGACAACATAGACACTTCATCAAATCTACATCAATCTTCCATCTTATTAAAACAAAATTCTATCAGAGGTTGACATAAATGACAACATATTGCAACAATCTCCTCCTTTTCCATTAATGAAAACACTTATTCACTAGGTATCTTCTCTTCCCTTTGTCATCAAGGGAAAAGGATAAGGGTATTCATCTAAATTTGTGACCTAAACATGCTCCACTTGACCATGCCAATCTACTACACACTCTTTCTGTCAATATCAACAATCCTACTACCTACTTCCCCTGAGAGGTATCCATCATTAGCACTGGAAAAATAATATATATTGAATTTATCCTCCTAAATAAATGCATCATCTTATGCATCTAGTTGTAAGGAGGGGAAATAACCCCTAACTTCATCCCAAGATACTCAAATGTATCCTTTGAAAGAACTTTTATGAAGATGTCTCTAATTATGCTTTGCTTCTAAATTTACTATGCAGTGTTTTAGATTGCATCAACGTTTCAAATCACACCTTGTAATTCATCATAAGGATGCAAGTGAGAGAGTTTCAAGATGTTTGTAACCTACTCCTTTGCAGTTACATATCCCAACTTCACTTGTTGATCGACAATTTTCTCACTTAGAGAGTTGTACCCGATAGATACGTGCTTGGTTCTTGAGTGCATCAATGAATTCTTTGAAATATTGGTGACACTTTTATTGTCACACAAAATAGGAATGGGCTCATCATATGCTCCCTTGATGTCCTTCAAAGTTTTATTCATCAACAACACTTGGGTGCAACAAGATGTTGCAACTATTTACTTTGATTTTGTTGTTGACAAGGACACTTAGTCCTAGACCATGAGACTAGTTTGCCTCTCCAAAAGAAGGCACTTATGCAGGTGCTTCTTCTATCACCTACACAACTTGCCCAATTAGCATCAGTGTATGCACTTAAGGAGAAATAACCATAGTCCAGAGTGTTTTTCAAATATCCAAAGATTCTTTTGACTGCCTTCACATTAGTTTCTTTTGGATTAGCTTAAATTTTTGCAATCAAACATATTGCATGCATAATATTAAGCCTAGGTACAATCAAATATAGTAGGCCACCAATCATGGATATTATTGAGTCTAATAAGCTTGAGGTGACTCAAATCCTTTCTTAAGTGACAACCAATTGTCATAGGAGTTATTGTTGATTTGCAGTCTTCCATTCCAAACTTCTTCAACATTATATATTTAGCTTGTGAGATAAAGATACCATCATCTATTTGAGCAATTTGAAGTCTAAGAAAGAATGACAACTCACCTAGCATCGACATATCAAACTTGTTCTATTTATCGAGAAAACTTCTTACATAATACATCATCTCCATCATATATATTGTCATAAACTTATAAAACAACAATTATATTTTCTTCATACTTAATTTTGTTGTAGAGGTTGCTATTGTATGCACCCAAAAATGGTCGCCTAGACTTTGGGCCCCATTTATTTGATTTATCAACCCTGAATCATTTTGATCAATAATCAATATTTTCAACATTATCAATTTCTTGATCAAGTCTTAATTTCGATCATATATTGGATTTTTATCCTATGGGCTAATCATTTATCATAAGTCTTTATTTGATTAAAATGAATATTTCCTCCCCTTTAGATTAAATAAAAAGCCTCACCTTTCCTCTTGTCCTAAGTTGCACAAATAAAGCATTATTCCTATTTTACAAAAAGGAAAAAAACACTTTTGTCTCACATGGACACAAAGTCAATTCCTATTGGAGGATACTTGTGCACACGGATCGCTCCTCTTTTAAGCTCCACCGCCAATTAAGACTTTTGCCTCTTAATCTCAATGGTCCATTCCTTTGCATTTCTTATAAAAGGAAAGCTCTCTCCTTCATTTGCAGATCATGTTTTTGTGCTAACTTTATGCTGCAGGAATCCTTGAAGACTTTGAAGCTTTTTAGAGATCATTGTTGCATCCGACTTTAGATTTATTCATTTGCTTCATAGTTTAGTTTACATTCTTACATAGTAGTTTCATTTTCATGACTTTCATAGCTTAGATTTCCTTTCATGCAATAGCATAACTTCACATAGCTTAATAGGAGGGATTTGTAACACTTGTTCTTTCCATTTCATAGTTTAGTTGCATTGCATTTTCATTTCTCTAGACTAGTTTGCATTGCATTTTCATAGTGATTCTTGAGGATATTGGCACTCTTGCCCTTGTCCTCATTTGAATCTCTCGTTGTGTGGTTGACTAGCAAGGTCATAAGCTTATAGCTCTAGCTGAGAGCAAATACATCATAGTCCCTTGCAACTCCATGCATAGAGATCTACAAGCTGCTTTGTGAGGCCTCATTCTTGAGCAACCTTGCATGTAATGGTTCATAGAAGTGCACCATTTTAGTGTGTACATTTCTGGTGTCCACCGTGGGGTAGAGTAAATAGGCTTTGTCCTTTAGTTTCTTGCATTTTCATCATTTTCTGGATTATTTTTCAGAAATTTTGCAGTCTCTGGTTTTTGTCTCAGAATATCGCGCGATACTTCTCAGGTATATCACACGATATACCTTACTATACCAATGTGACACTTCACCCTAGAGAAGAATCGCCTGTCAGTATTAAGGTATATCGCCTGGTGTTGTGCGAAGTGTCACCCGCGTATAGAGAAGTATATCGCCCGAACTGAGGTATATCGCGCGAATATAGGAAATTGTATCGCGCGATACTGGTGACATTTGAGGTATATCGCCTGATCTGACAGAGACCTGCGGTTCAAGTTTTATCATCCGAATCTGATCATATTTAGTTTGCTAGTTTACTTTATTGTATTTAGATAGGTCTAACCTGCATCTCTTAGCTTAGGTAAATCAGTTTGTTGCAAATATTTTTATTTAGATTTTGGATTTTGCTAACCTTGTGCGTCTAACAAGTTGTGGTTGTAGGTGCCTCTTGCTTGAATATTTTGTCAAAATCACATGTCAAAGAGGGCTACTAATGGTTTTTGTAGGGCTGCCCAAGCATAAAAACAAAAAAAAAATCTTGTTTGTTTATTTGCTTTCCTTTTAAGTGTGGCAAAAACTAGTTGTTTCATTTATTAGGAACTCTAATACCTTGTGAAAGAGATTTTGAGGTGGTAGGAGAAGTATGCTCTTCACCTTTAGGTGAATCAGAAAATCTTGACCCATCTTAAGATTTTGGAAGCAAGGGAGTAATTGAATCTCTTTGCTTGGTGTGTTTGGGAGAAGTTTTTGAGATAGGGGAGTATGCTCTTCACCCTTGAGGTGAACCAAAAACCTTGAACCTCAAAAATTATCCATTTTTGTTTAGTTTAGGAATCTTTTAGCGGGCCTGCTCTTGAGAAATCAAGAGGAATGACTCAAGTGGGGACAACCTTGTCATCATTTTCCTTGGTGGCGAGTGATTCCAACTCACTATAATCTCAAGGCTATCAAGGACACCAAAAACCTTGGTAGACGTAACACTTATCTTCGTTTGATGTGAGTAGCTCATGGGATTGCGACCATGGGGAAAATATTGAACAAGAATGCTTAAGGTACTCTTGAGGCCGTGAGGTCTGAGTCCTCTTTGAGGAGCAAGAGGGGTGTTATGAACAAAAATCTTTATTAAGAACCATTAGATAGAAGCCACCTTGTTTAGCCACTTATCTTCTTAGTGCAAGGATTGATCCAAGTGGTTTACCCGGATCACCTTAAGATACTCACCATATGTGTCCCTTTGGTTGTGTCATTTGACACTTCCACGACAAAGCCAATATCTCTTGTGGGTAACCACTTGGTGTGAGGCAAGGGGGCATCAAGTTGTGGGCTAAGTTGGTAAGTATTGAGCCTTGACCTTTTTAGGATAGATTTGCTTGAATTGTCTTCGGTTGTGTGATGCTAGTGTAAACGTTCTTACATACAAATAATCGGTAGCATTCATAAGGTGCTTTTTTCAATTCTGATATCACAAGTGTTTGTCTTGGCAAGGTCGCTTTTGCCCTTGTTTCAAGTGTTTGAGACATGTTTGATCCCTCACTGTTTGCAAACCTGCCAAAATTTTGCTAATATTGTGATTGAAATCGAAAACATCAACCCTCAGACCAAAATTTTTGCCCAAACAGACCCAAAAATGTAAATTTTACACAGTTCTGGTCAAGAGTTAAGCAATTTTGCAATAGTATCGCGTCCTTTAGAGTGAAATATCGCGCGATGCTTCGCGGGTTCAAAAAGTTTCACTTGCTTTGAGAGGAAATATCATGCGATAGATCACCCCGGATAGACTATTGCCCGACCTACCTGGTGTTTATCGCTCAGCTATTGTAAGGTCTATCACCTGGTATAAGGTGAAGTATCACCCGGTTGTAGGTGTATCGCTCCGATAGCCTGGAGTATATCACCTGGTTAATTTCTATCGTGCTTGCAATTTGATCAGTTTCAATTGTTGTTAGTCAGGTTAGGTCTTGGAATAGGCTTCTTGCTCTGTCATTTGAGACCTGTCTTGACTCTACATTTCTAGTTTTAGTCCTTCGGGATAGCATCATTTGATTTATGAAATCACTTTGGGAATAATTGTCAAATTAGAAGGCCATTCTTGGTGCCAAAGTTCATCTCTAGGATTGTTAGCTACATTTTTGGAAAATTTGAGTGCTCTTATTGTCCAAATCACTTTCATTTAAATCTCGATTTCAATTACATTTTGGCCTAGTCCAACCTCCTGGTTCAAAAGTGCAAGGGTAGTCACCCTTTGATTTGAAGCACCTCTTTGACAATGTTGGTAAAGCCCCTTTTCTGTCTTTTCATTTATCTTTGGACAATAGAGGACTTTGATTATCCTAGTTTGGTGCTGACACTTTGAGAGGTCATCTTATCATTGAGAGTATCTTTCTTTCATGTCAGTTACAACAAGGTACCAAGTCAATCAAGGGAAGCGACCCCCTGTTGCCTTTAGCCAGTTACCACTAGTTAAGACTCATCGACAGCATAAGGGAAAAAAACCCCTTTTTGATCAATCACCTAAGAGTGAATCTGAGGTTTGTTTTAATCCAAAAGCTAATCCTAGTGAAGTGAGCACCTCTTTTATACCACTTTCATCAAGCATGGACATGAGTTACACTTTCACTCGACAACAAAGAGAAGCCATGAATCAAACTCTTGAGGATATCTTCCAATGGCATAGGAGAGAGTACAGTGGTTCTTCTCATACTAGTCCACCCGGGTCACCTCCCAACAACGTGAGGTATTTTGATGCTCACCAACGAGCTGAGAGACATCATAAGAAAACTCATTCAGATTCAAGGTCACAACATGAGGACCAGAACAACGAATCTAGTGATCACCACATAAATGTGGTCAATGCAATAAGGCATTCGAGACCATCCTCTCCACTTAAAGATACCTCTCGATATGCAAATACAAGATTGAAAAGCATTGAGAGGGAGAAGCAAGCCTATTTGGATGAACAAGCTGCTAAAAAGGAGAAATTCAGACAACTAGAAGAAGAAGAATGTGCATTATTGGACATAAGGAAGAGAGTCACCCAAGAAGAAGAAGATAGACTCTATGCACAACAACTCCAAAGCCGATTCAATGGGAGGGGAACCAATAGTGGGACCAACTCAACCCCATCTACCCCTTCGCCAAGTCCTAGAAGAAGATCAAAGACACCCTCACGATCCCCGAGCCCTAGAGGAAGAAGGGCTTCAAGATATGATCATCATAGGAGATGGTCACCTCATAGACATTCAAAGCAACCCTCCCAACAAGCACATCATGGCTCACAACATGGAGGAAGTTATGCCAAATTTGATCATATAGATTTTATGACTATGCAACAAGAACCATCCTTTCAAGCATATGTGGAACGATATGTGGAACAAAACAAGGACCAATTCCTAGAAAGCCTTATCAACAAAGGTGCTAAAGTTCCATATGATCTTGACGTCCACCAAAAGATTAAGAAACAAAATCCTTCAACCAATGAGGTGATCATGCAAATGCAGAAGGATATTGAAAGGATGAGGGCTCCTAAGAGCACATTTAATTTGGACTCCATATGTCCCAACCTGATTGACAAGAGTGTGGTGTTGGTTGAGTTCCCTAAGAAAGTTGAGTTTCCAACCTATGACAAATATGATGGTGTTGGTGACCCTCACGACCATGTTCGACAGTTCTACATAATGAGCTTTTCTTTCCATCATGAAGACTCCTACTTGCTGAGATTATTTTCGAGGAGTCTCAAAGGTCAAGCCATGGAGTGGTTCACCAACCTTACTCCTCTAGTAAAGTCATTTAAAGAACTCATCCAAAGATTTGTTCAACATTTTGCTTATAATCTATCAAGGTCGGTCACAATGCTTGATTTGTGCAAGCTTAAACAAAATCAAAGAGAACATTTTGTCACTTTCCTACAAAGATGGAGACGTTTGTGCTCAAAATATCCAAGGACAATTCCCAAGGAGGAAAGAATCGACATCATTGTGAGTAACTTAGTGCCAGAATTAAGATATGAGGTATGAAAGATACCATTTAATTCTTTTGATACCATGGTAGAAGTGGCATGTCACATAGAGGATGTCCTAAAAGAACAAGGAATTTTGGCTAAATCCACTAATAACAACAATGGCCAAAACAACAACAATAATAGTTATAAGGACAAAAAGAACTCCTATTGGAACAAGAATAAACAGGTGGTCAATGACGGAGTTGTTGACTCACCACAACCTAAGAATGAAGGAGTTCTTAATCTCTCCAATGCGGTACAAGCCATGAAGCTGCAAGCATCCTCAGGACAACAAGAGAACAAACCCAAGTATCAAGGGAAACCTAAGAAGGAAAAGAGACAATTCACCAAACTTGGGGACTCCTATGCAGACATTTTCAAGACACTAATTGCTCATAATTTGGCACAACCTCAGGATCCTGCCAAGCACCGCATACCCGATCCTAAACCTCATTGGTGGGATGAGAAAGCCTTTTGTGTCTTCCACAATGGAATTGGACATGATATAGAAAATTGTTTTAGGCTTAAACATCTTGGCCAAGACCTCATTGAAAGTGGGCGATTACAAGTTGATGGTTTAACTACTAATGCGGATCATAAGGCTTTTAAAGAACCCTTGCCCAAATATGAGAAAGGGGAGAATTCTAACAGCAAGCATGGCAAGGTTGCTATCAACTATACCTACACAAATGCTGAAAATGTTATTAACATGCTTGAAGTGGTTGATGACAATATCAACATGATGAGAGGGAAAGATCCTTATGGATATGATGTGGATTCAACTCCAATGTCTGATGAAGGACCCGTTGTGGTGCTAAGAGGTCCTCACTCACGAAGGATGCCCCAATCCCTCAATGCTGTCACTAGGGGTTAGGCTCAAGCTCCCATTATTATCAGAGGTCCTAGCTCTAGCAAGTCAAAGCAGCCCATGTCCAAGGGTGTTCTTCCTAAATCTTTTGTTGGTCCTGATTCCAATTATAACCTTATTGACCAATTACAACATACACCAGCACAGATATCTATTTTCAAACTTTTAGAATTGTCCCCTAAGCACAAGCGTGTCCTTGAGGATGCTTTGCGAGCAGCCAGTGTCCCTAACAACTTAGATATTGATCAATTCCAGAATATGGTCAACCATTTGGCTAGCCCTCATTACCTCACTTTCTCAGAAGAAGATGACAAATCCATTAGTCACCCACATAACTTGGCCTTACACATCGAAGTCATGATTCATAAAACCCGTGGCAGGCATGTATTGATAGATGGGGGTGCAGGGCTCAATATTTGTACCATGAGTTTGTTGAAGGCTCTAGGGTATTCTGAAGAAGTCATTGACACAAGGAAAAAGATCACAATCAAAGCATATGATGAAGCAGAAAGAAGTTCTAAGGGATTGGCTGTTTTGCCTATCCGCATTGGTCCAGTAGAAAATGACATCTTATTTCAAATTGTTGATGTTGGTCCTTTAGCCTACAACATTTTGCTAGGTAGGCCATGGATTCACGAAATGCAAGCAGTCCCATCAACGTATTACCAGTGTGTTAAGTTTCCCCATAATGGTGTAGAAATTTGCATACCTGGAGATAGTGCTTTGTTAGTTAATAACATTTCTGCTGGATCACATGTACCTTTGAATAGGGAAGCTGACAGTCCTAGTATTTCACTTGAACAATGCAAGCAGAAGTTTAAGACCATAGATCTTGGGATGGGAGATTATAAAATTGATTCTTTTACAAAAATGCCAATCTCTCCTAGGTCTTATGGGAAACCATCACCAAATATGAAACCTTCATCATCAACAATGACATTATTTGAAAAATTTGTTGAGTCTTCAGTTCCTATTCAGGAAGAGAAAGAGGAAGTTGTCGTAAGGGACTGGATCTATCATGAGGGAAAATACCAACACAACGAGAGCTTTGCTCCTTCACCTAAAGCTTATGGGAGAGGGTATACGTTGGTTAAGAATATGGGTTATCCAGGATATGGTCCCCTTAGCCATAGGTTGGATGCTAAAGCTGAGCCTCTTAACCATACCCTTTTTGGATGAAAGAATAAGTCAACAGTTGGCTTAGGTTTTGAAAATAAGAAGAAGAAAGGTGTCCCTGTCCCAGCTGCGATGGACAGTGACAGTGATTCAGACTACACACCTGATCTTTCTAATCAACAAGACATGTCTGATGATTGGGTGCCTTCAACAAATCTTCTTTGGGGAGATTCAAAAGATTTGATAATTGATGGTCCTACTATCCCAGCTGTGACGGATAGTGACTATATGAATGCTAGATTGACAATGGAAAGTGTTGCTATCCTAGCTACGACGGATAGTAACAATGCTAGCATTAGAGAAGGGGAAACCTTTCCCAACCTTGAGGCTTCTACATCACGAGGCCCAAATGATGATTCAGACACAGACTCACATGAGTACGAATGGGACTCACTTTCAGATGCAATAGTTGATTTGGACATGGATGTTGTCCATACTTATAGTACCCAACCTGATGTGACCAACAAGCTTAGTGTAGGACTAGAGGATTGTACTCCTCAAATTGCCTTAGTGGACGACGCTTCGTTTGGTAGGATGAGTCTTAATTCGGGTATCTTAGGAGAAGACTTGATGAATCCCAATTTTATGGTCACCAGAGATAACACCTTTCACATAAATAACATTGAACCAGTCATTGACCTACCCCTTGTTCACTATGACCTAATTGACTGGTCTCAGCGCCATCAAGAGCCTAGATTCCTCACTTTTCAGAATGACTATGAACTTGCCTGCTATCTAAATGCTCTTGAACCCGTGGCTTCTTCCACCAGTGAACCGACAACAAGTATGACGGAGCCTGATATTAAGTACCTCAGTCTAAAAATAAAAGAAAAAGAAAGAAAGAAAAATAGGTCTGATGGAGAAAACCACTTTGTGGCGGTATCAGAACCAAAAATAGTAAAAAGAGATGACGTATCTGAGGGTGAAAACCTCTTTGAGGCGCCTAAGGATGGGGTACTTAATAACTTGCCGAGTTATTTTTAGGATAGATCATCAGTATTGATTGAGCCAACAAAACCAGTTAATTTGAACACAGAAGAAGCTCCTCAAATCATTCATCTTGCTCAGTCTTTATCAGAAGAAGAAACCAAGGCATATATACAATTCTTACAAAAGAAGAAAATTAATTTTGCATGGACCTATTCAGACATGTCAGGGCTTGACACAAATCTTATAATGCATCACTTATCCATAGCTCCAGGAGTCAAACCAGTGAAATAGAGACTCAGAAAAATGCATCCACATGTAGCTCTCCTTGTCAAAGCGGAATTAGAAAAACTTTGAGAGCTGGATTCATTAGAGCCATCGATTATGCAGAATGGATCTCAAACATAGTACCAGTTTCCAAACATGATGGGTCCATTCGTGTATGCATAGATTTTAGAGATTTAAACAAAGCATGCCCAAAGGATGATTTTCCACTTCCAAACATTGACAAGATAGTGGACATGACAACGGGCTATGAAATATACTCTCTAATGGATGGCTTCTCAGGATATAATCAAATTAAAATAGCTCCTGAAGACCAAGAGAAAATAGCGTTCACATGTGCATGGGGAACCTATTGCTGGAACGTCATGCCATTCGGGTTAAAGAATGTAGGAGCAACATACCAACAAGCTATGACCACAATTTTTCATGATATGATGCATAAGAACATGGAAGATTATGTGGATGATACCCTGGCTAAATCCAGAAAAAGGGATGCACACCTTCCCGATTTGGAAGTAATTCTCAATTGCATGGAACAGTTTCAACTCAAATTGAATCCAAAGAAGTGCGCATTTGGTGTCACCTCAGGCAAACTTTTAGGATTTATAATATCAGCAAAAGGTATAGAGGTTGATCCCGAAAAAGTCCAAGCAATTTTAGATATGCCACCTCCAAGAAACATTAGTCAGATGAGAAGTCTTCAGGGATGACTCCAGTCAATTAGGAGGTTTATCTCACAGCTGGCAGATAGAGCACAACCCTTTAATAAGACACTGCATAAGGGTGCTTCTTATGTATGGAATGAGGAATGCCAAAAGAGCCTAGATGAAATTAAACAATACTTGGCTAATCCTCCAATTTTGATGCCGCCTGTTCCTGGGAAACCATTAATTTTATACATTTCAGCAACATAATCTTCTTTGGGGGCATTGTTGGCTCAATTAGATGATATTGGGAAAGAAAGGGCCATATACTATATCAGTCGTACTCTAGTCTTCTATGAGATCAATTATAATAACATTGAGAAGCCTTGTCTTGTAGTGGTGTTTGCTTCTCAAAAGTTGCGACACTATATGCTTGCTCATACTATACATTTGGTTGCAAAAATTGATCCTCTTAAGTACTTTCTTAGTAAGGCTACTCTCACGAGTAGATTTGCCAAGTGGATGATGGTTTTGACTAAATTTGATATAGAGTACGTTGAGAGAAAGGCCATAAAGGGGCAAGCTATTGCTGATCAATTAGCTGATTTTTCAGTTAAGGATAGTATGCCTATTCAGGT
Organism: Chamaecyparis obtusa; assembly: GCA_027943335.1. Classification (NCBI taxonomy): domain Eukaryota; kingdom Viridiplantae; phylum Streptophyta; class Pinopsida; order Cupressales; family Cupressaceae; genus Chamaecyparis; species Chamaecyparis obtusa. The sequence continues at coordinate 2,979,346 of BSBK01003613.1, read as the reverse complement.
AGAATTCCCAGATGAACACATCCTGTATATGACTACCCGCACTTGGAAGATGTTCTTCGATGGTTCCCACATGCAAAATGGATTAGGTGCCAGAGTATTATTTGTCTCTCCACATGGGTACAACATTCCAAAGTCTTACAAACTTTTATTCCCATGTACGAATAATATTGCAGAATATGAAGCTTTAACCAATGGATTGAGAATGGCTATAGAATGGAACATAACAGAGTTACATGTCTCTGGGGATTCTCAGTTAATCATCAACCAAGTCAATGAGGAGTATCAAACCAAGGATGATAAATTGATACCCTACAAAAAGATGGTTGACTCATTGAGACGTTACTTTACATTTGCGACATTTCAACAGATCCCTAGGACAGAGAACAAAGCTGCAGATGCTATGGCCACATTAGCTTCACTCCTTTAGTTGGAAACACATAAATCAAGATTCGAATTCCTGGTGGAAGAGCTACACCATCCCATATTTGACTCATCTGCAAGCCATGTCATTTGTACCCTTGTCACACATGAGTCTTCCCGATATGGTGCTCTCTATTCATATCTTCATGATGGCATCATCCCCGACACATTCAACCGTTCTGAACGCTGAAACCTCATCCATAATGCCTCTCACCACACCCTTATCTCTGGTGATTTATATAGGAGGGGTTTAGATGGGACGCTCCTTAGGTGCTTGGAAAAGGAGGAATCTGACCAAGCGTTAGTTGACATCCACGAAGGCATTTGTGGTGGACATTCTAATGGTCTTGCCATGGCCCAAAGGTTGCTTAGGGTAGGGTATTATTGGCCCATGATGCAGATAGATGCAGTAGCCTTTGCTAAGTCTTGTGAAAAATGTCAGAAACATGGAAACTTGATTCATGCTCCAAGTAGGGAGCTGATTCCTTCTGTTTCTCATTGGCCATTTCAACACTGGGCCTTTGATCTAGTTGGGAAGATTCATCCCAACTCATCAGGTGGACATAAGTTCATTATTACTGCCACTGACTACTTCACAAAATGGGTGGAAGCTGTACCAACTTTTGTTGCTTCAGGGAAGACTATCTCTTTGTTCATCTTGAATCATATTATTTGCCGATTTGGAGTACCTTCTGAGATTATCACTGATAACGGAGGTCAATTCAAGAATAAGGACTTAAAGCATTTATGCAAAAAGTTTAAAATCAAGCAACATTGGTCCTCCATCTACTTTCCACAAGGAAACGGACAGGCAGAAGCCTCCAACAAAACCATTCTTAAGATCCTTCATCGGACAGTGAACAAGAATGGTAGGGATTGGCACTTGCAAATCAATCCCGCACTATGGGCTTATAGAACTAGCATCTGTACACCTACAGGAGCTACTCCTTTTTCTCTTACCTATGGCACTGAAGCGGTATTGCCTTTAGAAATCGAGATACCATCACTCACAGTCTCACTCAAAGGATTGATAACAGATGAGGATTACCGCACCATGAGGTTATAGGAACTAGAACTTTTAGATGAGAAGCGTAAAGCTTCCTTTGATCATATGAGAGTGTATTAGAAGCGTATGTCCAAGGCATTCAACAAGAAGGTTTGCCCTAGAGAGTTTCAAATAGGTGATCTTGTTTTGCGAGAGAACCCTAAGAACCAACATACCAGAGAACAAAAGGGTAAGTTTGAACCTAACTGGCTTGGACCATATGTCATCACAGCTGCTTTTGGTACAGGTGCATATTTACTGTCAGATCTAAATGGAGAACAACTCCCTAATCCCATCAACATTTTGCACCTCAAGAAGTTCTATCCTTGATGCCCATTTCTGTCTGGGGGCATCCTTTGTACATATTTATGGATCCTGAAAAATACCAAAAAAATTGATATATGATGCTGAAAAAATCCTAAAAAGCATATAAAGTCTTGAAAAAAATATGAAAAAATTAAAAAAATTCAAAAATTCAAAAAAAATAGAAAAAGTGCCTTGGTGAAAACCTGGAAACAGGCACCTTGGTAGCAAAAATTTATAAAAAAAAAAAAAAAAAAAAAAAAAGGAGAGAAAAATTGCACTAAATCCAAGTGGTGAAAACCTGGAAACAGGCGCTACTTGAGGCCTTTGCACCCCTATTTGTTAGCATGCATCCTCGACACTTAGCCACTTTCCATCATGCCTTGACCTTATTTGGCTTAGTCTGGAATTGGTCTTTGTCTTTGTCTAGGGGGCATAACTTTTAGCATTGGTCCTTTAGGTGCGTTTGTCTCTGGGGGCATTTCACAAACAGGTGTTTTTCAACACCACCCCAAACAGTGTTTTTCAACACTGCCCTTGCGTCAAGTGTTTCTTAACACTTATCAGATGTCTTACCCAATAGTCCAAGTGTAATGTGATATTTCTCACTAAGCAGATGTGATACTCATCATTTGACTCTATGACCAACACACATGCACTTAAACAATCAACTCATTGAGATATGTCGACTTTATTTTTCTTTGTGTGTTGTCTATGAGGATTTCTTTGGTGCGTGGTCTCTCCCTGAGAAGTTTTCGATGATGTATAGCTAGAACACTGAGGGTATGAAAACATGTTTTCTTTCTTTATCTGCTTGTGGGTATATTTTGTTGATCCTAACTGTCATGAGCATTTTTGCTAGTCTTACTTGACACTATGGATTGACAGGGTATTATCCTTGACTGTTTTGCAAGTGCATGCTTCTAGTTATCCTGACTTTCATGTGTATTGATACAAGCATAATCCCGCCATATCAAACTTAGGTAATCTCACTGCATTAGTCATCTGGACCTACATGTCTTTGATGCGTAGGTGAGCTTCCCACATTCCTATCTGATAAAGATCATATTCATATCCACATAGTCACACTAGTGTGCATTGTATGATCTTACGACGCTACCAATAAACGCTTGATGATGATAATTAGATGTCTATTAGCGTTGTGACCTTGCAAGTCAACCACTTTTTCATAGTAGCTTGCATTTTAGGTTCATGATAGTTTTGCATCTTGCATATGGAGAGAGCTCTCCTTTTCATCTTACGTGGACCTATCATTCAACTGCGCTTCTTCTCGATCATGTCTTTCACTCCTTGTCTCTTTCATCTCAAACCTGTTCTTGTTCATCACAAGGGGTTAATCATATCATCATATCTATATCACAACTGTCATTTTCAGAAACATGAGCCTATATTATACACATGCGAATCAAACATACATCTATAAGAGAGAACATGCATAAGCATGTACATAAACATTTTGAGCAAAATGACAAGACAATATACATAAACTGATACATCCATCACAAGTGAGACATAAACACATGATATATCGAACATCCAGTACTCTCATATATACACCAATGTCATGATACAATATATAATATGGGATCCCAAAATCTGGATCAATGTCTCAAGATATGTCTAAATATCTAACAACATCTAACCCTAAACCTAAGACTGACTGCCACCCTCATGTCCTGGTGTTGGCGGAGGTGGTGCTGGATCATGGACTACATCTGATCTACCCACTACTACAGAGTATGATGGTGCTCTCCGATCCTTTGGGACTGCCTGAATGTAGAGGCCATAATAATATGCAGCTCGCGCTGCCTCTCTCTGTCTCTCTGCCAGGGCAACTTGTAAGGCTCTCTCTCGCCGCTCTCTCTGCCCGCTGATCAGTGAGTTGCTGCTCTCTCACTGCTATAGTAATCTAAAGCTACTACATCTCAGCCTTGAGAGCCTGTATCCTCACTCTCAGATCATCCCCACCCGCAGGCTGATCCTGCTGTGCCTTTGCCTATCGACGAGCTGGTCTCGCCTCATCCTCAGGCGTCGTTGACCTTTGTCCCCGTGACCGTTTCTGGCCACCTGATCAGGATCCCTCCCCTCTCTCCATCCTCCTCCCTCTCTCCCTCCCGCCGTCTCCTCCATCCCCTCTGTCTCCTCCATCTCCTCCATCCCCCCCATCATCACCTCCGTCCCCCCCTGTGTGGGTAACTGTGCATCTGGTATAGTGAACCGAGGGAACGACGCCCTCCATCGCTCTACCCTATATGCTGCATCGGCCCCTGCATCTGCCACATCTGGGTGATACTCCCAGGGCTTGCTCCTGATACCAACTGTCTCTGCGATCACCTGCTGGTAGTCTAACATGGGTAGCCATCCATGTCCCTCCTCATCCATAGCTCGGGCATATGTAGTACTCTCTGTCGAGACCCGCTGCTACCTCCCAAACTGCCACCATACCTGAGTGATGCAAAATCTCTCCACTATCTCTGAGTGTCGGCCTACCAGTGGCCGGGTACACAACATGTAGCTCAGCACATCCTCTGCATCACCCCATGCCTCCACATCCCTGTATGGCCTCCATGTGAAAGCAGCCATCTCATCCAAGATGCTCCTATAGTATGTCACATCCCCCGTATGAGCATGTGATATGAAACCCATATATCTGTATATATATGGGCATCTCCTCTCCCTCGGTTGAACCCTCGGGTGCATCACAACAATGTGCTCCCAAGCCCACACCTATGTCAGGATGGCACCGTAAGCCCACGACCGGCTATCCCTATACACGATCTCGTGTAGCTCTTGATACATCTCTGCAAGAATGGCTGGTCCCCATGCCATCCGATGAGGTTTGTCTACCAAGTCAATCAGTAGCTTGGCCCATCCGAGCGGGAAGCCCTTCTGATTGCGATCAATCATCAGGATCTGAGAAATAATGGATGCCACAATACATGGCACCGAAAAATCCCTACCGAAATCCTCTAGCAGCCGCTCCCAGCTGACATGCTGATCAAGGATAGTCACATCCTGGAACATCTCCTGGATCATCCGTCGCCCCTCAGTCACATCCTGATCATAGTATACCTGTGCCATCACATGAATCATGTTAGTTTTCATCCTTTGGAAACATTACATTTTACACGATTATATCTAAAAACATGATTATACTTACTGGCTCTCCATGACATGGCACTCGTAAGATCCTGTAGACATCCTCCAGCGTGATGGAGGCCTCACCTATGGGAAGATGGAAGGTGTTGTGCTCGCTATGCCATCTCTCGGCAAGTGCAGTCAACAACCCATGGTCAGCTCAGATGTTTGGGAATCTCAATAAATACCTAAACCCCATGGTCCTAATGTCAACATTGCTCGGATCATCCAGATCTCAGACACACCTCAGCCTGGTCACCTTCGGCGCTCTGATGATCAGTGCCGAAAAAACCTCTTGCAAGCCGTTAAAACTAAGCCAGTTGTTAGAACATATCATGATGGATGCCTCAAAATCAGTCTAACACATCTTTGAACACCTAAAATTGTCTGGACCCATGTCATTTTGCTTACAAAGACCTAAACTTTCAAATTTTACACTTGGGCGATACTGCTTTTTTGGAGAAGTATTGTGCAATACTTCTCCTTATAGTGGTGCGATATACTTTGGGTCGTGCGATACTTCACCCGGTATTGCGTGATATTTCACCCAGTATCGTGCGATACTGGTGCCTATACTCGCGCAATACTTTGGGGACCCACGAAGTATCGTGCGATATTTCTCCCCAAAGGGCGTGATACTTCTAAAGTATCGCGCGACATCTCGCCTAACATAAAAAATTTAAAAATTTAAAAATTTATAAACGTGCTAAAAATGTATTAAATGACTCAAAACAGTGAGTTTTTCGAAAACATACTGGGGCAGGATAGTGTGGTGGTCGGTTGTGCAACCGGGCACGCTTGAATCGATGCCTATGGATGGGAACTCCTACCTGCTATGCCATTTTCTCTCTCAGAGCTCTCAAAATTCTCAAATTAATCAAAGACAAATAATTTTTGAAAATGACATTTTCACCCCTTTTATAGCATTTTAACTTTTTGACCGAATTTCGAAACACTTCAGATTTGCGTGAAAATTGCACCCCTACCTAATTTTGACATCCTAGATCCATTTTCGGACTCGAAATCAAAATTTGAGGTCATCTTGGTAGTCAAAATCATATTTCAAAATTTTCTCCTTCTTCTAAGCAGTTGACTAACTTTTTGAGGCATAATTTGATTTTCGATGAACTTTCTTCCTTCCATGTCTCTCAAATTTTCTAGTCTTTCATTCACTCTATTTCTAGTCTTCTATTTCTATTCTTCTACTTCCTCATTGGGGCATGTTTCATTGCCTAATGGTTAACCTATTGACCTTTGCATTCGATTGTGATTTCATTCTGATTTCATCAAATCTTTATCAATTCGTTGTTCTCCTCTCCCTGATTTCAATTTCGATTCCGAGGGGGCAGTATTTATGGGATTCTCATCCCCGATTCTTTGATTTTCCTGATTCAGACATCTTTTGTGAGCTTTTGCTCAAATTTGAGATTCTTATCTCTTACTTTAAATGTGATCCCGAATTGATCTCATGTTTAAAGGCCTTTGTCTATGTTTGTCCAGATGTGATCCCGAATCGACCTCACATCTGAGTTGTTTTGTGATCCCAGATCGATCTCACATTTCAATTCTTCTTTGACTGCATGTGTTCCCAGATCGATCACACATTAGTCAAAGAGGGGCAAATGTATGCACCCAAAAATGGTCGCCTAGACTTTGGGCCCCATTTATTTGATTTATCAACCCTGAATCATTTTGATCAATAATCAATATTTTCAACATTATCAATTTCTTGATCAAGTCTTAATTTCGATCATTTATTGGATTTTTATCCTATGGGCTAATCATTTATCATAAGTCTTTATTTGATTAAAAGGAATATTTCCTCCCCTTTGGATTAAATAAAAAGCCCCACCTTTCCTCTTGTCCTAAGTTGCACAAATAAAGCATTATTCCTATTTTACAAAAAGGAAAAAAGCACTTTTGTCTCACATGGACACAAAGTCAATTCCTATTGGAGGATACTTGTGCACACGGATCGCTCCTCTTTTAAGCTCCACCACCGATTAAGACTTTTGCCTCTTAATCTCAATGGTCCATTCCTTTGCATTTCTTATAAAAGGAAAGCTCTCTCCTTCATTTGCAGATCATGTTTTTGTGCTAACTTTATGCTGCAGGAATCCTTGAAGACTTTGAAGCTTTTTAGAGATCATTGTTGCATCCTACTTTAGATTTCTTCATTTGCTTCATAGTTTAGTTTACATTCTTATATAGTAGTTTCATTTTCATGACTTTCATAGCTTAAATTTCCTTTCATGCAATAGCATAACTTCACATAGCTTAATAGGAGGGATTTGTAACACTTGTTCTTTCCATTTCATAGTTTAGTTGCATTTCATTTTCATTTCTCTAGACTAGTTTGCATTGCATTTTCATAGTGATTCTTGAGGATATTGGCACTCTTGCCCTTGTCCTCATTTGAATCTCTCATTGTGTGGTTGACTAGCAAAGTCACAAGCTTATAGCTCTAGCTGAGAGCAAATACATCATAGTCCCTTGCAACTCCATGCATAAAGAGCTATGAGCCGCTTTGTGAGGCCTCATTCTTGAGCAACCTTGCATGTAATGGTTCATAGAAGTGCACCATTTTAGTGTGTAAAGCTATTAGTGGTACCTTTCTTCAGTCCTTGTTGATGTAAGTACTTGTCTAAGCTTGTATATCAAGCCCTAGGAGCTTGTTTGAGACCATATAGTGACTTTTTGAGTTTGCACACCATGCTTAGGTCTTTGATAATTGAAATCCACTATGATGCTTATTGTAAACTTTGTCCTCTAAGTCACCATTCAAGATGGCATATTTGACATCCATTTGATATACGTAACTGAAATTCTTATGGACAACAAAAGCACGAAATATTTTGATTGCTTCCATTTCGACCATCATAGCTATAGTTTCTACAAAATCAATTCCTTCCACTTGAGAGTAACTTTTACAAACCAATCATGCTTTGTTTCTTACCACTTCTCTGCCTTCATTCAATTTGTTCCTAAACACCCATTTCGTTCCTATCACACTCTTTTTAGCAATTCTTGCAACCAAATGCTAGGTCTAACTTTTCTCAATCTAATTGAGTTATTCTTCCATTGCTTGTACACACAATTCATCATTGCTGGCATCATTGCCAATTCTTGGTTCTATCTTTGACATTAAACACAAGTATACTTGTTCATTTCTCCTTGCAACTCTTCTCCTAGTTTGCACACCTTCATTTTTGTCTCTAATTATTTGATCTTCTAAATGATTGTTCTGAACAAATTTGGTAGTAGTTTTAGGGTTCTTCTCCAAAAATTCTTCCTTTTCTTCAAGTGCATCTTCTTCATCTATAAATGAAGGTTCATCTAATTCATAGCCTTCCACTTTACATAGGAAAGTCAAAGTTAAAAATTTAACATATCAAACAACATGTACAAAAATTTAGATTTGTAAAGTTTTAGGTTATTTACAACTTGAGCTTAGTCGTTGATGTTTCTACAATTAAACAAAATCAAGTTTGCCTATTTCCTTGACAAATAATTAAATTGAGTATACTTGCTAAATTGATAGGATTGAAGATGCATTAAACAAGGTCCCAAGGTGTCATGATGTTGTCTGACTTTCAATCACCCATTTTTTTGGCAATATTGGAGTCATATGGTCATGTCAAGTCGGTCTAGTCATGTTAATGTCTAGGTCTAGATTTCCTCTAAGATAGGAAATCTTTGTCGGGTTTCCCTTCAATTTGCCTTCATGTTTTAGCTGGGTGGGTTGTTTTAAGGTCTCATTATTTGGGTAGGATGTAGCTCCCAATCCGACAAAGATTATGGTGCTCCAATTGATGTTCTTTTCAAAGTAGAATGATGCTTGAAAGCCATGATCTACAGATGTTTACAATATATCAAAGGAAAGATTCTTCATGTAACGAAAACAATAACAAAACCAGTATTGAAATATTTGGATTCCATTCTCTTTAACAAGGTGCAACTCTAATAAGAAAGATCCATTTTGTTTCTTGTTTGATCAAAAGGTTAATGTTTAGCATGGTTAATGATCGGTCAGAATCTACGGCTGTCGTTATTTCACATAAAAAGTTACACGATGTTTATTTTATATGAAATAACGACAAGGTGCCACCTGTCCCAATGGGCCCATTTTTTTGGTATCACTTTATAACTGAGGTGACGCACGTGACTGATCAAATAAATTGATGTGGCTGTCGCGTGATCGCATAAACCAAATATGAGTTATGCGATCATGCGACAACGTAAGTCACTGAAGATGCTTGGCGGTAAAGTGGGATCCTTCCACGTGTCCAAGTGGGGCTGCATGTTCTTGTATGTTTGCAAGTGTATTGGCAGATTCTTGATCTATGATCATCATTTTTCCTTGGTGCTATTGAAGATTCTTATAGGCAATGCAGGATTACGCCATGTGTTCATGTGGGCCCGTTTTATTAAAAAGAAATATTATATCGTGCACCAATCATAGAGCGGTCGCATGATCGCATGGATTAAAATATTGCTATGCGATCATGCGACAATGGAGTTCGGGCAGGTGAATGCGCTCTACTGGGACCCACGTATGCTAACAGCGCAGATGCGATAATGAAAAGTTATAAGTCCGAGCCCGACGAGGATAGTATTAAATATTATTTCATGCGCCAATGATAAAGTGGTCGCATGATCGCGTGAATAAAATAACACTCTTGCGATCATGCGACAATGGAGGACCAGGTGGGACCCGAGTCACAGACTTACCTATGGTGGAACAAAGAATAGGATCCAACGGCCCTCGCAAAATCGTGACCCTTGCCAAATGCTTTTGCAAATTTGCGAGATGCGTACGCGTGGCGGTGGGACCCAAGGATCTTGTACGCGGTTACAATATTCTTGTTTCCAAATCCACGGCTCCCGTTTTCCCTTGGTGGGAAGAAAGATGCTTAGCAGCAAAGTGGGATGTCGACACGTGTCCCACCGAGTTCTATATAAAAGAAAAGGTGATTACTTTAAAAGTTTTAAAAGGCATGTGCCTTAAGTAAAAAAGGCACCTGGCACTTAAAAATGATGTGCAGAAAGACGGGCAGGGGCTTCTCTGTTATGTGGAAATCGCATCTACTATGTGCATTTTCCGCAATGAAGAAATTGTTTTCGCACCTGACAGTGCCAAAACCCACCGTCTAATATCTTGCAGGTTTCAAATTCTTTTTCAAATCTGATCACGTGGGTCTTCTTAAAATGATCCAAAGAATCTTTGCTCTCTAGAAAGTATGGCTCGAAGGTGTATGAAATTCTTGGAGTGGAAAATTGAAGTTCGGGTACTTGAAGAGATACAAATTGCACTTCACAGGTGCATTTTTCACAGAATTTGGGTTATGAAGGCTAACCGAAGACTCGGTGGGAGATTCTATTATCATAAGTGTTATAAAGAATGTTTAATACATACAGATCATCTGACATTCATCATTCATTGATTCTTGTCTCATGTGGAATTGTTTGACTCCGAGAAGCCCAATGGATTCGACTTGACAGGTGCCATTAAAGAGAAAATGAAGGACTCAAGTTGAAGTGTCATAATTATGGTGTCTCTTCTTATTCTCATATCAGTGATTAGCCTTTTCAAATTCTATCATCGAGATGTTCTCTCTTTGTACCTTGTCTTTTTGTATTCTGGAAGTTGAATCATTTCCAGTAAGCATTGTATGTAAAATCTATAAATACTATGAAGGAAATCAATGTAAAAGGTCAGCAAACTTGTATTGGAGCAGAGTAATTCTATTTGCTAAGCTTTATTTCATGTTTGTTGTGCCAGTAGTTGTTCATTTGCATTTGAATAGAAAGAACAGTTATATATGAAGCTGCAGTTCCTTATTGGATTCCATTTCATGTAGTGATTGCAGTATAAGTGATTCTATTTACATTTCATGTATGATTCTTCTTCTATTCATTCAGTAGTTTAGATGCATGCACCTAAATAGAAAGTATAATTGTATATGGAACTGTGATTCCTGCTTGGATTCCATTTCATGTTAGTAATTGCAGCATAAGTAATTCCATTTACTGTCCATGTATAATTCTGCTTCTATTCTCCTCAATAGATTATGCATTCTTAGAATAGATAGGTTTAGTTAGAAGATAGTCTTTATGATAATCTGTGATCAACATTCCATTGGGGATTATAGGTTATCCACTTTATCCTTGCCTGAATTGTTTGTGCCTACAAACAATTTGGTTAAAACTCATAGGAGATAATCTGATGATCATTAAGAAACAAATACATTGAAGATTAAACACAATCAGGGAGCTGTACCTGTCAATTCAGAGGGCAGTGATAGATGACTTACACTGACCCATTTGTTGGTGAACATCCTTTTGTTCTCTCACCTTGGGTGTTAAGAAGAGTCAAAGATTACAAATCTAAAGGGAGGACAAACTGTTAACCAACACATGATCAACTCGCCACTAATCAATATTTCTATATAATGTCCCATACAAATCCTCTTCCATAACATAGTTATGCCAATCACAAAACTCATTCCAAGAACCCAGATCTTTAATGTGTTACTAAATAAAGGAGCTAAATCAGAATGAGATATATCTCCACAAATATGTTGACATTAATAAAGCAATCTTTAGTTATTGTGAGCTCAAGGAGATACTAAAGGTTGCTATAGAAACATGTGACATGAACAACAACAGATTATTGGTAGATATTAACATTAACTGCGACTTAAATTTGACAATCCATCTTTTAAATTAAGCAATTTTTTGTGTGTAGTTTAGTCTTCATTATTGCTTACTTTACAACACTTAATTTTCATAATACAAATCAAAATTTAAATGTTAATATATTTAAAAAATTATAAATTATGCTATCCATTCTCTATAATCAATATAAAATATCAATTGAATGCACACATGATTTATGAAATTCTAATAAAGTTAAATGTCTTGATTTTTATTAAATTTAGCAAAACATAGAAATTATCTTCTATGCTCTCTCCCAACTATCTCCAAAGAAAATAGACATGAACATAACATAAAAATGAATTACATAATATCAATGTAAAAACTCTAAATAATTTGCATTTGATTTAAAAAATCAAGACACACATATATAATATCAATGACAAAAATAGATTATTTGAAGACATTGTAAAAGAGGGAAACAAACATGCCTATGCATTAACACGATTTTCTCATCCCTTAGCATTAGATAACAAATTGACATTTATATATTTGTATGGTTGTAAGAAGAAGGCTCACTCGTGATGGAATGATTAATTATTCACAAATCCTTTCTTAACGAGCCTTCATTTCTTTCTCTTGTGCTCAAGTTTTCTATCTTTTTGTCTTTGCTCAAATTAGGGTTTCATTCCGACCTAATGTCCTCCTTCACGCCCTCAAGAAGGCGATCTTGAACAATGCATACCACAGAAAGCTCTTAGATTTTTCGCGGCCAGATGCTCAGCGGGGAGAGGAAATGGCAGCAGACGACTTCGATTACATTCACAGTAAGCCCTAACTACTCAGTTTGTCCATCTTACTCCATATTACGTCTGATTATTCTGCTTTGTTATCTCTCTTTTTTCAGAGGTTGATTGGTTGTTTCATTTAGCTTTCTGGGTTGATTGTTTGTTTCATTTGTTTTTCTGGGTTGTATTTTGTTTTACATGTGAAGTACCGAGTGGTTGCTGTTGGAGGGTATTCTGGAGAAGCTCCAGTTTTGAGGATGTGAAACTTTCCAATGGGGTAGCCAACTACGCAAAGAAGACCTACCAAGCTTTGACAGATTTGCATTGTTATGCCTCCACGATGGGATGGGCGGTTTTGGTAAATATAGATTGGGAATATAGATCTACACATTTTCTTTTCCTGATGTGGTAGGATTGAATTCCTTTTATTAATGTTAGCTGTTCAGTTGGCACGCTTAGCTGTTCAGTTGGCATGCCAAGCTGTTTTGTTGGCATGCTTAGCTGTTCAGTTGGCATGCTAAACTATTTTGTTGGCATGCTTAGCTGTTCAGTTAGCATGCTAAACTGTTTTGTTGGCATGCTTAGCTATTCAGTTGGCATGCTAAGCTGTTTTGTTGACATGCTAAGCTGTTTTGTTGGCACACTTGGATATAACCTTATTCATCTAATTGAGAATTGCTTGAGATCTTATAAAGTTTTTAGTTGATTATTTGTTTATTTTTGATAATTAATGTCTGGTTTGACTATGTATGGAATGACATCAGTCACTATAGTGAAAGTTGAATGTATCAAAACAACAAGTGGGTATGTATACACCTTTCAGTGAGATCAATTAGTATGTGAAGACAATATAACAAATGGTTAAATCTTCCAAGGAGAAGAATTGCATATCTCTTCCTGTGAAGACAGAAAACAAATGGTTAAATCTTTTGGGAGGAGCTCTAGATCTCTCTATTAGTGTCTAAAGACAAAATAACAAATGTTAAAACCTTTCTATACCAAGAGCTATGGATCCATAGGTCCATTAGAATATGGATCTATACATCTCTAAAATGTGAGACAAATTAACATACTTTCATGGTCTTTAGGCTTGCCTCAGCCATTGTAAAGGTTCTGATCAGCGGAAATTGGTTGAGTTGACTCCTAGACTGTAATGACACCTTCTTGGGTGACTTATTTTTCATATAAATTAAATCCACCATTTATTCTAACATTTTTGATATAATAAATAGTAACTCCTGATACTCTGATACTCTTAAATTTTCTTTAATCGTCAATATCTAAAAGGCGCGGAACAAGTTATTGCTAGTTCAATGTGCATAAGTTTACATTTTCTTTGACTTTTTTAAATTACAATAATATCCACTATGCGTATGTCTAACTTAAATGGACATTATGCAGCCTCATTGGCAATTGAGAGGGCTGTTTATAGCTTTGTTCTTTAGTTTTCAGGCATGCACAAGTTTAATATGATGTTTGAAGCATTTAAAAGGAATAACCTTTCTGATGGTTTGTTTTCTATGAAAAGATTGTATGCCTCAACAATATTATCTTTTTAAATTGTTGGAATTAGGACTTATCTGTGTTGCATGAAGTGAAAAATTTGTCAGATTCCTTTAAGCAGTTGCATGAAGATGTTGGTAGTTTCATTTAAGTTAGTGTATTGATTCAAGTTTAAGATGTTACCAAGTCCTGTGAAGCGGTTGCATGAAAAAGTCAAAGATATTAACGATTTCTTTTAAACAGATGTTGCTCAATTCTTTGAGGGACTTTGTATTTCATTAAGTCAAGATGTTTACTGTACATTTTAATCGGCTCCTATCACATGGAATAAAAACTATTTTAATTTAAATAGATGTTGCCCAAAATCTTTTGAGCTGCTAGTGTTGGTGCAATATTTTAATCTATCAAAGGTTTTCCTGAAGAGTTCTGTCTTTCTTCATGGAGTTTACATGTTTTAAAATTGAAAATGTAGAAAATGCTATAATATAGGATGTTGCTGGTTTATCTTAAAGCAGCTGGTATTGGTATTGCTGCAGTATCTTGATTTATTTACTTTAGCCTAAAAAAATTCTGAACTTTTCGGAGCCTGTGGACACTACCTGTATTGCAATATCTTAGATTTATCAAAGTATGATTCGAAGGATTTTGTCATTTGAGACCATATGGGGTCTAGCTGTTTGAGAGTTGTGACATAATTGTAGAAAATATAGACTTGCCCAATTGGATGGAGTCAAATTTAATGCCATTTTCAAGCGGCTGGAATAAAAAATATCGGAAGAGAATCTGCTTTTATGAGAGGCAGGGAATTTCAAGAGTTACTACATCCAATAACAGATCAAAAGTTCCTGAGATGTCTTTGTTGGGTTGAAGTGACTATGAGGGATGTACCAATTTTAATCAACTGAGCATTTTGTAATATCTGTGATTAGGGAGCCTACTCTCGAGGAGCTTCACAACCCCAGAAAGTTTTAGAAGTCTCTTATTGACAAGTTTGCCAAACTCTCTTGGAAATTTGTCCTGCAGGGAGAATCTCCCAATTGCTGAGTGATACAATTTGAAATGTCTGTCGGAGTCTGTGGGGGATCTAAATCTTTTGGATTCTTTAAATCAACTGAGCAAGGACTGAAGTATTTACTGAAAGCATTTCATAACTAAATTAATTGCAAAGGATTGGACATTCTTGGATGCCCAATCAGTCAAGTGGTTTGTGGGGTGATATGGTCCAAGGTGATAAATCTTGATCTAAGACAGTCATGAAAAATATTTCATTTGCTGAGCACTGTTGTGCTAACCTTGAAGTTCTTCGAATTGAGTTAAAAGCTTGATGAGTGTGAACTGGAATATGGAATACACAACGTCTCATCTCATTTTTGCTACACGTTTCATGATGAGTTGGGATTGAAAACCATGCCTCACCCTCTATCACATCTTAGACCTCATTCCACTGGTAAGATTTTGTGCTATGGTGACATTTTGTGAAGTGAAATCTGTTCATTTGTTTATTTTATTCTGGATATTAAATGATGAATGAAGGCTCTTGAAGAGGTGTGGATTTTGCATTAAAGGTAATGAAAATGTTTCCATTAGAGGTATCCAAACATCAAGCTGGAATTGATGATGCTGTAAAAGATTCGCTCCTCCATTTTGGCTTTAGGTTTTAATTGATATTGCAAGATGCTGTAGCCAAAATGCACTCAACATAACACTTGGACGATACTCTGGGAGGACCTATATATCAAAGATTTACAATTTGATATGTACACGAGTGCACGGAGGATTTCAGCGGGTCTTTTCAGACAAACTAGATTGATTCTCTACTAACATATAAGCATAGCCTTGGATTTTGTTAACTGCTGTGACAACTCATGAATCGGGCATCGTTACATTTGGGGCTCTTCTTTGATGTCTAAAATGCAGTCTTTTGCAGGCATGCTTGAAGGCGGGAGGGGGCAGAGAGTAAAATTAAATAAAACGGACTGCAAATAGTAACAGAGAACAAAGATGAAACCAAAATGGTATGTATTTATATATATTTCAAAAATGTGCAAAGCCTGATAAAGAATTAATCCATTCTCAGAGCTGCTGATTTATTTTCACTCAGAAATCTTGAAAACAAAGTCCCCTGTTTCTGGATAAGTTCTAACTGTTGCAACAGCAGAGCATACACTTTTCATGCATATACACCCAAAAAAAATGCTCTGCTCTATTCAATGGATATACCATAAAAACAAAATTTATTATATGTAATTAATTACAATTAATTCTGTAATCTTCAAGTACTGTGGGAAAATCTCAAATCGGAGATGAAGAGATAAATGCTCATTTGACACTATACTGTAAGCAGAGAAAATTTGGTCATGGAAAGAGAGTGAAGTCAACGTAGGATTAATGGTGGTGGATGTGCTTAAAACCAACAATCTTCCACGCTCTTCCTTAATTACAACTAATGCTATCTACACAAGCTGTCTCTTTGATGCTCAAAACTTTTCTTAATGGTTAGTTGAAAAAATGTGTGTTTTTCTTCATGACATGCAATATTTCAAAATTTTTTTTCTATAACTGATTTTTCTCATAAAATGATATCGTGTATCAATATGTTCTTTTATGAAAAACTTGATTTTTAGAATTGAGTTTTGTCATTAAAGATATTGGTTGCTTCTTATTCATCCTTGAAGTCTTTAAACTTTCTTCTGAACCAAATTGTTTGAGATATTCCTATTGCTATATACTCTGCTTTGGCATTCAACATATAGAGAGTGACAATAGAATGTTTCCTCGAATGCTTATGAGATATCATACTATTTTAAAATGAAAAATATCTTCCTATCCTTGATACATTCCACACAATCATCGTTAGTGTATTGCATCAACTTGAAATCATTTGACTTTCAGTAGTGAATTCCCTATTCTAGTACTATATTTTATAACTCTTTCCTTGCTTATTAACGAGAGTTTTTTGGAGATTACATGAACATTGAAATAAGACTAATTGTATACGTTATGTTTGGACTTTTGGTGGTTAAACATATGAGACCATTGACAAGGCTTTTATACAAAGATGGATGTACATTACATCTTTTGTCATCCTTAATTTAAAACTTAGTCATAGTAGGTGTTGGGGCTGGTTTGCAATTCATTATGTTAAACCTCTTCAAAAATGTCATTGGAATACTTAGTTGTGAAATAAGTATACTCCTTTCATTTTGATTTCTCTCAATGCGAAGAAAGCACCTCATGAAATCGTTGAAATCAGTCATCCCAATTTCTTTTTCTGCAGCTGATTTGAGCAAAGCATTTGATAAATCATTCAAGAATATCAAAGAAACAATTATAATCTCACCTTTCTCATGCATCTTGGTGTTCAATATTGGCTCACTGTTGCACCTAGAGAAAACATTTTGCAAAAGATAAATAATAGTTTTGTTGTACCAAACTCTTGGGGCTTACTTGACTCCATAGAGAGCTTTATTAAGTTTATAAATTTTGTCATCATGGCCCAAAATTTTGCAGTCTAGTGATTGTCCCACAAACTTTTTCTTCTAAGA
Organism: Chamaecyparis obtusa; assembly: GCA_027943335.1. NCBI lineage: Eukaryota > Viridiplantae > Streptophyta > Pinopsida > Cupressales > Cupressaceae > Chamaecyparis > Chamaecyparis obtusa. Next base: position 2,961,926 of record BSBK01003613.1, on the reverse strand, counting down.
AGTTAATTAAGAATGTTGTTTTTACATTCATTTGATATACAACTCACTTATTTTGAGTTGCTATTCCCCAATGTCTAAGTGGGGGCTACCATGTGGATATTGAAGGCCTTTAACTTTTTTTTTTTTTGCTTGGACCCTGATGCACTAGAGGAGTTGAGTTTGATAGGGTAAAACACATGGACCATATTTGAGTCTTGGGATAAGTCTTTAGGGGAGAATGAAGAGGGATTTCCAATTGAGGGCTGGGGTGAAGAGAACCATCCCAACTACGAGAGAGGGGTTTGGAGCCAAAGAAGCTAAGGGAGTTAGAATCAACAACAAAGATGGAGACATGGGATTCATCATAAGGGGTTTGGAAAGCAAATTTTTTTAACCTTCAGAATTAGGGGGGTGAGCTACACAAAAATATAATCTCCCTTAGGAGTACAATCCTCAACCAATTAAGTGGGGTTGAAGGCCAAAATGAGATTGGGGCTATTATTCTCCGCAAGGATAACATGATTGATAAATTTGGGTTGGATATTGACCGCAAGGGTGAGAGCTGGGTTATACAAGGAAAGCTTGAGGATTAACTTGAAAATGAGATTGGGGCTATTATTCTACGCAAGGATAACATGAATGATAATTTTGGGCTAGATATTGATTGCAAGGGTGAGAGTCGGGTTATATTGGGAAGGCTTGGGATTAACCCTTAGCGGAGAGGGGGGTTTCATTTGAATTAGCAACCTTTTAAATAGTTTCTTTAAGAAATGAGAATATCTAGAAGGCAAAATTAATCTTGACTTTATGCTTGAAGTAGTCAAGCATAAGAAAAAATTTCTTGCAACCACTTATAGTGGCCTTTAAGGGTAACATAGGAAAAATAAAGCTTGAAACCACTTATAGCTGCCTTTAAGGGTAACATACATTCACTAGTACTTAAACAATTTTTGCGTAGACCCTAGGAAGGTCCTCCCTATTAAAACCATTTTGAAGTTGGTTGATTTTCTCCCCATCTATGGGAAATTCTCCATGGCATCTTTATAATCTCCTTTGTCTTCTTCACCAACCAAATTCCTTCATTGGGTAGCCCAGTAATAACAACAAAAATTGAGGATATACCCTATAGAGTCACCATACCATCCATACACGATTTAGAAAACTTCACAAAAGGAGTGTGGTTAAACCCCTTCATGGCTTTGATATAGGGAGAAAAGTTGTTGGTTAGAAGTTCAGGATCACTTTTCAATAATTTATAGTCCTCGGGGTTGAATTTGGAGTAGGTTTCCACCCATTTTAGAAAAACAACGACCAAATTTCTTCAATTCCAAACCAAGAATAAGGAAAATAATAAGAGCCAAGAGAGTGATGAAAATAAAAGGTGTTGCCACAACAAGGAGAAAGGACCTTCTTCGAGAACATAACAAATATATTGAAATAAGTATAATGAAATTGCATCATTAAGAAGTAGGTAAGGGACTCAAATTATACAAGTTGAATAAATGAGCTTCATATTTTAATATTGTTTTCACTTGGTCACAAAGAGAAGTCTAATTATCCTAGATGGTGAGAGTATTTGTCTGCATTGCCAACTTGGCCAACAAATATGTAGTTTGATTTCCTTCTTTAAACACATGACAAACCTTGTGATTCTATAAGAAGAGAAGCTATTACATGTCATGGTAATCATATCACATATAGTCTAGCTAGGGTTTGCCTTGTTTTTCAACATATTAACAACAGTTAAAGAATCCCTCTTAAAATAATGTTATCTAGGCCTTTGTCCTTATCTAAACTAATCCCATGGTAAATCATTGCTACCTCAACATAGTTCAAGGTTTGCACCTCTAAATCAATAACAAAGGAAAATATGAATTTGCCTTTATGACCCCTCATAACAGCACCCACTCTTGCAAGTCCCAAATTACCATAGGAAGAATTGTCAAAAGTGACCTTGAACCTAGGGGCTAGGGTGACCAACAGGTAGTAGACCAAGTTGAGGCCTTGTCCAATCCTACACTGTAGAGAAGATCATAGATATCATAGATATGATTAAATTTTGGACTTCTATCTTTAAATGATTTCTTGAAGGCTTCTTCAGAGCAACTCCTTTGATGTTCTCTTTTATGGAAGTAATAATGGTTTCAACAAGTAGATGCCAACTAAACTTTTTTGTCTCTAAATACTCTATTATTTTGTTCTTTCCAAACACCCCAACCAATGTGAAGAAAATCTATACACCATTGTTCCACAATGAGAGGACGAGAGAAGGGATTAGACTAGCTTTCATAAATACTCTTCATATTACTCTACCAAATCTAGTTTCAGAGTATCGAATATATCAAATTTTGTCTTATGTTCCATGTGAAATCTCTTAATGAAAGATGATCAATACTTTTCCAATCCTGTTCATAAAGAAAACAACTATTGACTATTTGTAGGCATCTTTTATGAAGGTTATCCATCGTGAGAATCTTACGATGACAAATGGTCCACCATAACAAACTCAGTTGGGAAGGACATAGTGCTTTTGTAGATTCAACCAATTAAATTAGGGGGCCACTTTAGTTCCAAAAAGTTAAAACCAAACTTCAGTGAAGAGTCCCCAAAATTAGAACAAATAAAGGTATCTTAGAGGTGGTGTTATCAAGAAATTTGAGGGACACAGATCAAGATTCTAATTCCTAGTGACTTTTTAGTGTTGTAGTCTTTATACCTCAAACTTAGTCCTATTAAGAAAGTAGGGAATTAAATCTAGAATTTTTTTTCATCTATTTACTAGAATGACAAGAAGAATATATGCAACATATCATATTAAGATTCAAAAGTATTTGTATTATTTGTATTCATTTAGTGCGTCATATATGTATCACTATAACTCTCTATATATAGACATTCATATCATCTACATTCCTTTATTCCTTTTGTATGTTTTCTTATATTCCTCCTCACTACTCGTGGAATGTATCTTTCAATATATCTATTTCTACAAAATGAGATGTGACCCCTATAAAGTATTCATAGCCTACATGCTATGTTCCAACCCTAATGCTTCACAAGCTTGATGCAACAAGATGTAATAAGATCTCCAAATGTTAATTTGACGTCATTTTCCTGCCACAAAGTGGGTCATGTAACACCTCTGATTGGAAAAGAAACAAACATATACTTAGTAGTGGCCCGAAGAAATAAATAAAACCAATGCGAACCGATTTCAAGGATAGGGGAGAGATAGGTATCCCTGTAATCTTTTCCAAAGCAACCCAACCTTCTTTTTTGAATCAGATGAATGATTGAGTGGATGGGGTGTGACTCTAGGGAAATAGGAGAGAGTTGGGGGTCTAACTATAAACACACTCTCTTGAACCATTGCCTATTTACTATTGCTAGCCCAAATCGAAAATATTCTTACTCTTTTAAGGGATTATTGTAGATATTAGATCTATGAGGAAGTTGAAGGGATTAGAGAAATGAGACACCATCATAATTGTTGAGGCATTTGAATCTCATATTTTTGGCTCAGTTTGAGTCCTGCTTCATTAGATTCCAATTGATTTTAGAGAGGAGGGCCTTGTTCATAAGAATAATCTTTCTAATACCTAATCCTCCATTCTTATTTTTCTTAGACACAAAATCCCAATCAATGAGGTAGATCTATTCTTCCTTGGAGCCCTTGACCAAAAAGACTTTCATTTTGGAAGCCATGGAATTATAAATCTAAAAAAAATACAAGAGGTAAACTAAAGTGCTATGAAGTGAGGCTTTTGAGAAGTTGAATTTTACCCATGCTACTTAGAATAGTTCCTTTCTAAGCAACCATTTTCCTACAAATGTGTTCAAGGAGAAAAGTCCAAATAAAGTTATCAACAACACCTTCGATGAAGGACATGCCCAAATAAGATGATGTGAGGACTTCCATGTTGCAACCGAGAGTGTTTGCAATCCTAGCCTAGAGTCTTAGTTGGACACTCATAAAGAAAATGTCACTTCTAATAAAGTCTATGCATTGATTCAAGACTTTGCAATAATCAAAGAGGATTCTCAACCATTCTTAGGCCTTTGATTTGGATGCTTCTCCCATGATGAGAGTATCGTCCATGAATTGTTGGTTCAAAACCAAGGGTAAAGAAGAGGTAGACTTGAAATCATTTTCACTACCTCTAGGATGCTTTGATCAATATTCCTATCTAAGACCTCAAGAAGAATGATGAATAAATATGGGGATAGGGTGTCTCCCTATCTGGTACCACTAGATGTTTTGAAAAATCCATGAGGGCTACCAATGAACAACACCAAGAAAAAGGTAAAGATCACACAAGTTTCAAGTTCAGTTTCATAAGTTTACCTTTGAACCCACTTTTCTGTAGCACTTTAGAGAGGAAGTTCCATGAGACTTCATATGATTTAGAAATGATAATCTTGAGAGCCATTGATACACTTTTTATTTTGTCCATATAACAGAGGCTGTCATGAGCTAGCAGAGTAGCATCATTAATTTGATTGCCTGGAACAAGCCCTTTCTAATTATAATGGATCATCTTGTGAAAATTGATTTCATGTGTAGGATCAATTTGGTGAACACCTTATATCTATAGTATTGTAGAGATTGATGGGTTTGAATTCATACATTTTATTAGCACCATCCTTTTAGGAATGAGCACAATAAAGGTTGATGCACCATCCTTCATTTATCCTTAAACTCTCTCATCCTGATGATGGATCATGGAGCATGATCCAAAACATTGATGCTAAAAGTTCACACACAATGTTGCCCAAAAGTATATCAGTTACATTTCATGGATTGTGGAAACTTGCTATCTTTAAGAAAGGTGTAGGCGAGTTCTTTGAAAAGATTAGCATAATGGAAAAAATTCTTAATAGCCCAAGTTACATCCTTACCCATTTTCTTAATAAACTTCAAAGGAAAAGGGAACCTATAAGGACCACAAGCTTTGAAGGGGTTTAAGGAGAATCAATACTCTTCACCTCTTTATTAGATATAAGATTCTCCATCTAGAACATATCTGAGCTAGAGAGGTAGTTGAGAATAACTTCTAGGAATTGGTCTTAAGAAATATTGAAATGAGAGCTCTAGAAAAAATGATTTAATAACTCCTTGAAGAACCTTATCACTTCATATTGCATATCATCTTCAAATGAGAGCCTCCTATTATAATTTCCTAAAAAAGTTAGAGATTTTATTCCTTTCCTTGTGTTTAAGGATAGAATGGTGGAAGAACTAAGAATTATGGTCACCCTTCTTAACCCATTTAATCCTAGATCTTTGTTACAAATAGGTTTCTCTTTCCCCAACATATTATGAAGTTCATTGAGTAGAAGTTTCTATTTTAATACCAAATTATCAAGTGCTTCCACTCTTTGCATATCAGCTTGGATTGTCCTATTACATTCCAAGAAAAAATAATATATTTTTTGGATGTTACGGAGTCCATCTACTCTAGAGTGGCTTGGGTCACATTCATAGTATCTCTAGCAAAATAATTCTCTCTAGTATCTCGTGTAGACTTTCTCCTATATTTGGAAATATTTTTAATATCTACTATCTTTTAAAGGCCAAATTTTGATGAATAAGACAATATAAAGTTGAGGGGACATTGGGGGGACCTCCTAATTAACCTAGACAATATTTGAGGAGACCGGGACAAGGGGGAACTAAGAAAGGGGGATCTAGGGGTTGTAGTAGAAGGAAGAACCACACACCACACTTGCGCTATGGGTCAAAGTGAAAAAAGGGAGGGAAGAGGGGGGAACCATGATAGAGAGAACAAGCTCCAAAAAGGGGATAGGGGTGGGGGTATAGGATCTACCAACAAAGGGTGGGAAGTAGATGAGTCACAATAGGCCTATAAACAATTGGGGAGGGGAGAGGATCTACATGGGGAGATGGGACATATGACAACAATAGAAGGGGCATATGTTGGCCAACATGGAAACATCTAAAGGGAGAGACCACAATAGGGATGGGAGTAGCTAAACAATAATGTGGATGGGAACTAGAATAGGAATAGATAAAGGAGACTCCATGGGGGAAGAGAAGCCATGGACAACCATAGGGGAGATAGTAGTCAAAATAGGAACAACTAGTGGAGCAACTTCGTAGCAAAAAGATGAGCCTCACCTTTCGAGAAAGTGACAAGATGATTGGAGATAAAAACACCTTGAGGAAAAACAATTATGAGGTGGCCTAGAGAAGAGCATCTCTAGAAAAATAGACCATCATTTTCATATTCAATAACTTTGAAAAATTTAAACCAAGTCTAGACTCCAAGAGAACCAAGGTGGGGAGAATCTTATGTGATTCCACACTTTAAAAAATGATGTATAATCAAACCTAGTTCTATTAGAAGCAATATTGTCTATAGTGATAAATTGGCCACACTAATTTTCTATGCTTGTTATAATCTCTTCATCTTGTAACTCCTTGGGGAGGCTTGGAAGCTTGAACTAGGTGGGGATGAAAACTAAAAACTCCTTTGAAAGTTTGAAGCCAATGTACCATTTCCAAATTACTAAATTTTCTTACCAAATAACGAGGGGCTAACAATCAAAATATTCAAATAGTCTTCTAGAAGAGAGAAGGGAAAATGAACAAATATTTGGAAAGCACTAGGACTGCAACATTACCTTTGATGAGCCACTTGGAAACTGCCCACTTCATGACCACTTCAATAATAGGAAGCCTCCCAAAAAAGTCTACCAACTAATGTATTTCTCTATTTTGGACAACGACTTATCCAAAGCACAATACTCAATCTTAACAACCCCTTCCTTGGGTTGCACAATTTTAATCCAATCTTGGGGAATGTCCTTGCGAGCATTAAAAAGATTTATCCAAGATGAAGAGGACACTGAAGGATCAATCTAGTTTTGGGGAAACAAAGGGACAAAATAGGGATCTCACAAGGGAATCTTTTGGGAACTCCCATTGATTGACATAGTACTAGAACCTCTATTGCAATCACCAACCACACCTAGAAATTTCTTCACTTCAAGAGATTCTTGCCGACTACTTGCTACTCCTATTTCAAAAATTTGAAAAAATAATCATTATTTATATACAATAATTTAATTATGGCTATTACATATGGTTATTATAATGACATTTATCAATCCTTGTATGTATTCTCCTTTTGTGCATGATTGAAGAACACACATTGGGCAATATTTTTTTTAATATTAATGTACACAATATTGTTGTTGAACGGTTTATCAAAAACTATCCACCAATGATCCCAAATGTATTAGTGATACTCTAATATGCGAACCATTTTGTTGAAAACTTATGCTCAACTACATTAACATGAAATCTAGTTTTAGGGTTGAAAATATATTGCACTGACATGACTTTGATAATATTTAAATCTTTCACTTATTAATATACCTTAAGATAGTAGAATATTACTCCCTATTGGCTACTCACCATTATCAAACCAACTCATTTTTTCTTACACGAGGTTTAAAACATGGGTGAAAATTCTATCTAATATGGATGCCAGTAAAGTCAATCAAGAATATACATGATAAACTCTATCTTGTCCTTCTTTCCTTTATCTTTCAATCTATATTGAATAACAAGGGCCTTCTTATCCATCTCAAAATATTTTCCTTAGATCTCTTTATCTAAAGAAATGATCAAATTACAACCAATTAATCCATATTGAAGGTGCTAGTGGTACTCTTGTTGACCATTACAATGTGATTTGATTCCAACAAAGAACATAAATTTTTTATGCAAGGATCCCCTTCTTCCATTTTCACAACAATAGAAATCAAATAGTAAACTAGCATATTAAATGCAATCAAATGATTAAGCATGGATCCTCCATCTTCCATTTTTTATGGAATCCAACTTGTTCCTCCCTAATTATATGTTTACCAAGGATTTATCTTGATAAACATTTTCCAAATCTTGTATGTATTTTGTAGTCTTCTCTTTATCCAGTACTTTAGTAACACGAGTCTACCAAATAGATCCTTATGAGATACTTTGATTTTTGATCCATGAAATCCCAACCATCTTGACTCGTGTTGTCTATTTTTATTCTAGATATCATAGTCCATAGAACTTGATCTACAAGCGTATCTTCATTTTTAACTTCCATTGTTTGAATTTAATGTCATTGAACTTCTCCATTTTGATCCTATTGGATGTGCTTTCCATCTCCTTCGTGTAACAATATTATGAGAAAAATTCTATAAAATATCCCACATAAAAAAGATTAGTACAAAAAACCATTTACAAATAGTGGGACCAAAACTTGTAAGGCTATGATACCAATTGAAAGGAAGCAATATATGTGAAAAATGCTTCAAACACTAATCAAAGTGGGAGAGATAATGAAAATTTCTCGCAATATTTAAACAACCATAGAAAGAGAAACACATTCAAATAATATTCATAAAATATTACTACCATAATGTATATATTTACATGGGAAAAACCCATATGAGAAAAAAACCACACTCCAAAAGCATAACCCTTTTGTATTTCCAGTAATCAAAATAGTGTATGATACAAAGATCAGAGCCAATCAATTTTAGATTATACTAGATCAATTAATCAAAATTTGGATCAGTTTCAACGAGATCACAACAATTATAAAAAAAGTTACCATGCAAAATATGAACACCATTTTATATATATTACATTGCATAGAGGTGTCAACCCAAAATGGGGGTTGAAGTCCATGTGGAAACGCTCTAATTGCTATAAAAAATTCCTTGACATGAACTATACTTGCATGCATGTAATCACCTTACAATATGAATATCCTTGTCATATACCTATAAGAAATTTGCCAATTATAATGCCCTCTTTGTATGCAAATGATACTATTGAAAATAGTAGCTTCGGTCAAATAATTGTGAATAACTATAAGATCAATAGAATGATATAATTACATGTATGTATATATATTAATATACTTTGTATATTGATATGTATACATACACATTTACTTCTGAAAAATTATATCATCATATTAATCTTATTGCTCAATCGAATTACCATTCACAAATCAGATTGAAATAATTATGTTTCCGTTCCAAGTATATCGATCCACATTACTAAATCAATGCCATTATTATTTGATGAATATCGATCTAATTGATATTATAAATCTCATATTTGTCACCGATAATGTGTATATTGCAACAATCAAATTTACATCTGATTAAGGAACATTACTCATTGAAGATAACAAACAAATCATGATTATATTTAATATATAAATCGATTTATATAAGCGTCGATATGAGTTTTTTATTGGGTTGATTAGCATGAGTTATGAAGAAGCAAAATGATGGATAAACATGTCTCCACTTTGGTGGAGACATGCCTATCCACCATCATACCCCTTTAAATTATACATATACTCAAACTTGATCTATATGCTAAGCACCAAAATCAATTAGTGCAAAGCAATTTGGAAATCGATCTCTATCATTCATATTCAGAAATCAGTATTACAAATCTGAAACATTATATATATCTCACTATATTTGAGAGAGACTATTGTCTTGTTCATGTTATAACCTGCAAGTAAGATACAAAGTGTGATCAATGAAAACCTAATCTGTCTTGCAAGGCGTAGACATTCAAACATTAGTTTATGAGCATATTCCTAACTTATAGAGAAAACTATTTGCAAAGACACTTAGATAGAGCTTAAACGGGAGCACCCTATCACCGTTTGATTTGCTCTTGCTTTAGGGATGTGGGTGTGCTCTCGAATCACTTGGAGAAATTCCCTAAGGATGATTAGGAGGTATCCAGATTGATTAGGGACCATAAGAACCTCATAGTGGCACAAAATCGGGTATAGAACACCTGTTTTGCCCCTAAGGCCTTAAGGATCCTAATGAGCTAAAAATGCAGATTATGGCTACTTATGAGTAATCTATGATTGATTTTAGATCAAATGTGATGTTATGCTATGAAAACCAATGCTAAAAAATGAATCAAACTAAGTTAATCCATTAGTTTTAAGCTATTATGTGTGCTAAGAAAAGCTTGAAAATGAGATAAACTATCAAAATATGCCAAAAAGCTTAAGATCTAGAATTAAACTAGCATTATAACACTACTTAGAAATGAAAGGTGAATTGGTATTTTTCTCTTGGGAAGTGAGGGTATTTATAGGAATTGGGAAAGGCTTGGGTTAGGAGGAGAGTTAGAGTTTGGGGTTTGGTTAGGGGTTGAGTCAAGGGGATAAGGATTGACTTTTTAAGCGGGTTTAGAGTGATATTAGGAAATTCTAGAAGAGGTTAGGGATTTCTAGGATATTTCTAAGGTTTTAGGATTTAAATAAATACTTTATTTATTTAAAGGGTTTTTGGTATTATTTATCAATTAATATCAATAAATAGGGGAAAATTATTTGAAGTTGATTTAAATGATTTTGGGAAGGGATTTTTTAATTAAAGATGTTTAATTAAAATAGGAGAAGGGATTAATGACATAAAAATTAATTAATTAATTAATAAATGATGATGTCATCAGGGGTTTTTAGAAAAATAAAAAAAAACTTTTATTTTCTAATGGATTTTTAGGTGTCTACATTTTGCCCCTCTTTGATGCGATGTCGCAAGTGGTGTGACGTCAAAGATAAAATAATAAGATGCCCAGGGCTAGAATTTAGAGGAATAAGGGGTTGTGCCCCCTCGAGAAAATAACACAAAGATGAAACGTTGTGGAATTTTCTTGAAAGGAAACATACAAGGAAGTAGGGAGGATAAATAACCAAGCTTCCAAGAGCAAAGATGGATGAATGCACGATGAGATGGAATGCAAGATGCAGAATGAAACTACATGAAGATGCAAGATGCAAGATTAATCTATATGATGCAATATGAGGGGGATTGGGGGAGCTCCAAGTGTAAATGTGGAGAGAACAACCTAGTTTTATATAGCAACATTAGAGACCTGCCAAAGATTCTAGGATCACAAGGCCTTGTCACTAGCATTGCATAGGACTGACGTGAAAAAGACATGCAGGGTTTCCCCAGCATCACGCATGAACCCAAGAGGAAGCATGGTAGAAACGATGTTGGAGAAACCACAAACAAATGACATTTCCCAAGTGCACTATATAACCCAGAAGATCACATGTTAACCGTGCAAGGGTCATGTTCGACTAACTCATAGGCAGAAGCAAAAGATCAAAAGACCTTTCCCCAGATTGTCCTCATTCGCAGCACACCATGATATAAAGGATCGTGGCGACTTTGAGTAGAGAAACAATGAGAAGCCGTAAAAGATTAACAAGATCCAAAGGACAAAATCCAAGACCAGAATGATAACTCCAAAAGACATCCTTTGCCAAGGAGAGAGATTTGATTTGACTGATGGTGGGAAGATTGGTCTTAACATGTGGAAGGATACATCGACACAGACTTGGTGTGATTGGTGGAAGATTAGGTTGGACAGGAGGAAGGATACATCCTCAAGGACCTGCTGAATGATGAGAGAATGAGTATTGTTGTTTGCTGGAAAATGATAAGTCAAAGAATAACCACTATGATCAGGGATAGTTGACAATTGATGTTGCTAAAGTACAAGGCTGGGTGGGACAAGCGCAAATGATCAAATGCTGCTATAGGACTGACAAGGATATGTAGAACAAGACGCAATGATATATACATCGGATGGGGAGATATTTACACTAGATATGTAGAAAAGCTTAGAATTTGGGATAGGAAGATCTTGCTATACAGGATAGATACAAGATATGGTACAATATATGTGCAAGATATGGTACAAGATATGTGCAGGAGGGATTGCGGATTCGCTAGAGGATTAAAAAAAAAGAATGCTGGGGGTGGTGGTGGGGATTGGGATGGTAGAAAAAGGACTGGGTTTTTGGATTGGGGGGATGGGAGTTTGATAGATAATGACTCAGTCCACTATGTATGGTGCTTGTTTACCAGGTTTTTTACCAACATACTTGTCCAAGGCACTTGAATTGCCAAGTTTTCACCATTGGACGATTATTTTTCTTTTGCTTTTTTGCTTTTTTTTGCTTTTTTCCAATTTTTATGGATTTTCTGAATATGTAGGATCTGGTTCAGGCATAGAACCTCTTCATATGTATGATGTTGATTGGATCATTCAAAGGATCACCTTCTGGTGTAGATAGCTGATAGGCTTCGGAGCCAAAGGATGCTGTGACAACATAGGGGCCAAGCCAAGTAGGCTCAAACTTGCCTTTCTTTTCTTTGTGTGCTTGGACTTTTTGATTTTCTTTTAGGACCATGTCATCGACTTGGAACTGTCTAGGATGGACCTTCTTGTTATAACTCCTTTTGAGTTGATTCTGGTATGCAACCAGATGATCATATGCTTGCTGTCTCTTTTCATCTAATAGATCTAGCTGGGTGAGACGTACCACACGATAGTTTTCATCAGTGGTATAGTTCTTCATGGTGACCCGCAATGATGGGAGCTCGACCTCGATGGGTAGAATGGCTTCGGCACCATATACAAAGGAATATGGGGTGGTGCATGTGGGAGTGCAGTAAGAAGTATGATAGACCCAAAGGGCAGGATTTATTTGGAGGCGCTAGTCACGACCATAATCATTAACAACCTTCTTGAGGATTTTCAAGATAGTTTTATTGGTTTCCTCAGCTTGGCCATTTCCTTGGCGAAAATATGGACTGGAGAAACGATGATGGATGTGGAGTCTGGCACACAAATCATCCACATGCTAGTTTTCAAAAGGTGTGCCGTGGTTTGTGAAGATGGTAGATGGTATGCTGAAGTGACAGACGATGTGGTAAAGGATGAACTTGGATATTTGGATGCCAGTAGTGAGGGTGAGTGGAATTGATTCAAACCATTTTGTGAAGTACTCTGTGGCAGTTATTATGTACTTATATCCATCCAAGGAAAGGGGAGTGATTAAGCCGACTAGGTTAAAGCCCCAACACGAAAATGGCCAAGGTGGCACAATGGGCTGTAGATTCTGAGCTGGTGCATGAATCAGATTTGCATGTTGCTGACATGGTAGGCATTTCTTGACAAACTCACAAGCGTCATGTTCCATGGTTGGCCAATAATATCCAGCTCAAAGCAATTAATTTTCTAGAACCATGCCACTTGTGTGGGCACTACAAATTCTAGTGTGGACCTCTTGTAAAGCCAAGACATCCTCGTTCAAATCTAAAAACCTAGAAAGGATATTGTGATATCCTCGACAATAAAGGGTGTTGGCCACAAGAGTGTAGCGGGAAGCTCTGCAAATTAAGTTTTGGTGTTGGTTATTGGTGAGATGGGGAGATATGATACCATTCTTTAGATATGCATGGATGTCATGGTACCATGGGGACTGATGACCAACCAAGATGCACACCATTTCTACATCGGCGTTCTCATAAGCAGGCGTGTGTAGCTGCTCAGCTAAGAATTTGTATTCTGATGAGTCGCGTGGGATCTCTAGCAAGGATCCGATGGTTGCCATTACATCGACTGCTTTGTTATGAAGCCTTGGTATCTACGTGAACTATATATTCAGGAAATGCTCTTTCAACCTATCCATGAGTTCTTTGTAGGGTAGCATCTTGTCGTCCTTTGTCTGGTATTCATCTAGGACTTGCTTGATAATCAGCTGTGAGTTTCCAAACACTTGTAGTTCTGTGATGTTCCACTGAATGGCTATTTTGAAGCCTGAGATGAGTGCCTCATGTTATGCAATGTTATTAGTACATGGGAATCCTAATTTGAATGATTTTGGAATGTAGTCACCTTGAGGTGTGACGAATAAGATTCCCGCCCTTGATCCATGCGATGTGTAGGAGCCATCAAAGTATAGCTTCCATATGGAGTGTTCTTCGATCATACATAGGTGATCATTAGGGAATTCCATGATTAGTGGATAAGCATCCACCAGAGGTGCTTCTGCGAGCTGATCAACAATTACTTGGCCTTTGATTACTTTCCAATCATGTATTGGATGTCAAACTCGCTGCGTAGCATGACCCATTTTGCCATACAACTTGTGAGAGTTGTCTTTGATAATAGGTACTTGAGTGGGTCTACCTTTGAGATGAGCCTGATTGTGTGGTTGAGCATGTAATGTCTAAGCTTTTGAGTGGTGAAAACCACTGCCAGGCATGCTTTCTCCATTGGTGAGTAATTGAGCTCATAGCTAACTAGAGTTCGACTGATATAATAAATGGCTCTCTCTTTGTTATCATCATCATGTTGTGCTAAGAGTGCCCCCAGTGCAATTATGGTCGCCGAGATGTAGAGGATGAGAGGGCATCCTAAAACTGGTGGTACAAGAATTGGAGAGTTGGCAAGATATTCCTTGAGCTTGTCAAAGCTTCTTTGATAGATGGGATCCCATTTGAAGCTTGTGTCCTTGCAGAGAAGATGTGTGAATGGTTGGCACTTGTCTGCCAGCTGAGAGATAAATCAACGCACTGATTGAAGCTTTCCTTGTAAACTCCTGAGTTGTTTGAGTGTTCTTGGTGGAGACATTTCCATAATGGCTTTAACCTTTTTGGGATCAATCTCTATGCCACACCATGATACAATGAAACCGAGAAGTTTTCCAAATGTTACACCAAAGACACACTTCTTTGGATTCAACTTCAAGCCATAATGATGTAGACGATCAAACACACTCTCAAGGATGTTTACGTGTTCACCTCGTGTTTTAGATTTTGCAAGAATTTCGTCCACATAGTCTTCCAAGATCTTGCGGATCATATCGTGGAAGATGGATGTCATCGCTCTTTGATATGTAGCTCTTGTGTTCTTCAGCCCAAATGGCATCATGTTGTAACAAAAGGTACTCCATGGTGTGGTGAATGCTATTTTGTGTTGATCTGCTTCTGCTATTCGAATCTGATTGTATCTTGAGCAGCCATCCATGAGTGACAACATCTCATGGCCTGCTATAAGATCTATGATCATGTCTATGTTGAGCAACGAGATATCATCCTTTGGACATGCTTTATTCAGGTCCCTAAAATTTGTGCAAATTCTGATGTTGCTTGAAGGCTTTGTGACTGGGACCATGTTGGAGATCCAATCTGAGTAGTCTATATCTCTGATAATCTTTGCTTGGAGGAGTTTATCAAGCTCCGCTTTTACTAAAAAGGCCACTTTTGGATGCATTTTTCTTAGCTTCTGCTTGACTGGTTTGACAATTGGATCTATTGCAAGATTGTGTACAATGAGATTTGGATCGAGCCCAGGCATATGCACATATGAACATGCAAATTTTATAATGGATTCTCAGAGAAGTGCAATGAGAGCCATTTCTTCACCTTCTGTTAGTGATGCTACAATGTAGGTGATTCTGGGACATTCTTTTGTGCTCAAGTTGACTAGTTTGGTTTCCTCTATGATCATAGGTGCTCAGGATTAAATTGGGAAAAACAACTGAAGTCTAATTTTTCAAATTTTACTATGTTTTAGTAAACTGCATTTTTGAGGGTCTTCGATGCATTTTTGGGCTTGGATGATGCGCAAAAGTAGTAACGGGAAGAAGTAACAGGATGTTCCTACTTTCAAAATTTGATTCTAGATAATTTGAATACCTTTCCAATGCGTCAAATGGTTCACAATTCGGAGGTAGGACTAGAAAGTTATGCATTCTCCAAGTGGACCTAATTTTTATATATAGTTTTTTTGATAATTATTGATAGTTTGAATAGTTTATTTATAATAAATATTATGATGGCTCTTCATTTCATTTCCAAGGGATTTTGATGACCCTTGGGATCCATCAAACTTGTATAAACTCAAATAGTCAAATAGAATGGATCAGTTTTTGGTTTGCAATCTTGTTGTTCTCAATTTTCATGTTGAATTCTACAATACTGTAGGTATCACACCAGGTATTGTAATTTGGTTTCATAAATCAGATCAATAGGTGACTTCTCGGGTCTATAATCCTGGATAGGAGGAAGAGGTAAGTCTCCATCTTCTAGCACCTCAGAAAGGTTTTCACTAGAAGATACACCCTTTATTTTCTCTTTTTTGGAATCAGAATGTGCCCCAGAGGGGTTTTCACATAAGGACTCATGCTTTTCTTTTTATTTTTCAATCTTGCGACTAGAGCTTACCTCCTCCCCGAAATATCCTTTAGGGTCGAGCTTACAGATGTAAGTTGATCTTGAATCTTGATTTTCTTGTTAACTTGATGCCCCCATGAATTCTAGGAGCGCTTCTATGCTTTGGAACTCATCGATATGTGTGATGCTTGGTTGATCCCAGTCTATGAGTTCAGGGTGGATGAGGGGAAGTTCAATGAGGTTAATGGCGAGTTGAAGGAGGATAGAAGTGCCTAGGAGGGTATCATCATCAAAGATATTGTCATAGGATTTCTTTACTTTCTCTTCGGGGATGTCTTCGATCTCTATGAGGTCATCTTGGCTATTCAAGAAGGGAACATTGGTCATGTTGGTGCCCCCACTTGCGGTAGTGGGCTCTTGTATATGTAGGCGAGGGGTATTAAAGCCAAGAAATTGATGTTGTGGATTATTTGATGCTGTAATAGGGTCTTTTCTTTTGCCTTCTTGTGGTCCTAGACCACCGCCTTGGTAGCTCCATTGTTTTGTGGCATACTTGTGTGATTATGGATATTTGTCTTTGAAGTAGCCAAGAAGTTGAGTGTCAGGTGGTGGGGGATCTCTGTACAACCACCTATTGATGTCAAGGTCCATCTCTTGACTATTTATGTTGCCATGGGATTCAAAAGTCATAGGTCCCATTTGCTTGATTTCATGATTAGCTTCAGCAGGCTTGCTTTGGTGACTTGGGCGCCTTGTGTATGTGGATCAAGTGGGAGGGCCCCAACTGCAAATGCAACATTTAGGGTGAATTCGCCACAACCTTGGTTGTTGATCTTGATGGAAGAGAGAGTGGAGGCGAGGATTGTCTCTGGATCACTATGGGACTGGGAAGAGCTGGCGATAGAAGTGCCAATGTTGGTTCCAAGACAATGGGTGGAATAAGGGAATGATGCTTCCATCACACGCTAGTATGCGAAGGGTTGTGGATCTGTATGGATGGTGACCTTAGTGTCTTGATGCAGAAATTTGATGCATTGATGGTACAGCCTTGATGGAATGGATCCACAGTCAATTGAGGAGGATGTTGAATGGTAAGTCAAGATCATTAACATGGAAATTATTATCTTGCGTTGCTGGGCCTAGATGGATAGGCAAAAGAATGGTACCTTCAGAGGTACGCTCCAAGTTGTCATATGCCTTGATGGAAATGACTTCATGTGATATATCAGCCTCTGTGAACCCTATTTGCTGAATGAATTTCAAAGTACACAAGTTTAGGACTGAGCCATTATCTATCATGACCCTTTTGATGGCAAAATCTCTGACCATGATGACGATGCAAAGAGGGAGATTATGATAAGGTGCAACAGATGGTATGTCAGATGGCTTGAAGGATAAAGCATAGGATGCAGAAAGATGTCCCACAAGGTTCTCAAACTAGATGGTGTTTATGTTTGTGGGGACATGTCCTTCTTGGAGGGCTTGGTCAAGGATTTATTGATGGAGGGGTGAAGTGCGGAGAAGGTCGAGGATGGAGATTTGGGCAGGTGTGTTCCCAAGATGTTCTATGAGGTTGTATTGTGCATTGTGTGCTAGTCTTGGATGGACACTGGTGACAGTTATCTGACCTCTACGGGTGGTACACACTGACTATTTGCTCCTTTGACATGGATGATGTTGATTGTGGGTTCGACTTGGGTTATACATCTGACAAAATTGTCGTAATTGATATAAGTAGTAGTGTAGTCTTTGTGGTCAACATGGTCTCCTTGTTTGACTTTGCCTTTGTTTTGGGGAGGAGGATTGGTATTGGCTTGGTTCTTCCCAGTGTTGTGTTGCGGGAACACATTCTGATATATTTGCAAATTGGCATTAGGAGAGGCTTGCACAGGTGTATCTACTTGGATCTCCTTTTGGTCAATGAGATCTTGGATGTAATGCTTGAGTTTCATACACCTTAGGGTAGTGTTTCCTTTGACACGATGATAGTCACAGTACTCGTGGTCTTTATACTAGTTAGGCTTGGGAGTTGCATCATCAAATTGCTGGGTTGGTGGGTATGTGATTAGGTTGGCTTTGGCCATTCGGTGAAAGATGACATCTAGAGGTTCACCGAGTAGTGTGAAGATTCTCTTCTGATTAGCTTGGGCTCGAGGCCTATTCTGATTGGGAGTAGTAGAGATGGCATTAGCCTGGTTGGTTGGATTTCCTTGATGGGCTTGATGTGCTTGCTGCTGATAATTCTGTTGATTGTTTTGAGGTTGATATTGCTACATAGGTTGCTGAGGGATCTGAGGAGATTACTGATAGATGGGTGTTTGTTGATGTTGATACACAGGAGTAGGTGTAGGACTGGCCACAACAATTTGGACATGTTTGGTGTCTGTAGCTCCATTAGTGGCTGCATTCTTGTTACGATTCTAGTAACGGGGTTTGTCATTGCTGGGTTTATTTTGGGAATCATTTTTGTAATGTTGGATTGTGCCTTCGTTTAGGAGACCTCTTTCGATATCTATCCCCTTGCTTTTGATATCCTGATATGTCTAGATACAGTTCATTCACATGAAGTGAGATAATTTGGGCTACAGGTTACTAATGAAGATCTTGGTCAGATACTTCTCTGGCAGTTGGTATGATAACCTGGTAGTGAGGTTCTGCCATCGTTGCAGGTAGTTTGCTAGACTTTCTCCTTCATTCTATTTGGAGTTGCAAAGGTCCAGTAATGTCAACTCATTCTCAACATTGTGGGTGTATTGGGAAATGAACTTCTCAAAGAGCTTGACAAAATTTGTGATGGTCCCATAGGGTATCTTGTAAAACCACTCAACAACAGTTCCTCCCAAGCTTTTGGGGAATAGGCACAAAAGATAATTGTCACTGTAAGCCACTTCTTAACATGCCATATAGAACTCTTTGATGTGGTTTACAGGGTCTCCTTTCCCTTGATATTTATCAAACTTGGGTGTCTCAAAGTTCTTAGGGAAAGGAACAACTATGATTGATTGGTCAAATGGGTAGGGACACATCTCTTCAAACTTGAAGATTTTATTCTCTGTGCCAGTTTGGAGCTCCTTAAGAGCATTCTTCATTTCTTCCCACTCGGCATTGATTGGCGTCAGAGCGGGTACTCCCATTTGAAAAGGATCTAGTGGTGCTAGTGAATAAGGGTGATTTTGGGGTGGATATTGTGGAGTTGGATATGGAGATCTTGTCTAGCAAGATAGGTGGATTGGAATGGATTTTGGGTTGATGGTTGCTGGAGAGGATATTGCCGCTGAGGCATAGGGGTGTATTGCGGTGGAGGATATGGAACTACTTGCTATTGGGGGATGATGGGATGTTGTTGTTGCACTGAATAGGATGATGCTTGTTGCTTCTGGGGAATGATAGGGGTTTGTTACTGTATGAGGAAGTATTGATGTTGTAGAGGAGGCTGGTGGAATGATGCAACTTGCTGATAAGATGGCCCTTGCTGCACTTCGCTTTGTGCTTGGTTGATGTAGGATGGATGCATTCCTGCATTGCTTAAGGGTGGAATTGATGTAAGAAAGTTGAAAGCAAGAGGTGGTTGGGCAAGGTAGCTTGCAAGATGGGAAGAACTTTGCTGTTGGGGTGGTGGAACCACATGATATGCAAAGGGTGGAATAGATAGAAGGTTGGTGTATGATGGAAATGATGAAGCTGGTAGAGGCTGCATTTGTTGTTGTTGTTGCGCTATTTGGGCAAAGGTAGCTTGTTGGTTTTTTGGCATGGATGCAGAGAAGTGGGTTGGTATGCCTAAGGCTTGCATTTTTCTTTAGTAACCACATGAGATGCAAAGGGTGGAACATATAGAAGGTTGGTGTATGATGGAAATGATGAAGCTAGTAGAGGCTATGTTTGTTGTTGTTGTTGCGCTATTTGGGTGAAGGTAGCTTGTTGGTTTTTTGGCATGGATGCAGAGAAGTGGGTTGGTATGCCTAAGGCTTGTATTTCTTCTTTAGTGAGGCCCCATCGAGAACCAGCTCATGGTGGGAGTTGTGATGTGGAAGATGTGAGAAAGGTAGATGTAATGGGAGTTTGGGACATGAATGGTGGATTTGAAAACCACATGGAAGGCATACCTGTTGTGAATGCCGTTTGTTGGGCTTGTACTTGGGTAAATGTTTGTTGGGGTGTGAACGCAGATGGTTGCGTTCCCCATGAGAAAGGTGGTGCTGATGTGGAAGCTTGCTAGGAGAAGGAGGAAAATGATTGTGCCACCCCCAAAAATGATGGCATGGGTGTGGAAACTTGTGGAGTGAATGGGAAGGATGATTGTGTTGGTATTGCAGTAGAGGCTTGCTAGGAAAATGAGGGAAATGATTATGTTGCCCCCAGAAATGGTGACGTTGATGCAGAGGCTTGTTGGGAGAAAGAGGGAAATTGCATTGACCTTGGAAATGATGGTATGGATGCAGAAGCTTGTGGAGTGAATGGGAAGGGTGATTGTGTTGCCCTTGGAAAGAATGATGCTGCTTGGCCCATGGAAGGAGACATAATTTATTGTGCAAAGGCTTGTGTGGGGGTGGCGTTTGGTTTTGTGAAAAGCTTTGGGTAGGAATGATGGATTGAGCTATTACGAAAGATGATGGTGTGCCTATGAGAGGAAATGGAGTGGATTGTGTTGCTTGTGTTGTAGGGCTTGTGAAACTGCTTTGCAAAGGAGGAGGGATGGGTGAACTTTCTTTTGATATGTGGAAAAGTAGATTAGGGTATATGTCTCTGCTAGGATTTAGATGGTGTTGATTAGAATGTGAGGTTGGAGATATGGTGGGATGGGAGTGCCCTCCTATGTGAAGTTAGCCAACATGTTTCATTGATTCTGAGCAGTGAATGCACTAACTATTTGTGCATTCCCTGAATGATTCATGAACGCTTCTATCACAAAAGAAGACGGGGGGATATTGGGATCATCCCATGCATTTCCAATTTGTTGGATCTAGGGATCATAAGCTACCATCATGTTGGTAGAAATGTTGGGATCGAACAAGCTGGTGATTTGATAAGGATCCATGTTCCTTCGTTTTCTAGATCTTGTCTCGACAGGGATGGAGTGGAAATCTAAAAGATGTAGATGCTAGATGGATGCAAGATGTTCCTAAAAAGACTCTATGGAATGATGGATGCAAGTCTAAGAAACTTTTTGAGGATGGCGGATTTTATAGAATGTAATGCAAGGATTTGGATCAACTTTAGGGATGGTGAAAATGTTTAAAGGATTGATGAGATGCTCTGATTTGGATCAAGGATGATGGAAGATTGGAGAGAGATAGTGAAAGATTGGTGAAATGCTTGGCGATGACGGAAGCTTTGGTGGGATGCTCTAATTTGGATCAAGGATTTGGTGGATGATTGGTAGGATGCTAGTGGAAGATTACTAAGTGTCAACAAATGAGTTGCTATTTTTCCTGATGGAGGATCAGTGGTAGGATTTGGTCGACCTAGGATAGACTAATGATCTTTGGTCAACTGTATTCTTATCAATGCAAGCCAATCTCTTGCTTGAGATGATGAGGCTATGCAAGGACAAGTTGGATTTCCTCTAGACAATGCTCTATCAAAGGGGGTGATTTTTGATTTAGGATAGGGATTGAAAACAACTCAAAGGTTTCTGAACACTAAGTGTTTTTGGATATGGATTACTGGATTTGATGCAAGGATGGTGGGTCTTGAATTGGATAATGGATGTTGGATTTGGATCAAGGAATTGGGATTTTGATTGCAAATTGCTAGTGGGATGATGGTGAAGGATGATGGAATGATGCTATTTCTAAGAGGATGACCTAGATGCAACTAAAATGGATGACCTATGATGCAACTAGGAAGATGATAATGAATGCAACTAAGAATATTTCTAGGATGCAACTAAGGATTGGTGGTGATGCAAGGATGAGACTAAAATGAGCTAAGATGAAGGACTATCGAGATAGGATTTTGGATTTTGAAGGAAGAGTGGTTATGTGATAGATCTAGCTAGTCTTCCCTCTCAAGATTGACATAGTGATGGTTAACTTAGAATCGATACACAAACTTCTTGACTCTTGCATTGTATTCAATGTTCTCCACTCTCTCTTGATTTTTATCTTTTTCTTGGATTGCTTTAAGGGAATGTTGATGGTCTTTGAGATTTCTCTCTGCAAATTTCTTCTCTTAATAGACTGGGGGTCTGGGAAGCCTAGCTTTTTTATGTTGGGTCAAATCTGACATAATTTGGAGGAATTTTGGTAAGTGCTTCGAAACAAGGCTTTGGGTGTTTGATTTTGAAGGATTCTTCTACAAGGTTTTCTGAATAACTTGAATCAAGTTGTGGATCCGTTTTGATGTTTCCAATGGCAAAGGACACAATTCAATAAAGACTTTTGAAACAACAATCTCCACAAGGGACAAGGCAACCTTGTGGGATACAAGCAAGATGACTAACTCCTAAATTTGAAAAGCTTTTGAAAAGTGTATATTCCAACAAGTGTTTTTAATGAGCTTTTGACTATGCAATCACTTCAAAAAGATCTACCTAAAGGGAGGTGAGTATCAAAATCCTTGCCCACAGCTTGATACCCCCTGAAAGGGGATACATATGGTGAGTATCTTAAGGTGATTTGGTAAACCCCTTGGATCGGTCCTTGCACAAGGATTCTGATACCTTCAGATTTAGATAGGGTAGCTTCTATTTTATCAAGTTTGTAGTTGTTTTGTGGAGTCCTCCCAATCGGTTTGTATGCGAGTGACTCACTTAAGAGCCTAGTTGACCATGTAGAAATCGTAAGGATTATTCACCTACCCCACGCTACCATCAACACGCATCACCTGAGCTTGAGGGGATGTAAGTGAGAGTTTTCTTAGTGCTTTTTTTCTATACTGGTCGGGGAAGGTACTAGTTTGAGGTCGTTCTCCAGAGAGGAAGCGCTTTTCTCTCCGGATAGACCTCTCTAAAACTAAAACAAGTGAACTTGTCTGAGTTCAAGTGTTTTACATTACTTAGATTAACAAGGATTTGCAAAATTTTGAAGACTCCTAAAAAGAACAACAAACAAAGATTCTTTTCCCAAATTGATTAAGTGTTTGAATTGAAAATTTGAAAGCACAAGTGTTTAAGGCTTTGATTTTTTCTTTCTTTCAAAAAGTAAAAATTTGAGTGATTGCAAAGTTCTTTGTTTGGGCATTCAAGATTTGATTTGCGTATTGCTTTAAGAATTTTGAAATGAGCTTTGTTTTGATTTTAAGTCATTCAAGATTGAGTTTCATTTGCTTGAACTGAATTTGAAAGAGGAAGGAATAGAGATGCTATTCTTTCACTGTTTAATTCATTCAAGAGTGTGTTTGATTTGGACTTAGTAAAAATGACTCTTTTGGGACTTTTTTTTTAATTCAAGATTTCGTGTGTTAGTTTGTATGTTTTATACCCAAAATGAGATTCTTGGATTTGTATGGAAACTTTGAAAAACATTCAAGATTTTGATTTTTTTGCAAATAGTGATCAAAGCTTTTAGGAAAAAAGATTAGGACTCTTTTAGGAACCAATACATGACATGCAAGTTTGTGTTTCTTTTTAAGCTCCAAAAGGTGAAGTATTCCTAACTTTGTATGAATGCACCCTAAGACCTTGATGTTGCAAGGATGCAACTAGGAATGATTTGAGTTTTTTTCTTTTGTTCAATTTTAGTGCACTGAAAGAAAATGAAACAATTCTGTCAAAAAACCCTTTTAATTTGCATTCCTACAAATACCTGCAATCCCGTAGACAGAAAATAACATTCAGGCAGACCGTACAAGCGATCCCGCGAGATTGTCAGAATGATAAAAAAAAATTGACAGAAAGCAATAAAAATGCCGAACTGAAAGTGATACTTGCGGACGCGTTCCCACTTGGTCAAACAACATTCCTGCAAAGTCAAAAGGCAATCCTATGTTGCGGGAATGATGGCACAAATTTCAAGATTTTAACTATTTCCATATGGTTTACAAAGGTCAATAGGAAATGCCACCTAGTCAAACAACATTCCTGCGACGTGGGAATGCGATCCCGCAAAAGGGGTACAGGGAACCGATTGGTGAATTCAAGACAAAGAGAAAATAAGATAGAAGACAAAAATTCCTTTGCAGGAATGCATTCCCGCAAATCGTACAAGTGTTCCTACAAACTGTACATGCAGACCCTATCCACGTTCCTACAAAATTATGTCTTTTCTGCAATGTAAAATCTGAAAGGAAGAATTTGATGAGTTTTCTTTGTTTTAGGAGTGGATTTGCGTGGTGAGTGTCCCACTGAGCGTGCCAAAATGTGATAAGTGCAAACCTAATCTATCTTGAAAGGCGTAGACATTCAAACATTAGTTTATGAGCATATTCCTAACTTATAGAGAAAACTATTTGCAAAGACACTCAGATAGAGCTTAAACGGGAGCACCCTATCACCGTTTGATTTTATCTCACTTTAGGGATGTGGGTGTGCTCTTGAATCACTTGGAGAAATTCCCTAATGATGATTAGGAGGTATCCAGAGTGATTAGAGACCATAAGAAACCCAATATTGGCACAAAACTGGGTATAGAATACTCGTTTTGCCCCTAAGGCCTTAAGGATCCTAATGAGCTAAAAATGAAGATTATGGCTACTTATGAGTAATCTAATATCATTGATTTTAGCCAAATGAGATGTTATGCTATGAAAACCAATGCTAAACAATGAATCAAACTAAGTTAATCCATTAGTTCTAAGCTATTATGTGTGCTAAGAAAAGCTTGAAAATGAGTTAAACTATCAAAATATGCTAAAAAGCTTAAGATCTAGAATTAAACTAGCATTATAACACTACTTAGAAATGAAAGGTGAATTGGTATTTTTCTCTTGGGAAGTGAGGGTATTTATAGGAATTGGGAAGGGCTTGGGTTAGGAGGAGAGTTAGAGTTTGGGGTTTGGTTAGGGGTTGAGTCAAGGGGATAAGGATTGGCTTTTTAAGTGGGTTTAGAGTGAGATTAGGAAATTCTATAAGAGGTTAGGGATTTCTAGAATATTTCTAAGGTTTTAGGATTTAAATAAATACTTTATTTATTTAAAGGGTTTTTGGTATTATTTATTAATTAATATCAATAAATAGGGGAAAATCATTTGAAGTTGATTTAAATGATTTTGGGAAGGGATTTTTTAATTAAAGATGTTTAATTAAAATAGGAGAAGGGATTAATGACATAAAAAATAATTAATTAATAAATGATGATGTCATCAGTGGTTTTTAGAAAAATAATTTTTTTTTTAATTTTCTAATGGATTTTTAGGTGTCTACACAAAGATTAGTAAGAATTACATTTTGAAATTAATAGGACATATACTGTCCAGATCTGAGTTAAATCTAATCATCATCAACATGGTATCAGAGCCTTGATAAGGAAGATCCAATTAGATTTGAGAACTCAGATTACTCAAAAACTCAAATATTTGTTCTCTCTTGAAATTGTAATCACATTCCATTCTTCATAATGTTAGGTGTAATCAAACTTTAGGATCGACTTGAAGGTGCAAACCCGAACTAGTGAGAATACTCCTTGTAAAGTAAGTTATAATAAAAGATTGACAAGCACTACCCAAGAAAAACCTGAACCAGTGAGAATACTTCTACATACAACCATTACAAACCAGGGAGTGAATGGAAGAAAAAAGGCAATCTCCACGCGGGGAATTCCAAAAAATAGTAATGCTAACTATATCATAGAACATAAATGTTCATTGACTAATAACCCTAATTGTACATCAACAATAAAAAACACCATAGGCTCTGTACAACCATATAAAAAAGCTAAATTTCTTTGGTTTTTTTCTCTCCCATTGGCCCTTTGTACCAGGGAGTCATGTCATTGATGTTTCCTACTTTTGAGCTTTTCTTCAGCCATCTTCATTCAAGCTTCCACATCAATCTTCCTCATATTATCTATTTCACGAAGGAAGTCAATGAGAGATTGTCAACCAATTTGAGCCTCTATACTCCTCTCCTCCTTTTCAGACATGGCACTCCATAAAAGAAAGGGGTGCATTAGAGGGGTAAACTCACTAATGTGAATATGTTCCCCCAACTCAATCACAAACCCAACACCAGGCCATAGAATTTGAATTTAAGTTCAACTCCACATTTGAAATAGTATCTGCCACTCAATATCCATCCTATTTTATATGGGATAATTTAAAACCCTCAAACTCAAATAAAGAATTCCCAAGGATGGTAACGAGTTTATTAATCTTCCATGTAGAAATTGTACCCTTTATAAGACCATTGATGATAATCAAAGAGTCATATTCCAAATAGATTTTTAAAATCATCATTTTCTTGGACACCAAAACAACCAAAAGTGTCACTTGGGCATTTGTCTTAGTATTTGTATCTAAGTCCAAGCCCATTGTTTCAATTGTAAGAATATTACCTTTAGAATTCTTGGTGACACAACCTACCCCCAACAAGTCCAAATTTATTTTAGAGGCCCCATCAAAATTAATCTTGATTCAACCACTCTCCTAAGTGGACCATTCAACCTTGACAACTTTCTATGCTATTGGATTAGCCTAGTTAGGCCAATTAACAACCCTACAATTGAATTGGAATAATAATATAATGACTAATGCATCATTATCATTAATAATTTTTCTGAACATGTTTTTTCAACTCATAATGAGATAATAAAATAAGTGTAATGCCCCTCCCGACTCCCATAGTCTAATTTTCTATATGATATGGTTATTTTAGGATGATGAATTATATGTTAGGATATCATTGATGCTTATGGTTTTACTAACCCCATACTTGCATGTGTATGGTTGTCATGCGTGTTTTATATTTTTTGTTTGATGTGCTTGATGTGGTTGAGGGACAAAGTCGTAGTTACTTGCTTGCAAG